>JAAIXJ010000804.1:0-56140 GCA_013403705.1 Heliconius hermathena | reverse complement strand
TTCCTAAGTGTGGAATAACACTTTAAAAAATGTTAAAAAAATATTGCATTATTATTTCATCTTGACATGGTATCAAATTTTGAAGCAAATTACAACATGCAGTAGGTCAAGATAAGAGTTGCTAATAAAAGTATATCTAAATGAAAATATAGTAATTACTTAGTTCTTTTAATGTCATGTAATTTATTTTTTCAAAAAGAAGAAAATATGTGTTCAAATATAATCTTGCTTTTTGTAAAACTAATATATCATAAACACATAAATCTAAATTACAATCATAACAGTAAAAGAACTAAGTATTATATTTTCATGAAACCAGTCGTGGTGCAGGGGCACATATGAGTGACTATAACTGGCTGTGGGTTCGATCCCTACTCTAAGAAATGAAATATTTATTTAAATTTTTTTCCCTGTGGTGTTGTGGGAATTTGGGGAATGAGGGATGGGGAAAAGTGGGGAATAGAGTGTCATTACATTAGGTTTCTTTTGCCTATTCTGTTTAGTGCCGGATATATTTTCTTAAAATTAGAAATTGTAATATTGAAAAGTTATATAATTATAATAGAAGTAGGCAGTAGAAAATTTATCTTGTTTTCATCTTTAAATTGTGTTAATTAATATGTTAAAATCTTAATCTTTACATGTTATCGTATTTCTTATCTTTACATATATCTGGCATTAGAGTAGAGTAAGTAAAAAACATCACAGTTAAAGGTAAGTATTATAACCATAAATAATTAAAAATATTTTATAATCTCAACACCATACAAATTTAAAAAATTGTAAAATAAATTCATATTTTTGATGTATTCCTTTATAATTATTATTTTTCAGAATAAACTGGAATTAACAAGATGAGATTAAGATATAAAACAATGAATCTAAAACATTTTTCTTTTTTTTAATAAACAAAAGCTCAAATTATGAAATAATCATAAGATACTATACTCATGGTGGAAGCAAGTAATTTCATAAATATTCACTGTATACTTTATCCTGTATGTATTACAAAGCTTAAATTTATAACTCACCCTAGCCAAGGTATCACCATGTACTAAATCAGATGTTGTCATCAAGAGAGCAGCAAGTTGTAGAAGTTTGAGTTCCAATGTACCAGTCTGGCCAAGATTATATAAACAATCAACAACATGTCGAGCACCCTTAGCATCTATCCCCTGTTGAGCTATTAGTCTCTGAATTGTTCCAAGGCAGAACTGTAATTGATATAAGAATTATTGTATGATTTTTCTTGTGGATATTTATATTTTCATTAATTATTTCAGTATTTTTTTTTTTTGGAAAATCATATATTTGTTTTACTTCTTTTAAAATATATAACTGTTGTAGGTGAATTACATTTGATTTCTGTGAATTATTATAGTTGAGGCCAGTCGTGGCGCAGTGGAATGTCTTAACACTAGGTTCCCTCTGCCTACCCTGCTGTGTGCGGGATACAGCGTGAAGCTGATTTATTTATTTATTATAGTAATTTTTTTTTCCATTAATTGCTAGAGTAAATTAAATTTAAAAACTATATTCTTTAATTTATTATTTTTAAAATTAGAATTTTATAAGAAGTAAAAATATCTGTAAATAATAATATAATTATAATAGGTATATTTTATTTTATATGATTTGTTTTTTATGCTTAATAATTTTTGAATTTAATATTATTTAAGAAATAACATATTTGTATTATTACTCTCACTTTCAAAGACAATAGGAAATTTACATTTTTAATCATACATAATAAATAAAATTATAATAGAGTAGGCAGAACATAATATATTCACATTATGAAACATCTTATAATATTTTGTTCATAGAGTTAGGCAAAAAAATATTATCTATTCAAAATATATAATGTAAACAAATAATTGCATAATTACCTTTATAATTTTTATATCCTTTGACTCACATCCTTGCACTAAAGGATAAAGTATTTGATTGACCACTCCATATAATGAAGCTTGAGGATTATTTGAGGCCAATGCCAATTTTTCAATAGCTTCATCACAAGCCTAAAATATCGTATAAAACATGTAAACATACAGCTTATCAGTGGTTTTGGCTCATTATTACTATAAAACTGATTACAGGATAAGTATTGCTATCAATTAGTAGACGTAATTTTGAGCTCATTTAAATAGTTTAATTACTTAAAGGAAATGCTATAAAATATTTTAGTTTTTCTAATAACTCTAATACCTCTCTTATCTGTGGATATTTCTTCTTAGTTTCCAAGCTGAGAGTTTTGAAGTCATTTTGAAGGACATCCATGAATTTCTTCGTAGAGTCGTCGCCGGTTACAGCACTGACAAATGCCATGTTTATTCTAATAAATTCTTATTAGTTTTTCACTTCATGTTTCATGAGAAATTAATATAAATTAAAAATGTGCCATGTACACAATCGACATCAGAATTTTCAGTTCAAAAACTGTCGGTGTAACGTCATTCACGAATAACACATTAAATAAAATATTACGTTTTAGTTAAAAAAAATCTTACTTTTTGTAATAATAACTAGTATTTTTTTGCCAAAATATCTTTTTTGGATATAAAAGATTATTTTCTTTAAATATATGCACTGACTATCATTTCAATTAGTGGTTTCTAAACTGCTAGTGTTCCATTTCATAATATAATGCATTTTAAATTGTAAATTAAATTAATTAATATTTTTTCATAATTTTTAGTTGTTATATATAAATTTCTATCTTTACTAATATGTATAATTTTGAGTTGTATATTACAATTAATAAATTTTATTTTCCTTACAATTTTTTTTACCGCTTAGACAATAATTTAAAGATACCTAGACAATAATTTAAAGATACTTAAAAACAATTTAACATATATCATGTTTTATGTGAATATATTGTTTTTATTTATTTGTATTGTAAGATGATTCAGAATGCTTTTTATATTCATACAGTGAAAGTGAAAAATAAATTATTCAAAAAAGATCGATGACCTACTTTTTTTCACACTAAATTTTAAAGAGTAGCAACATCGGTTTACTGATTGTGCAGAAGAAAAAACAATGGTGTGATTCCAGATTTTTATTTGTAAGTATTTATAGAATCGAATATCAATTTAGCTAATGTAACGTTTATGCGTCGATAAAAAGTTATACGTGTTTGACGATGCGGATCCCAAGGTATAAAACTCTCTGAGTTGTCCAAAAATACATGCTTTGTGAGCTTGACGGACTGTCAGTGCAAATTTTACTCTATTTATTCAGCTTGATTTAGCTATGCGCCATTCGTATTGTAATAAAACGGCCGATGCATGCAGATTTTAGAACATCTTTAAATAAATCCTTAAGTTATGCGAGTGGAATGACCAGAAATTTGAAGTGATTCAGGCGTAAACCTCGCTGCAGTGTTGGTGTTTTCTCGCATTACATATCTGCCGGCACCTAGTTTAACTTAATTGTGTCGTTCGCCTAGTGTTTTGTTATTACGTTCGTGACGAAAGTAGTGTGTTGACCTTTTATAATCATTGAATTAATCATTCTTGGAGACAGACGTGTCAAGTGCTGAATCGCATAATCGGAGACCATAAACGATGCAACATGTGTTTTTGTGTATTGAATCTTCATTTGAATCGTACAAGAGGTATAAAGTGTAAAAGCTCAACCCACAGTTATGAATCAGTCATTAGACTTTTTGTTTAAACTGTAAATTTCTTTTGTATTATGTTTCAAATAGACTTTTATTTCAGCTTCTGAATATTGACAACTTATTTATGAGTTATTGAAACTATTGATTGAATTACCATATAGTTATAAAGAAAGTGTCTTAATTAATATTTTCATATCTGTTAAGATTATAAATTTTATATTAATTGTGAAAAAAATCCACAAAATGTTCTAAGTCTTCCACAAGTATAATATCGGCACTATTTCTCTATCACTTAATTGATCTGGATTGCATCTTTACTCAAATGAAAGTCAGCAGTTGTTACATTAATAAATAATCTTGTCACTGATTTGATAGATAACTATATATAATTTTGGTTTCGGTGGCAAGAAATGATGTGTATATTTCTTCTTCCTTGATATACTATTGAGTAGTTCTGTAACAAGATATAAAATCACAATGTCATTAATTTAATTTAAATTTTTTTTCTTTCTTTATTTAAATAATTTTTTTTGTTTCAGATAACATCTTTAAATAATCAAATCCTGCAATAATTTTCCAAAATTTCCCTCAAGACTGTATATATTATAGAATAACTATTATTTGGTTGGTTTAGGTAATGAGCGATTGCTATAGAAGGATGCCAACCCTGCGAGAGAGAATAAAAAGACGGAATTAGTTATTTATTTATTTTATATTTAATTAATAAATAGCTTTACAAACCAATATATCCATATTGCTAGCCATTCATTATATCCTAAACTATTGTAAAGGAAATGATTTTAACGAAGTCCTGAGATTGTGATGTATTTCCTTATATTTATTTATTCAATTATTTTATCATTGTTAGTTGTTAATTAATGAGATAAAGTATAAAGTTATCACTATGAATATGATGTGCGATAGTTTTTAATTTTGTGGCTTGATGGAGAATTATGGACAATATGGCGTCCAATGTGTCTTTGCGCAGCAACAAACAGAGAAAAGACAATCTAATCACCAGAAAGCAGGACAAGAGCCCCGAGAAGACCATCAGGGGTACAAGGGGGGCGTATCGTGGGATACCATCGACTTCCAAACGCGATGAAGATGCAGAAGGGTCAACAGAAAGGTTGGACAGGCCCAAAAAGTTCATATCCCAGAACAAGAGCAACTACGGGCTAGGCAAGAGGCCTGATTTCTCTCTGAAGAATAGAAACGTGCATTTGGCATCCTCGCGATATGGACAGGTGAGTGGATTAGTTACGAGTATATTTACATTTCTATTTGTAACATTCTGTAATTTATCATAGATACGATAAATTATAAACACGATGAAACTATGTAAATCTTCAATATGCTGGCCAAATTTTTACGTCAAAGCGAGAAATGACAAACCAAAGAGCTAGGATTTTTTTTAGGACATGAAGACCTTTTAAAGATCTTTTAATATGTTGATTATTATATTAACATTTAATTAAAACTTATGTCGTGCTTCCGCGTAAGCCCGCAGCTAGTTCTTTATAATTTTTATGATACATAAAATTATTTAATAGACAGACTTACAGTCCACATGAAACCCATATGATAGCTTAGGAAACCAAGAAAGAGCAAA
This sequence comes from Heliconius hermathena, assembly GCA_013403705.1. NCBI lineage: Eukaryota > Metazoa > Arthropoda > Insecta > Lepidoptera > Nymphalidae > Heliconius > Heliconius hermathena. The sequence goes on along the minus strand of JAAIXJ010000804.1, from coordinate 50,900 downwards.
TGCATTTTAATACTGTTATTTGATGATGGATAATACAATTAATTGTCTGTTGTGTTCGACATAAATACTAATATTTATATGTTTAATTTTTTGCTATCAGGTTCTTTAAACAAAAATGCTTTACATTTAAAATAAATAAATAATTTTAATACCAACAACTTGGTGATTTAAAAATATTGATTACTTTCTTAGTTCATTGATTTCGTAGTATGAACGTGTATAATTTACGAATATATATTTTAAAAATCTTTTGAACTAACCATATATTTAAATGAAACTATTTAAACCGGATTAATCGCGTATATTTAACGGAAGGTACCCGTGACCACGGACTACTTGAAAGTGTTCGAATATTTCCGAAAATTTCGAAAGATTCCAAAATGTAAAACCTTAAATATACGCGATTAATCCGGTTAAAATAGTTTCATTTAAAATGTGTAATAATCGTGAAAATTTAAGAAAAATGGTTAATAAGTAACCATATATTATTTTATCAAAATATAATAATATAATATAGTGCACAAGGATGTTATAAGTTTTGTGCGAGGAAAACATTAGAGGATGCAGACTTCCTTTTATTATTTTACCCTATAATCAAAGATTTTTGTAGGTCAGAGATATATTTGCGACACGTTTGTGAACTACGGCCTAAGTGGTATATTAAATTATCATACTGAAATGCGAGTTGAATTCAACCAGTGCTGCAATGTGAGAGATTTTCAATTTATAATGCAATTACGTTAACGCTATTGTGACGCAGTTGTTGTGTTTAATTTAATGCGATAGTCTCGGATTCGAAATTTCCCTCGGTAGCCAATAGCTATTTGTTTCCCCTGGTCCTGGACCTGGTCGGTTTCCAGGAGGCGCGGGTTCGAGTCCCGCTACGTTCAATAAGCGGAATAACACTTTAAATATGTTAAAAATTGTTATTTGTATTTATTAATGGAATTAAAAAAAAATTGTCATTTGTATTTATTAATGGAATCGAAAGATGTTTCCACAGCATAGTTAGGCGCGTATAGAAATGTGATGTTGTTTTTTTACTTTTGCTGTCCTGCCCCTCGCTCTGTAACGAGTAATAAATAATCGCAGACGCAAGTTCTGAATGGTTTCTCCTCTCTTTCTCCCTTTAAAAAAATACGGTAATTGGTTGAAAAATTAAAGAAAAAAGATTAATTTTATATAATATAAAACAAACATTATAACCTTAGTAATACGTATTGATAAAGAAATCAATTTAACCATTTTAATAGTTGTAGGTTGTTTAATATTTTAATAATTGTAGTCACAAGAAACTAAAATTTATATTGTTAATGATATTTTCCTGAACTTAAAGTTTTGTAATCCTAATAGGTGTTGCGTGCTGTACATTCAGTGCCATCCAGGCCGAACTACCGTCTTATGATAGTTTTAATAAGTTGAGCACTTTTTTGTTACAACTATTATTTTGTGTTATAATCCAATTAGAATTATTTTTTTTTAATATTTCAATGTGGATGAGAAAATCTTAAGATTCTTCATTTTGGCTTATTTTGAGGTGTTGCATGCCTCACTTTGAGTAGACCATTAGAGCGTCATTATTCTTTACTAAATAATATGAGTGAAGTTGAACTCTTGACAAATGATCGTTTAATTTATTAAACGGTCATTTGTCAAGAGTCAAACGCATTTGTTTTAACAAATGCGCCAAAATTATTTCTTTTTTATTATACAAATAAAAATACAAATTGTTTCTCAACTAAAATAAATAAAAATGTAATACGATTTACAGAAAAAGAATGTATGTTTTAGATTTTTTTTCCAAAGAATAAAAAGTCGACCGTACTAATTATAAGACTGAACAATTTGCCCGGTTAAACTTTTTACTTCATTTTGTAAGTCGAAGTTAAAACTGAACTTCAATGCCTTTCATTATGCTAAAGCAAAAGTTTTAAAAGATCTTATACCTATATTGTAATAGTAAATTAAAAAAATAAATCAAATTAAATCAGCTTCACGCTGTACACACCACATAGAGCGGGATAGGCACAGGGAACGTAGTGACTTAAGACACTTTGTTCCCCACTTACCGCCGAATTTGGAGGAAATTTGCATGACGGAACTCAAAATCGCGGCGGAATTCTAAATTAAAAATGTAAATTTAAATAAATATTTCATTTCCTCGAGTGGGGATCGAACCCACAACCAGTCGCATTTACAGTCACACTTTATGTCCCTGCGCCACGACTGGCCTCAGTTTTAAATTCTGGTCCTGAAAATTTGTTTAGCATTAAAATAATTATTGATCGTGACTTCTGTTACATCCGCAATTTCTTCGTTTGTTTAAATATATTAAATAATGTATAAATTTAAATTGTGGTTGAAAAACTAGTTTGCTTATCATCACGCGAAATAGATAAAAACGACCGAATGCGTTCCCACTCGGAGGAATAAATTGTTTATTTCCTCGCTCTGGTAACAAGATAAAGCGCGGCGTCGAGTTCCGTCACTTAAGACGCAATATTTCGAAGACGTGTGACCTAGTGTCTTGACACTAGGTTTCTGCCTACGCAAAAAAGAGTGAACACACACTATAAACCTAACACGTTATTTTTCGTTTTTTCATTAGGGATTCGAACCCTCAACAATCGCATATATAGTTAAAGTGAATTTAGCAGATTAATTTGGAAGCCGTCTTTGTTATTACCCGGCGTGATCAAGATATTGTGACGTATCGTCTGACATGTTTTATTCTCGCTCAGAATAAACTCGGAGATACCATACAACGATAAATGTTTGATAATGTCATTAATATCCGTTACATTTGATGTTTTGTAGTTATGCGCGTTGTATACGTGATACACATATGCTTGTATAGACATTAAATACCTACATTAGTATTTGAAATAATTTCCTTAGTTTTTTGTTATTTTATTTTTATATAGGTTTCCTATATAAAGTGGAAATTTACTCATAGGTGTAAGTCACACTTAGTGTAAATTTCCACTAAACCAATTTAGTATTGTTGTTGGTTGTGGGCATAAATCCCGCTCAAGATAATCTTTTTATTTACTAATGCCCAATATTAATAACCTATCTCCAACGTCAATCTTAGATTGTTTCATATATCTATCCAATCTAGAGATTGGATAGATATACAATCTAAGATTGACGTTGGAGATAGGTTATTAATATTGGGCGTAAATAAGTTAGCCGCGACGTCAGAACCCTTTGGCCTGCACTGAAATGTAGAGCTGTGTCACTCTTATAAAAATCTCGTGTTTCCGTCGGAATTTTTAAAATACTATAGAGTTTTTAATTGATCATTCCGGGTCACCAGCTCGTTGTAATGGCGCTGTAGTGTTGATGGTGAATAATAAAAGTCTACTCACGTTTAGCACTGAGTTTAATCAACACCACTTTAAATGTATATATATACAGTGATAACACAAATGGTAAAATCACAATTAAACACGGTACAGTATGTACAGGAAAGTCAACCACAAACATATATATATAACAGAACACGAAAGATACAAATTTGGAATAAAATACTAGATAAAACAAAGGAACGTATGGAAAGCGCATCGAGTGGCAAGCAACGACTGTGATAATTAATTATGCCGTCGACAAGGGGGTAGGCGTAAATCTTACGACACCTTATCGGTTCAGTCGACGGCAGTGAGCGCTTTCATATAAATAAACTAAATACGAATACTTACTACAAAATATATAAATTCTATTAAACGTATGTATGTATATAAATGATAAATAAATAAATTACAATATTGAAATAGATAAATGACAGACATTAAATAAACTATAAATATATATAATAGTTCCCTACAGCGCTTATTCTCACCCTGTGCTCAAGTATAGAAGGATACATACGACCTTGTAGTGGCCTAGCTGTTTAGTGTTAGAAGGTAGGTCAAGTGCACTTCGATTCTCGGCAAGTGCACTTATACTTCATGGCGACTTATTTTAAAGAGATCGTCTAGCGCGTACCTAAGCATTTTTAATTTAATTTACAAAATAATATTTTTATCATGCAAGTTTACTTATTATGCAATGTGATTCGTGAATGAAAGTACGAAATTTTATAGATAGAATAATAGATTTATTGGAATCTCGATATTATTCAGAATTCTTATAACGTTTCCTATTTGGACTTATATCGAATGCATTACACTAGGTAAACGGAGAGGAATCTTCTAAATACTGTGTTATTGACTCTAATTCGACGAATATATGTAGAAGGCACATACCTAGATGAGGTCATTTCTAACCGAATTTGGCCCTATAATAGCATAACTAAAAATGCACCCGACCTGAGGTCATTTTAAATAAAAAAATAATAAATACAGTATTTGTTACTTTTTTGGCGTTATTATTTAGGGGAAGTGCCTTTTAATTTACTACCTAATCTTTTAAAAAATGTAGTAAACATATTACAAATTTAATATTATCTCCCATGACACAAATCGTTACTTTCGGTAAGATAAAACACACAACTTAGTACTTTACATAAAGACATCACTTATACTATCTCAAACGTTTACGAGATAATCCAGCCATTTCAACTATGCGCTTTTATGTCAAATTCAAAATACGTTTTTTCCCTAAATCTTCCGCTTTTGGTGATTCAATCGTAAAATGATAACTTCAAGATGCTTTAGCAGAAGATTGGGGGTTCAAATCGAGCAAGGATAGGTCATGAGGCTGTTGTGAGGTAGGGGCACAAGCGTGCTTACAGTCGCACGATGGTTGTGGGCTCGATTCCTCTCGGGAGAATGAAATATTTAATATTTTCATTTACTCGCTATGGTAACTAGGCAAACCGCGGCGTTGAGTTCTGACACCCAACACCAAATGTCTCCAGAATTCGTAGTAAAGTGGGGAACGGAAATGTCTTATTGGGAAAGGAGTGTCTTAACATTAGGGTTTCAGGTTCTCTCTACCTACGCTGCTATGTGAGCGATATAGCGTGGAGCTAAAAAAATGTATCATATAGGCCTTTAGCTATCATGCTTACCGTTATAAAGCACGGCGTCAAGCTGCCCCACCCCAAATAACAATCTATCTTTTAAGTGTAAAGGAAGACCAGGACAGTTGACTTCCGCCACTCAATACGCAATGCCTCGAATTCGTAGTGTTCTACCCTGTTGTATTGTGTTTTTGAAGTAATAGACAAATCATACTCGTAATACTAAAACAAAGTGCGATGTGTATTTATCGAAATCGATTACGTCAGGAGCAATTTGCTTAACAATGTAAATACGACGAAATTACGATTCCGCTGACCAAATAATTTGTCGTCTACAATAGTAAAACAAATGATCTTAAACATGTTTATTTTATAAGTATACAAAGTAATATTGGGCACTATATTTATATTATTTGTATGTTTTCAACTATTTTTCGTCAATACTTGCTAATAGGTCGCCTAGCACGTGAACGTGTTTGTGAAACTGGTAGAAAAAAGTCGGAAGTACATTTGATTATTTCGAATTTTTTTTAGTCTGCCCTCGTCCACTGCTAGACGTAGGCCTCCCTAACGGCACGCCATGAGCTTGGTCTTCAGCTCTTCACATCCCGCAGTTTATCATTTTTCTTTTATTCTTTAAAATTATTAATTACGACATCTTCTATACATATAATAAAATTTAGTGATGGCCGTCTGTACATTGAAGATATATTTTTATCTGTTTGTGTGTGCATGCCAATACCATTCCTTTTAACCCCTCCAAATCTCAAACTATAATAACTGAAAGTAGACATTTACGTGCCAGAGTCCATTTTAATACCTTGCCATGCAGTAAACTAAACGAGACATTAATACCGTTATCTGATTCAGCAAGAAATTTGGCTCTAATAATTGATAGTCATTTGTCGTGGTTTTTTTACCCATCCGTGCTAAAACTACTGTTGCTAATGAGGAGATTCTCGATCAACTTGACCGACTTCAGAATACGTGTATTTGTTTTATCTTGGGCCTACACAAATTTGACCACATGTCTTATTTCCGTCGGCAACTGTATTGGCTTCCTGTGCGTTTATGCCGTAACATGCACATTCTCACTATTTTTTTGAACATTTTAAAATTATCCTCTCCTACATACTTGAGGGAGCGTTTTCAATTGGCACTTCAAAGTGAAAGACCTGGTCGCTACTGTGTTATACTAAGAAAACTTGAGTTTCTTATATTTGATACCTTTTTCTATGAAAAATCTTTCACAGTTCAGGCAGCGCGCTTATGAAACTCACTTTCAAATTCTACACTGGCTGGCAATCCATCCCTTAATACTTTTAAAATCAGATTAAAACAAGATTTTGCAAAATTTTGTGAACGTGGAAAACGCAAGTGTCTTAATGGGAACGAAGTGTCCTAACACTAGGCCCCAAGTTTCCACGTCTACTTCTCTATGTACGGGATTACAAAAAAATATTTTTTTAATACGTTGAAAGTAAAATAAAACTGGATACATAAAACCAATGCGGATAGTTAGGTAACAAATATTATCCATGTAGTGGTGGAAACGAGCATCGTTTGGCATTTACTTTGTATCTACACGTAACGTCCAATTTTTCTGGCACGTGAAAGCATTTGGGAACTTCTTTAACGATGAATGACCTTTTAAGTTAGCCAATAAATCAATATTATAAGCCTTAGGTGAACTTTTTCTTATCGTTTGAATGGTAATATCACGCCTACCTATAGCAGGAATATATAGCTGGGTGTTAGAGCACTAAGCAGCAGGTAAAGCAGGGTAGGTAATGAGAATGTTGTGTTAAGGCACTTCGCTCTCCGCTTCCCGCCCTAATTCACTCGTACATTCTGTGTAAGTGACCGTGGAACTCTACGTATATGTGCGTATCTAGAGGTATTTTCTGGAAGAATGGGGGTCTGGACTTTAGCTTTGAATAGATATTAGTGTAGTAGTAGATATTAGTGTAAACGTTTTTTTTTAAATAATTGTTGCTAAATAAAATGTTGACTTGAGTAAATGTTATCCGCCGCTTTTAACCTCACGTTGTCTTGCTAGAGAGGACAATGAGAATAAGTCAGACGGTCCTACAGCTAATTATGGTTATCTATTTATATGTAAATAAAAATATTAAATATTTAGTCATTTTATATTATTATTGTCTTATTTGGAAACATGACACTTTTATATTATGTCAACTTATATTATTTTTCCTGGTAAAATATGTTTTATTCTTAGTAAATATCATATATTATCATTATACATCTTGTATTTGTTTACGAGTAGGTATCGTTGTATGTTCGTATTATATGAGTTGCTTATCGCTATTGCAATAAAACTTTTTTAAAAAGCCCGGTAGCTCATTTCTATTATATCTATAGACCAATTCACACTTGGTTTCTATTAACTATGTCTAGTATGAATAATCTAAATCTGTTTTATCTGTTTTATAACTTTATCTTTTGTAAACAGATAACTACTTTATTATAATTTAACTCACTAGTCTTTGCTTACTAATTTGTGGAATGTTACAATAAATAAAGCGTAGTGGTAAATTGTCTCATTGTAATCGCGATGGTTGTGGGATCGATCTCAACTCGAGGGAATGAATTGATTATTTTCATTTTCCTCCTGTTTAAAGACAAGATAATTTCATCACCCAACATTCAAAGCATTCATTAGATTCCAGCGAACAGCGGAGAAGGGAGTGTCTTGACACTAAGTTCTCTCTGTCTGCCATTTTCTGTTGTGTAGGATGCAGAATGAGGCTGAAAAAGAAAAAAACAATGTTATAATAAATCAATCGCAGTACAATGTACATACATACCCAGCCAAGTACACGTGTACCAAGTCCATCTACGACGGTTCCAACCTTTTATCCTGTCAATTTGCGACTGCTGGGAATTGGGTTTAATTCAATTTCATTTATGAAATAACAATCGCGTCTCGCGGGTGTTACGTCAGCGCTGTAGGCCTAGCCGCAGTACCGCAGACTGGCCGCAACTCGACTCTGCACATGGTATCTGGTCATAACATATTAAAAAAAAACGTCTGAATTGAATGTTTTTTTTCTCATATTATAAATATTTAAATATACAGTGTTAATTACTTGTTACTGTCTCTAAATGAATAAGAATAATTACACAAAAAACTTTGTAATTCGAATTCTGTCAACGGAGTGTCCGTTGACAGAATTCGACGGAAAGTGGGGGACGGAATATCTTTACACTAGGTTCCCTCTGCCTACCATGTTGTCTGCAGGATAAAGCGTGAAGCTGATTTTGATTTTTCTTCGTATTATAAGAAAAAAAAAGATAAATTAGTTATTTGTATTTGGGAAATTCCTCCTTTACGATTTAAATATGGCTTTAACGATAAACAGTGAATCGTGAAAAATGTAGGCTAGGGAGGCGTTACAACAACGCACTTATGGCTCTAGTAATTCCACCAGCCAAGTTAGTAATTTAAAATTTCCCAGTATTTTAGGTAAACGCCGTCGAACACTGCGGCCGGTCACGTATTCCGCACGCAATAAGTTATATATTTACTCCCGCTTGTTCTTAGAAAATATTATGTATGTATGTATGTCCGATGTCAATGTTTCTCAACGAACGATCTTGATTTTCTTTTCCAACGTTTTGCTATTTACACTTGCGTTTCTGTTTATATTATCTTGAACAGGTTTTAATTGTGGGAAACCGACTGTGTTTCTTTATAACTTTATCCTTAAAATTGATTATATAATATTATGTTGTAGTATATTATATTGACAACGAAAATAAATGGATTCAAGTTTTTTTACCTGCACAGGAAGGTAGGCTAAAATACCTAGTATCAAACGCTTCGTTCTCCACTTGTCGTCCGAATTTGAGACATTGAGTTTTTTTCTATTAAATTAAAAATAATGATTTTTAAAACAAAGATGAATGATAAAATCTGCGATAGTTAATAAGTCAGTACGGTCACCATACCTATCTATATGTTATCAGTGCGATAAAATTAAGGGCCTCCTATCCAGGCTGTGCTATGCTATTGGAGGCGATAAGTCCTAATTACGTTAACGCCGCATAATCGTAAAGCGGCCTTACCCGTCAGCGGCGCGGAATGCCGTTACATCACGGTGCGATAACTCTGACGCCTTATCACTGTCCTTTATGTGTAAAGATTGGTCATACCGTCACACTCGCACGTCGTTGTCCATAATACATTGTCTTGTCTATTAAGGCTCACCCTAAACTACGATTTTCTATATAATTAGGACAATTTTCGTCTCGCATTGCCTGCAAGACGCATATTGCAGGTATCTACTATTTTCAGCAGGTACATACCTACTGAAATATATAGCAGGTATATACCTACTGAAAATGCACACGTTAGGTCTACTTTTGAAGGATTTTTTTATAGAAACTGACGTTGGCTTTTTAAATTTGTAAGAACGTTGGGAAATTTTAAAGCCAAATAAATATAGGTTAAACTCGTGTTAGCAATTTTGTAATTTTGTAAATTAGAAAATAGAAATTAGTTAATTACTATTTTAAGATTTCAATCCCATATTAAAAAAAGGCAATATAAAAAAAACCCTTGCATCAATTTAAAAAATGTAAATAACTAAAATATTAAGAATATAGGAGGCCGGTCGTGGCGCAGCGGCACGAGGTGTGACTGCAAAGCCGACTGGNAATGCCTCCAGAATTCGACAGAAAGTGGGGAACGGAGTGTCTTAACACTAGGTTCCCTCTGCCTACTCTGCTGTGTGCGGGATACAGCGTGAAGCTAATTTAATTTTTTTTTATTAAGAATATAAATAACATCTTAATATTCTATTCTAAAATGTCACACTATTTTATTAGTTTCGCGTGTTTTAACGTTAATTTCATTTTGTTGAGTGCAGCTATCTTCGACAATTTACAATACGCCCTGATATTAAAATATTTTATATGGTGGAAACAATAGTTTCGGCGTTTATTTCCGCTATTCAACATGCAATGCGTCCAGAATTTGCTGGAAAGTAGAAAACAAAAGTGTTTTAACGGAACGGAGTGTTTTAACATTAGATTTCAGGTTCCCTTGCCTACCTATTATGTGCGGGATATAGCGTGAAGTTAAAAAAATACGTTTTTCTATCGATATTACATACAATATAATATAATTGTAAATTACATTTTAGTTTTAGAGACTGATTATGTGAGAGTGTGAATAATGATCAGAACATCGTAAACAATATGACTCAATTGTATAATTGTAACTAAATATAAATATTATTGATAGTATAGGAAAAAGTTAAAAAAAATATAACAACAGTGCAAAATGTCGATTTTGATAATATTATAAATATTTTAAAAAAATATAAAAGAGCGATTATTTGTACAGTATGCGTGTGGCCTTACACACTATGCATTTCTGAACCTTTATCGCGGTGTTTGTTATGAATGGGCCAGTGTCACTCAAACGTTGCTCGTTTTAGGATCGATTTTTCGCGCGTTTTTGTTTATTATTATTTTTAATTTTACGGATATTTTTTTTTAAATTATAATAATCATAATTTTTTTATTTACCTGTGAAAATATACAATTATTAATTGTGAACAAGTTGTGCAGTGACGTTACATACATTTTGTGTGTATTTTTAAATATAGGATGGTAATTTGGTATGTGGTTTAATTTTTTTTTAACTAATGTTAGCTTACTTATCATAAATGCGATATTAATATATTTTTAATTTATAAGTTACGACATGAGAATTTCTTTTATCAAAGTACATATACTTCATACGTGATTTTATGGAATTATATATGTAGAGTGAATCAAAAATGTAGTAGATATGACACCTGACGCGTGTAAATTAGAACTCATGCAGTATTATTGTTGTTTTTACTTATTTTAATATATTATTTTATATAGTAAGCCTTAATCATACAAAAAAATATTTTGTTTTAATATAATGTTATACAATATGTAAAATAGTAGGTCTAGTTATAACTGCATTGTTATTTTATTTAAAAAAATAATTCAATAGGTTTGCGAAAATATACGCAATCATACAAGATTACATACACCACTAAAGAATCATCTACTCAGATAAATAGAGGCGTTTGTCAATTGATCCCGCTGGAGAGTTCCTGTTACGGGCAAATTTAATCTCGAGCGAATTTATGTCGCGGATTGTGACCTCGCATCTTCAGATTGAAGAATGGAAGTAAACAGGATATGGTACCAGAGGAGGAGGGTCATCTTTATACTTATGTCTTGAGTTTAAAAATACTACCATTTTTAGTGCAATAGCTACATTATTTGTATTTTTTGTTGTTTCTGCATAATTTGTTATACTCCAAAAGTTTATTAGATTTGATTAATGCAAATGTAACAGCAATATACAGCGTGAAGCTAAAAAAACCAGCTAACTTTAAATTGAACTATATTTGAAGTATTACAATCGCCAATATACTCAAGTGGGCATTAATAGAGAGATGTTTATGTATTTCGCAGATGACATCAGGCCTTCACGGCCACGGCCACCAGATATCGCAGCCGGCGCACCACCTCGACTCCTCAGTGCTCAACACCAAGGAAAAGACTGTGCATGGCAAAGAAAAGACCTTCAAAGTACGTGAGAATACAATTTCATTCACACATATTAATACTTTATAGATTTTCCTCTACCTTTTACTAAGTGTTTTATAGCCAATAAACTTGTAAAATCTGGCCTGCGATAAAAATAGCACACGATTATATTACACGTTGATTACGTTTTATATATCCTACATGCATCACCGTGCAGCTACGTCGCGGACAGTTTTTCTAGGATACCTGCCGATAATACCTAGGTATTATATATAAGTAGTTTTTAAAATCTTAATTAATAAGGAAAATGAAATAAGTAAGCGAAATTGTGAAAAACTACACGTGTTTACTTTTTAATACTTGTACGACAAGTGTTGTGTTTTTTTAGGTTGATATTATTATTATTATTTTCCAGCTTTACGTTATATCCTTTATAGAGCAGGGTAGACAGAGGGAACCTAGTGGTGTAGGGACACTTCTTTGAGGTTTCGTGGTATTGTCTGTTGAGCGGCGGAACTGAACGCCACGCTTTTGCGTTTCTACCAGAGCGAAGAAATGACAATATTAATATATATATATAATAATTCATTCGTATCGAACCCACAACCTTCGCATCACAGTTACCCGGTCGTGTCTCAGCGCCACGACGGCCTCAAGTTAATCACCCACCGACCTGAGATGTTAGGCGCTAGATTCAGCACACACAATTACTCATTGCTTTCCATTAGCGCTAGATAACGACCTTCGGTGTTCAGTTATTTGAGTGTATTTTTAGCAATTTGTGGTATTTCGCTTTTCCGTATGAAATTTTATTATAAAATAATTTAATTATAAGGAAAAACTGTATTTTATATATATATATATATATATATATATATATATATATATATATATACATATATATATATATATATATATATATATATATATTCAAATACGTAAGCGTTTTCCCGTTTTGTTTATTTATTATATAGATTATAGTACTATAGGAGTTAAGAGAAGATAATTTCTTATTTTACTATCAATTTGTTTTTGTACAATTGGCTATTGAATATTAGCGTAAGATTGACAGGCTCAGAAAAATGAAAATATTTCAAATAATCCCTTTAATTAAATCGAGCCTACAGCCAACTATCACGTGTGCAGGCCAACTTTCCTGCTACTAATTTTAGCAATATAGCATATTAATTGAGGCAGAATTGTTTAAGTATACAATTATTAAATTTTAATGTCTTTTTTCCCATGGTCAGGTGGTGGTGGGAGGCGAGGTGGGCGTGATGAAGACCCCGGTGCTGGGCGCGCGCCCCTACAATGCGCTGGCCATCATACACACGCAGCAGAGCAACACCTTTGACATGCTCAACTCGCTCACTACTAGTGTCGTACGTATATTTGTTTATTTTCTATAAAACTTACTTTGAAATAAGTTTATTTTAAATTTATAATATTTTTTTCCTAATCTTGTCACATAAATTAGTAATCGTAATGCTCTCATTCTTATATTTTATGCATTTATTTTTGATCAGTTGTCTAATGTAATTACTAGATTTTGTCGGCATATTTTAAAAAATAGTAGATAAGGTATTTTTTACCACATTTAAATTAATTTAATGTACATTTGGAATCTTATATCATTGGCGCTATTTTTGTTGAGCACATTAAAAAGTAGTAGTAGTACTACTAATTTCAACCTAAACTAAGTTGAATTATGAAATGTTTAAATCTTTTTTATATTTTATAAATATAGTAGTAATTGTTTATTTATATTTATAGCATTTATTTATTTAATACATCCCTATAGGCAAGTCAACCAGTAGTTGGAGTGGGTGTGGGAGTGAGCGTCGGTGGTTACAGGCGCCGTAGCTCGGGCCAGGGCGCCATCTGCGACCCCGAGCTGGATGATAGTGGGAACAAGCTGGTGGCGAGGCTGGAAGACGATGCGTTTATATCTGAGCAAGATCTAGTATGAATTATGTTTATTTGCTTAAGAAAATACACGTTACGCAATGTTTTGCCAATATAGTTTTAGAAGGGTAGGAAAAGAGAACCTAGTGTCAAGATAAAGATAATTCCGTAAGTTGTTGAATCTTAGCTGGAAGCCAGTGTCAACTGGAAACCTCTTTGCCTAAACTGTTATGTTCGGGAGATAAATAAACCTAAAATATTATTTTAGGTTTATTTATATATAAGAAAGAAATTGTCTTATAATTAATATTTTATACTAGTTTACGTATGGTTTATGTATAAACATCATATAAGTTTGCATGTTCTATTAACGTCTAGAGTGAAATAAATAGTATCTACGACAATCGCAATTATACCATGCAATTGTGATATTTATGCTGTCTATATCACGTAAAGATAGTTCTGATTTATTTAAGAGCAATACCTTCATTAATTTTCCACTTTCATTTAAAATAAAAATTTATTTACTTCTGTATTTTTCTAATAACAACTCAATATATTCTACTAATATTATTTTAAAGTTCATATATATGTTTAATACTACACGGTAACTTAATCTGTTACTTAATCCGAAGCTGTAATCTATGATTAATATATTAATACTATAAATAAACATTATTTGCATTTAAATTATTCAAACTGACACCAAAATAGCGATTCACACGGTCCTTATATGATAATTCGTTTAAATATTTTTTATCATCGACTCAGAATCGAATGATAGGAAATTGGGTTCAATTCAACAATAAATCAACTTTTTCTAAGAAAAAGTGTCATAATTTTGTAGACGTAATAGTAAATAACTTATAAATGTGGAGTGCTAGATAAGATATGTAATAGTAGTGTGACTGCAGGAGGAGAACATTGAAATTGCAGCGGCGACGGAAAAAGGCGCACCCATCATTCCCCCACCACCCCCCGACGCGGGACAGGAACAACCTCAAGAACCACAAAATGGTAAGTTATTTATATTTTTTTTATTTTCAGGGCGTCCGACTGTAACGTGATGGTTGTGGATTCGATGCCCACTTGTTAATATAAGGCAAAGCGCGGAGCTGAGTTTCGCTTCTTAATAGACACAGAATAGAGTGTAGGTGCACTAGGTTCCCTCTGCCTGCCCTGTATATACGGAATACAGCGTGAAATTAAAAAAATATTTTCAATAATTTAAATTAAATGTCAACACAATAAATATATTTATTGAATTATTCATCTCTTTTTTTTAAGACTATATTATAATAACATTTTAGATAATATATTCATGGCCAAATGGATTTGTACAAATGTGTTTGTTTTAATTTACAGGTATAGTATTTGATTACAAACTGGATAATTTGGAAGATAAAGATAAAGAGAAGATTGATAAGGAGGATGAAGAGGAGCCGATCGGTGTGTCACCTTGTGGCAGGTTAGGGGGTCATTTTAAGTGGCTATATTCATAATAATAATAACACTTATATATTAATTTAATTATGTGTTACAATTCTTTTCTACAATTCTTTTCTAGAGGTGTGCGTTGGTAGCCATACTACTATAGTATTAACTGTGTCACAGCCACTAGCGTCTTTGCCGTATCGTTTTCTTCAATAGAACCAAACAAAATGATTTACTTTGAATCATATCTTTATATTTAGAACAGATAAAATTTTGTAGTGCATTTGATTTATCATATAAAAATGGTAATAGTTATACAAGTTAGTTTACATCATAAAACACATTTACCTTATATTTAAATTAAGGATGTAGTCCATGTCTGTCTAGTATGATTTTATTTAGTAATGTGAGGGATATAGGGTGAAGTATCCCTTACATTGCAGGGTAAGCAGAAAGCTCCTGGAAACCTAATGTAAAACCACTCCATTCCCAATAAGATACATCCTTTCCTCAATTTCCACCGAATTCTCAAAGATAGCATGTTGGCGAAACTCGACGCCGCGCTTTGCCTCTGGAAATGAAAAAACAAATCGCGTCGTTGAGTTCCGCCACTCAACATGCAATGCCTCCATTCGCTGGAGGATAGGGTACGGAGGAATACTTATGTTTAAAAAACCTTTTTTTTTACGATATATATATATATATATATATATATATATATATATATATATATTGACACTTTCTTGTGTTTTTTTGCAGGTTTTTCAAATACGACAAAGAAGTGGGTCGCGGTTCGTTTAAAACGGTGTACCATGGTCTCGACACGCAAACCGGTGTCGCCGTCGCCTGGTGTGAATTACTGGTAAAATATGCTTATATTATAAAGTCTTTATTTTTTCTTTTGACCTAAAAAATGTCAAGATATTATTTAAAATATTGTCGCCAGCAGCATACTATCGACAATATTTCATATATACAGAATGAAAATTTTGAGCATTGTACAGCCATTGGCGAAATGAACATTGGCGAAATCTTCTTAATTAAATGAAATTGGTCAAATCAACTCTTCAATATTTAAGTCAAAAGTATATGCTTTAATCTAGGTAGACTAGAAAATCTTAAGTCTTAACAATAAGGTTATGTTATATTATTATACACATTTGACAAAAAACAAAAATTATATTATTTCCCGCGTTACAGGAGAAAAAGCTCAACAAAACCGAGCGTCTTCGCTTCAGAGAAGAAGCGGATATGTTAAAGAAACTCCAACATCCTAATATCGTCCGCTTCTACAACTACTGGGAGGGCACAGTCGCTAAGAAGAAGAACATCGTGCTCATTACTGAACTGATGGTCTCTGGGACGTTGAAAACGTGAGTAAAACATAGTGGTTGGTTAATATTGGTGTTTTGTGATGAATATTATTTTAATATATTTTAATAGATATACTTTTTGTAACCTGTATGAGATATTATAAAATATTAATATTTTTTTTAAAAAACATTAATATATTTTTTTCCCGACAGCTACCTAAGAAGATTCAAACGTATCAACCCAAAGGTCCTCAAGTCGTGGTGTCGACAGATCCTAAAGGGCCTTAACTTTCTCCATTCTAGAACACCACCTATTATACATAGGTAAGACATAAAGGTATATAGCAGATTGCTTATATTTTGTTTTTCAGTTTTATTGATGGATTTTTTTGTTATTAGTGATTATTATAAGTATAATTAGATTAATTATATAAATATAATATTTCATTGATTAATATAAGTTATTTCATATCATATATCTTCTTTATATAACTTTTTTTTCTTTTTGTATCTTTGTCATTTAGTTGAGTAGATTCTATATCAAATTGTAATGAGCTAGCTTCACGCTGAATCTCGCATTTAGTAAGGTAGACAGACGGAACTTAGTGTTAAGACAATTTGTTCCCCACTTTCCGCCGAATTTTTCAAGGCATTGCGTGTTGAGTGGTGGGGTCGTGTCACCAAGCTTTTTACCTTGGTGCCAAACCGTTTCACCGAGTGGGGATCGAATCCACACCCGTCGCGTTACAGTCACACCCTAGTGTCCCTGCGCCACGACAGGGTGAGTGCGACGCCTTGAGTGAAAAATTTTGTTTTTCACTTTTCGCTAGTTAACGTAATTCAACGGCACAGGTTGTAAGTCTCTAAGTAGTAACTGAGTAGAAACTAGTAATTGGGGGCCGTTCAAGTATTACGTAAGCAGTTTTTTTGCATTTATTGCCCCCCCACCTATGTCATCAAAAATAAGCAATCCTCTTAAAAATATTTCATTGAACATGTCAAAAATAAGTAAACTCAAGACCCCCCCGCCCCCCTACAGTGCTTACGTAATACTTGAACGGCCCCTTGGACTAAAACGTCTTAATATTGCATTATTATTCAAGCAAAGTTAAATTTTGCGTATTATGCTTACAATTTGCAGAGATCTGAAATGCGACAACATCTTCATAACGGGCACGACAGGCAGTGTTAAGATCGGCGACCTGGGGCTCGCTACTCTAAAGAATAGGAGTTTTGCCAAGTCAGTTATTGGTATGTCAACATTAAGTTTATTATATATATTCAATTTTTATTAATTTACCGCAGATGGGAAATAATCTGGTAATAAAATAATGTTCTGTAAAAATAAAAATCAATAGACATAATGATAGATTTTGAAAAACTGCTATATAATGTTAAGAAATATATTATAATTACAAAGGATAGTATATTTCTGCAGAAAATGATTTTTTTTATTAACGTAAGTAATTAGTATATATTAAACTCTTTCTTCGTCACTATCTTTGTCTACTCTTGTTTTATTGGTGTTTTTGTGATTTCTTGATGTTTTTAAATCTTAGTATGAAGTAGCATTGTTGAGTGATTTTGAATATTTCACAAAATACTACAGTCGACCATCGTATGTTAATGCAACGCTGTACAATTTAGTTAGAACATTAGATTTTCATATATATTATTAAGTTAGATGTGTTGATAGTGAGTGTGTGCGCAGGTACCCCCGAGTTCATGGCGCCGGAGATGTACGAGGAGCACTACGACGAGTCGGTGGACGTGTACGCGTTCGGCATGTGCATGCTGGAGATGGCCACCGGCGAGTACCCCTACAGCGAGTGCAGCGGGCCCGCGCAGATATACAAGAAGGTCGTCTCGGTATGTCTTTAAGTCTGGGTGGGAAGAACAATGTTTTTTAGAAATTTAAACAACATTGCTAATGCGACAAATTTTGTTACACAAACTTTAAAAAAATGCTATGTATTACAAAATTAACAATGTTTTTTTTAGGGAGTGAAACCTCAAAGTTTAGAAAAAGTCACAATTCCAGAAGTCAAAGACATAATTGAATCTTGCATCAAACCAAATAAAGCCGACAGGTATATGTTCAGTATATATTTATTTTTAGTACAAGTCTTGAGGCCAATCGTGGGGCAGGTGCACAAGTGTGTAGCTGTAAACGCGACAGGTGGGTTTCATTTTCACTTGAGGAAATGAAATATTTAATATTTTAATTCCCTTGCTCTGATAATGTGGTATTTAACCCGTAATGCCTCTAGAATTCAGCGGAAAGTGGGAAACAGAAGTGTATTAATGAGAACATAGTGTCTTAAGTTAACTATAATACATTACCAGGTTCTCTCTGCCTACCCTACAATGTGCGGGATGCAGCGTGCAGCTAAAAAAACCATAAAGCAAAAATGAAGATATATAGTATAAAGTAAAGAGTATTTTGCTTTTTGTTCCTACAATTACTTGTAGAGAAAAATATTTTTTAATGAAATTCGGTAAAAAATAAAATAAATTATTTGATAAACTTTTAAATAGTATATTTTTTCTTAAATTTTAAATAAAAAAAAACAAATAACTAAGAATTTTATGTTGCAAATTGTTTTTTTTAATTATTTAAAACTAAATTTATATATTAATCGTATTAATTGTATTTAAATATATAATATATAGGCCAAAAGTAAAAGATCTGCTAAACCACGAGTTCTTCGGCGAAGACATCGGTCTCCGGCTGGAGATCGTCGGACGAGACCTCGTCACGATATCGGACATTACTAAGATACAGTTCCGGCTCAAAATAATAGATCCTAAGAAACGGTACGTATTATATGTTAATTTCACAATTTTTTATATAAATAAATAATAGCTTAGATACATTTTTCATATGGGATTGATACACATATTTAACATGGTAGCAATCCTATATATAGTAATATGCAGTCCTATATATAGTAATATATAGTAGTATGCAGAAAAATAGTAATATGCAGTTTTTTATAAGTTTTACAAAAAACAAGTAAATATCAAATAAATCCTTGTACACAATTTATTATTATAACTGAGAAATTTTCTTTTAAAATGAAAATTTTTGAAATTTTCATTGCGAAAAATTATATGCGGTTGTTTTTGTTTTAGCTTAATATGATATATTACTGTAAATTGTTTATTCTGGTCAATTGGAAAATAATTATAGATTCTACTTTATTTATTACTAGCGGACCCGGACGCGGCTTCGCCCGCTTGAACTATACGAATGCTTATTAGATATATTATATTTATGAAATTGTTTTCGAAAATGTCTAATTCTAATGAAAAAAAATATATTATAAGTAAACTTAATCATATTAAAATATTAATTAAAAAAAAACTAAACAAAACCAGCTACATATTAATATCATCAAAGTAAAATAAATATTTAAAAGCATTTCAGTGATCAATTATACTGATTTACCCGGGAAAAATCTTTTTACACGTTTTCCTTGCGTGCGTACATAGATACTATATGAAATAACTAAAGCCCTTTCTACATTAAATATGATAAGTTTTGCTAGCAATATCAAATTAAATCCCAAAAGACTAAAACTATAATTTATTAAGTGTATAACAACGGTATAGATAACGGTATCCAACCGAGATGAAGTAACCAACATTTTTTTCCTTAAATAATAAATACTTAAATAATATTATGCCGATGCCGCGCAGGGCCGCAACTTACACCACACCAAGAAATTTATGAAAATCTAACTAATCTACTACTCGAATAAGCGAAGAACCAAAGAAAAGTATAAATTAATTATAAACAGCAAATAATTACATAAAAATTAACAGTAGTTCGAAAATGTATGAAAATTTACAAAACCGTCAAAGTCATCTGCCCGTTCGCGTCGGTCATACTATGCCGCTCGTAGGCTAGGTCATTTCGAATCAGTGACATCTCCTTAATTATTTATTAGAATGTTATACAGTAAACTATAATTTCAATCTAGATGAAATGCTAAAAGTGACTATTATATTCATTTTCATAAGGATCAATATCAAATTATAGAAAATACATACAACAAAAACCCGATAAATATAAATATAAAGTATAAAGTAAATTAATTAAAATGGTTACTTTTGCTCAACCTTCTGAGATAAACATGATATGTGTATCGCGGACTTTTTTAAACATTATTTAAAGAACAATATTTTTGTTAAACATTGTTTTATGTATCTCATAAGGTTGAGTCAGCCCACGCCAAGTATGCGTTAAGCAAGCTCAGTTTGGGTGACGTTTTCTTGAAACAACAAACAAACTTTGCAAACCGTTGCTTAGCAACGGTCGGTTGTTATTAACATGGCAGAATAAATTGCCTGTCAAATTAAAAAATATTTTAATATATTAGTATATATCGAAAATATTACAAATATGAGAAAAAAAAGTAACCTATGTTCATCCGAAGACCCTCAAATATCTCTATATGAATATTTTATTATAATTGAATTAGCGGTTTGGCCCTGATTGCGTAAAAGACAGACAGACAGACAGACAGAGTTACTTTCGAATTTATAATATAGGTATGGATGAGCTGTCTTGAGTACAAAACACGCCTAAATAAAATATAAAACAATTTAATAGTATCTGGACACTATGTACTCTACCTACGTCGGAATAGAGCAAAATAGATAAAAAAAAACCATGAATATCTATTTAGCTATAAATAAATGTACTTATTCTTAAACAGATCATATACTCACAAAGAGAATGAAGCGATCCAATTCGAGTTCGACATAGAGAATGACGATTGCGAGGAAGTGGCCAAGGATATGGCGAAGGCGGGCCTCATCATGGAGGAGGACGCGAGGATTGTCTTCAAACTACTCAAGTCACAGCTTATTAGTTTGAATCGGTAAGTGTTGAGAATAATAAATTAATATCATGTCAATGCAATAGATAAAAGTTTTCTTGACATTTTTATTATGCTAAAAATTACAGCTAAAATAACATAATATAGATGTTTTTAAAAATGTTATGATATAAATATTTTAAGGAAAATTATTTTTAATGAGCCATAACTCCTCATCCTTAGTGGGAAACGGAAGGGTCTTGTGGGAACGGAGTGTCTCATCATCAGGTTCTCAGGTTCGCTCTGCCTACCCTACTAAGTACGGGATAGCGGTTAGCGTAGCGTGAAGCTAAAAAAACATCAAAGATTTTATTAATGTTTACATATTACGGTGCCTTGTGATGTAAACAGAGAAAATATAGAAATTTAGTAACCCGCTGTTCTCCATATTCCCCCGATTTAATGCGTGTGATGTTAACGTCGTTATTACACTAATTGGAAAAGTAGTTTATTAAAAAAATCTACGTGTAACCCAATAATACGTGCAACAAGTTATAAAATACTTATTTAGAAAACGTGTATCCTAAGTGTGGATTCACTTAAAAATGTTAAAAATAAGTTATGAAATCTTATCTTGGCCACATTGGCCTGTATCTGTATGTATACCTGCCATAATTACATCCGCTCATATTAATAATTGGTCCATTAATCAAAAGATTTCAAATAAAGCAATTATCTATTCACTTTTATTAATGTCCATTGATCGTTTAGTTCTAAATGTTTCAATAGTGGTCGATAATCGGTGTATGTATGACAAAATCGGCAATGTATAGAAAATATACTCTAAATCTTTCAGTTTGTTTGGACGCACCTAAATAACGTATTCGAACGTATTGTGATGGTGTTATGTATTAGACTACAAAGAGATTTAATTTTTTAGTGCTATATTATGTTATTCAATATAATCACATTAAAAAGTTGCCAAAAATTAATAATTATTTAAAATGAACAAATTAACATTTGTTACCTATAAACAACGACAGATATGTTTTTTTCCATAGAAAATATTAAGATGTTTTTTTATTTTATAATGACAACTACCTCAAACTGAACATGGTGACTATGAGATCAAAAGCGATTAAAGAACTATAAAGTACTTTAACAAAACAAAAATGAGAGTGTCGTGTCACTAGAGTCTCTCCGCATATTTTGCTAATATAATGTATAAAAAATATATGATTCCTTTTAATTACACGTACGGTCACATGTTGCATAAGTGCGACATGTTTTGAATAATTATTTGGATGCTTCGTTGCACGTTATTAATTGCTCTGACGCGATAGTGCAGTGCGCCATGTGTGTCTCGGACTTGTTACGCGATGCAGTTTTTAAACCGTTATATCTATCTTTCTTTCAGTTATTGATTAATAAACATAATGTATATGTGGTTATATATAAATTAAAGTGCATTGTCTTTCATAATTTTCTATATATACATATATAGGTAATTATTTTAGTTTCTGTTCAACTTGTACGTTTAGTTGTAAAATTGTCGATCATATTCATATTATAATAATATCTATATGTTTTCTACATCTTATTTAAATACCAGCGTTAAGCGTATACTTGTGTAGCATAATTTAAATAAGGTTAAATCTTTGACGTAAAAATATGTATTGATTGGCAGAGTCTTACATCGCATCGCGTGCTCGACTCGTCAGTTTCTTGTGATTTCTCGATCTTACTCGATTTTTATCGTATTATTTATGTGCTAGGTTTTTAACATATTATAGTACCCATTTATTTATTTTTTATATAAAAATAATAATAGTTTTAAATTAGTTATAGATTTATTTTTTGAATTACACAGAGAAAATGTAACATAAACATAACTTAAACAGTGAGTTTCATGATTTGTTATTATTTTTCTTTGAATGCAGTTGTGTAATGAAAATTTCATAATTTTATGAAATATCTTGAGACAGTATAACATTAGCATTTTATTTGCGTGAATTATTTTAGTGTTATCATAAAGGTTCGGTCGCCATGACAACTGGTTACGGCCAGCTCTTATACTAAATACCATCAGTTGCACGACCTCGCGTGCCGCGCGCCGTTGTGGACTGAAATTTACCTTTTGTCTACTTAATATAGTCTACAATATATCCAAGTCGTACTGTTTTAATTTTTGTTTACATAACTTTTTGTTTTATTTAAGGTTATAATATATAAATAATGTTTTGGTTTATTTATTAAGAAGAGTGAATTGCGCTTATTTGATTGAATGTTTTTATTCAATGTGTAATTTAAGTTTGTTAATATTTTTATTTTTTATGTTTGTATTATGTCGAGAAAATCAAGAGCTAGTTTGGTTTTAATCTTCAGGTATATTTAAAAAACTCACATGAGAATAAAAAAAGAACAATTATAATTTTTATGATAGTGAAAACACTGTTTTTACATGTTTTTGTTAGCTTCTCCTCCTTACAACATTTACAATTTTAAAGTGTTATTCCATAAATAGGAAAGAAAAATGCTTTTTAGACAACATATTAAAATTATTAAAAAGTAATTTTCTTGGGGCAACGGAAATTTGTAAAAATCTCTCTACAGAGAAGCCATCAATAACAACAAGTTTTAACAAGCATATAAGAATTTCGACGTAGCCCGATTAGAACGTAGGGCTTAGTTGGTCAGAGCGCTTGGACGGTTTCCAAGAAGCGCGGGTTTAAACCCTCCTAATATTCAAATTTTTACAAATAAAAATACATGTTTTCTAAAAAGTATAATATTAATCTTACAACGGTAATTACTGAAACATTACCCGCATATAATACGACGATAATATAAATATATTTGTAAAATAAATCTAATGTCTTTGCAAGAACGAATATATGCAAAATATATAAAATTATTTTAAAGCAAGTTAGTTCTACATTCAAAGTTATTAATAATATTAGTAATCATTATGACTCTTTTATAGTGAGCGGAGTGAGAAAAAGGCGCAGATGCTTTTCAACCAGGAGCTGATTAATGAACAGAATCGACAGCAGCAGTTGCTCCTAGAACAACAACTGAGACAGGTATATTTTTTGCTTAATATTTATGAAAACAGCTTGTGTACGTTTTTTAAAATTTGTAAATAGTTGCTAATAACAACTATAACACAGAGTCAGTGACTGAATTAAGTACTTATATTTTCATAATTTTGACGTAACGTCGGCTTAGTAGACTAGAGTGTAAATCTGTTAAGTTATTGTCACTCAGATGTCAATAAAGATGGAGAATGTTGGGATTTTTCACTTCTTTCTCGTAATGTCTATAGTGACGTGTTTTATAAATATTTAGGTCAAAATGATCCAAAACCAACAAGGTCCTGTAGATCAAATGAAGACTGGACTTCTCAATGGAGTGGGTTCGCAGCCAACATTGGCAGCTGTTCAGTAAGTTTATAGCAAATAATGTGATGGCATGGATTTTTAAAATAATATCTAAAGGTACCAGCTGCTACTTTCAAAATTGTTTTAGTTAAATTATCTAAAAGTTTGATTTTCAGATATTTATCAACAAAATTATAAAAACAATTCTATTTGTTTAGACTAGATCAACAATCACAGCTACTGCAAGCACAGCAACAGTTGCTCCAGCACCAGTTCCAGCAGCACCTCACGAACGAGGAAAATGCTGCAATGAAGCTGTTCCAGCACAACTTGATGCAGGCCCGAATATCCCCTTCGCTAACTCCCGACCAGCATCTTCTCCAGCAGCAACAACTACTCGAGCAGAACCTCAAACAGCACCAACAAGCCATGATGGAACAGAACCTCCTTAATCAACAAATGTTAGAGCAAACTGTCACTAATCAAGTACTTATGGAGCAACAAACACAGCAAGGGCTATTAGAACATCAGCAAACTCCATTACAATCGAACTTGTTAAATCAACAGCTGGTGGCCAACGAAATTAATAATCAGAATCAGGTATTACAGCAGCAGATTATTCAACAACAGCAAAACATTATCGCGCACCAGGCGGCGGCGATTCACCAGAAGCAATTAGAGGAGCAGATAACGGCTACGGAGAATATTATATCTGGACCCCAAACGAATCTCGTAACAGGTCAAGTTTTGGATCCATCTCTTCAAAACTTACAAAATATCCTAGCCCAGATAATCCATAGACCAGACACGCTGCAGGCGAGAAAAGATTCCGAATCTGAACAATTGCAACAGCAACAGATACAGCAACAGCAGCAGCAACAACAACAGCATCAGCAGCTTCAACAGCAACAGCAGATACAACAGCAGCAAATGCAACAACAAGTTGTAACTCAACAAACTGATCAGAATACTGAAATTAAACAGACTGTGCAACAAGAACAAGAATTACAACAAAAAATGTTAAATGTTCATATACAGCAGCAAACTAGTCAAGGAATAGCGTTTCAACAAAATCAACAATATATTCAACCAAATTTACTAACCGCAGCCGTAGATCCTCATATACTAGTCCAACAACAACAAGTAGCGCATGCGCAGCAACAGGTGGCTCAGGCGCAGCAACAACTTAATATGCAAAAGCAAATGTTAGCTCAACAACAACTTGTTCTACAACAACAGCTCATCAACCAACAACAATTACAAATACCTGGTCAAACGCTCTCCCCGCAACATATTAGAAATTTGCAGCATCAACAGTTCTTAGCGCAGCAGGAGTTGCAATTGCAGACTCAACAGAATTTAATAGATCAACAAAATTTGACGTTACTGGCGCAGAAGCAACAGCTTATGGGACAACAACAGCAGAAAGTTGAGGAAATGCTGCGGGCGCAGCGCCCCATATACACGCGTCAAGGCTCTGAACAAAGCCAAATAAGTACAGTTGATGTGCACGATCAACAACCTCTAATCTCCGATCAGTATCAACAGAAACCTTCATTACAGCCACAAATGTCGATGGATCAAGGCCCAATACAATTTCAACATCAGTACGTAGAACAGCAACAACAGCAGCAGCAGCAGCAGCAACCACAACAGCAGCAACACCAGCAACAGCACCAGCAACAACAGCAGCACCAACAGCAGCAGCACCACCAACAACAGCATCAGCAGCAACAGCAGATTCAGAAACAACCGTCTGAGGAACAAGCGTATCAGCCGCAGCAAGTTCATCAAATGCAAGGCCAATCCCTCCCTCATAGTATGATGACTCAGAACTTCAACATGGTGCAACAGAACGAGAGGCAGATATCTAGTCACGAAGGCACTCCGGTCCAGCATTATACTGCCAATCCTCTGCAAATGTACCAGAATCCTGTCCAAATGCAAAATACTTATAACCCCGTGGAGACCTCGATGCCATCTTCCGTCCCTATTACCTTGCCACAGCAGATTCCCATCACGCAATACCAGCAGGAAAATTTACCTGCTTCCGTTCCAGTGACGACGGCGCCATCGCTGTCTGAAGAAGTGAAACCTCCGTCTAGCCAGGCCCCGGAGACAGTTCCTCAGCAGCTCAGCATTCAGTCCGATGAGGGTTACATGCTCAATGGCACTCAGAAAGAGCAGTTCCATACGCCAATGACGGAGTTCCCGTCGGGCGCGACCCACCCAGAAGTGATGAGACAGCCAGAATTAAGTTCCGTTGATGAAAAACAAGCGGAAACTCAGCAGGATGGTAAATTTCATTGCATTATTTTATGTGTAATTTAAAAATTTTATTGTTTATAATTTAAATTTAATATGGTCTTAATTCCTATATATTTACTTAAAATAATACATTCGATTAGAAGTATTTGTTAGATAATTTTTACAGAAACAAGATTTTTGTAGAAGTAGGTTCAGAAAATTTTATGCATTAAACTAAAATAGTAAAAAAAAAATTAGCATGGATTCTACTACATGTTTATCTACTATTATAAAATTTGTCCACCAGCCAGCACAGCAGTACCATCACCCATAACTGGTGAAAAAAAATCCCGCGGGTCCAAAAAGCGTTCCCGGGAAAAGGAGAAATTCCCACGACTCACCGTTCTCTCTGTCAGCGATGATAGTACCGTGGTAGAATGCCAGTTGGAATCTAAGTCTAAGACTGTTACGTTCAAGTTTCACGTTCCTGATGTCAATCCTGAGGAATTGGCTAATAATTTTGTAAGTTATATTTTATTGTTATTAAAAGTAGTAGTAGTCTTTTGATTAGTTTATTTGCTTATGATCATAGAGGCGTGTATTTCATTTTCTTAATTTCTGGTTGTTTCGTGAAAAAAGGAATATATATTTCTTCCATCTCGAAAACATTGATATTCCAAGTGTAAGGGTAGATTCTAAATGTAAGGAAGATTAAAGATTAGGATTAGGGTGGATTAAATCCGTATCAGTCGTGATTAGGTTGATAAATAGACTTAAATATATTTTGTAAACATAGTTACCATTAGGATTTCTTTATATATACTATGAACAAATCACTTGCAAAAATTATGTATGCCAGTTCCTTTAGCAACCTATTCATACAGGGTAATTAAAAATTGTTTTTTGTAATTTTTATATACATTTTAATATAACTTTGTTTGCTAGGTGGCAAACAACTTACTCCCCGAATGGCAGAGCAGCGCATTCACGGAATTGATAGGCGATATCGTCCGGCAGCTGCGGGAGCCCCGCGCGCCCCTCTCGCACCCCGCTGAACGCTTACGACTTAATATTGATAAGGTTAAATTATTTACTATATTATTCTTTAATTATTACATATTTAAAGGGAACTTAAATACCTTCTGGATATTTTTTTCTCGAATCCTAGTATAGACAAGTCTATAATGATTGAAGTATAAGAAATATTATTGAAAATATTATATAATACCATTTTATTATCCTTATGATAATTTTATATTAAATGTGTCAGCTTAACATAAAATTTTTCCACATGATTTTAGTAAAGGAAGTCTTTAATTTTTTAAAAATTTGTTTTAATTTTTACCTTAAACTAAAATAATTGTCATGTTAAGTTTATTAATTTGATTCCCCAGACCGACTACGACTCAGAGACGACCGAGCGTGACGACAACCTCACAGACTCCAACCAGGACAACTCTGAGTGCACCACGCCCACCGCCTCGCAGGACAGCATCGCGCTCGCCGAGCTGGCCGACGAGCCCGAGCCGCCCGCCCCCGCGCCCGCCCCCGCCCCCGCCGACACCCTGGCCAGGAAGATCAGTACTGCGTCGTCTATAGGTGAGACTATGCTATAAAAAATGTTACTCTTATTATGTTGATTACGTATATACACAATATTTAACAAAAATACATCATAAAATGTGTTTGATTTTCATAATTACCAAGTTATTTTAAAGTTGATGTTTTTCAAAATTATGAATATAATAATATGATAAATTGCTGACTACATAATATTCAAACGAATGTAAGGACCGTTTATTTTGAAAGTGGTGTAAGTCCATTTTCTTTTGTTTCGAGAAAATTAAAGGTTACTATATTTGTTGATTTAAAACTACAGGCAAATCATCTGAGGTCTGGCATTGTTTCTATTGTTTTATCAACATTATTATATTTGTTGGTATAAATATTATTTTTGGCTAATTAGACTACGATAACACATATTTATGTGCTGTAAATGGACTTACACCACTTTCAAAATTAGACAATTGTAATAATCGTTTAAATTAAATTTTGAAAAATCAAATATCGCTTTAAATATACTTAAAGCGATATTTGATTTTTCAAAATTATTACGTAACATTTTAATATAATTTTGTTTACAAATACGCATAACAACACATAAAATTTTATTTAAGACGGCAATTACATTGTCATTACAAGATACTGATTACAAACATTTACTTATTCTCTGTATATGGTAGTGTTTCAAAATATGCATGATGCACCGGAGGTATATAGGGTAGTAGCTGCTTCATGTCTTTATATTTTTCGTACGTAATAGTTCTGGTATTTTGGTACAAAGGCTCCAGGGCGATTTTTTTAAATAAACTTCTTCCAGGTCGTACAGGTAATAAATTGATAATTTTAAATTCTGCGCCGTCATCGTTGTTTTATAAAAAATGGTGTATGGTGCAATTTTGAGGAACCTCAACCAACATATTTGCAACCAATTGACCTGTTACCCATTAGTATTTTTTTTTTCAGTTTTTTAATTGCATTTTGGATATTTTTTGTTGAAATGAAATTCTCCCGTTTCATTTCATATAAAATGAAAGAATAGAATTTATCCTGTAGAAAACAGGCTATTGCGCTATGACTTTATAGTAATCTTGTGGTGTGTACACAAAATTCATTTTTCTCAATGCCATTTCTATGATGCCAAAATCTACATCGTTCGGAAGGTAAAAATAAGTGGTCAATTATCTCAATGCTGTTTTCCGACTGAACAACCTTCAACCACATCAATGCCATTTGTAAATTTCGATTTTGCCCAGTACACATGACACTGTAGGCAATAACATGGCTTTGGGTCATTACATTTTCTAAGTGCTTCAAACAGCATGAAGCCACCTCTTGCGATTGAAATATATGAAAAATAACAAAACACTGGTCGGCATCCATCTGCTATGCCACCTACCTCTGTCAATTGGACTTACACCACTTTCATAACCGATGATTATGCAATTTCATTTACCGACCGATTTTAAGTTGTACAAAACATGGGATTTTATTGAGAAATTAAACACGGACTAGTTATATATCAAAAATTTACATTAAATTAAGCATGAATTACGTGATAGCCCATTTTTCTCAAAAATGGACTTACACCACTTACAAAATAAACGGTCTATATGTTGAAAGATTTCATTGAGATCTACAACAGCATATATTTTTTGCCATTCAAAACTGCTAACCCTAAAGATGGTTTAGTACTATTTTATATAAGTTAAATTTTTTAGACGGTCTATAGATAATTATATTTTGTCGCTTACCCTGATTAAAGCAAAAGACAAAAAAATAATAAAAAAATCTGGACTACTGTGTTCAAATTGATCGAATAAATAAAGAAACAAGAATTTAAGAAAAACTTAATTTTAAAAACATGATTTAATATTTTTTATATTTTTTTTGTTATAAGGTTCTAATCAATCCGACGGAGGTTCGATGCCAGATCGATCTGGGAGCATCGAGTCGAATGGAGACAAAAAGTCGCAGAAACCGACTCGAAAAATATCAAGATTTGTAGTCAGTCCAGTAGTAGATAGGAGCGAAAATGTTGCTGAGGAAAAATCTAATTTTGCCGAACCGGAAAAAACGATTGAGCCTCCTAAAACCGATGCGCCCAAAGAACTTCCTAAAGATATTCCTCAAGTAAATGGCATGCCCGAATCGGAACCTACACCTGCACTTCAAACTACCGAACCTCCTGTATCCGTGCCAGAACCTGTAACAAGCCAAGTAAATCAAGCTATTCCGCAAGAAAAAAATATCCCCACACATCAGTACCAACTCCCCTCCCAATTATCTCATACCCCTCAAACAGTAACGGACCACAGACCAGTGGAATTAAAACAGATAGGTGACCATACCATCGTGCCCATGCCACTTACTTCCGCCCAACCGATAACAGTCTCTATGCCCACAAACTTACAGTCCACAATCCCACACGTTATTCCATTCCAGAACACAATCAACCATCCTTTGTTGAACGGCGCAATGCAACCGAACTTAACGAATTTAACAACTCCGTTGCAAATAGCAACCGATACGCCTTTATTAGGGTTGAGCCAAGTGGGAACCCCAATGGGGGTTGGGGCTGATTTGGGGTTGAACATGGGGTTGGGCCCGGTGCCACCCCTGGCGGACCCCATGGCGCTGAGTAGGTTACAGCTGACCCAGGCGTCATTGACCCCGACCCCAGGGGTCAGCGATACACTGGCCAATGCTGAAAATATTCAGAGGATGCTGCTAAAACAGAATATCATTAAGTGAGTTTAATTAAATTTTCTTAAACAAACAATAATAACAATTTCTTAAATAAGATTGAAACTGTGTTACTATGGAGATAAATAAATCAAATCAGCTTCACCCTGTATCGCGTACACGGCAGGGTAGGCATAGTGAACATAAGACATTCCGTAAGGATTTTTCGAGGCATGTTAAGTAGCGGAACTCAACGCCGGACTTTTGCCTTGGTGCCAGAGCGAAGAAATGAAAATATTAAGAAATAATAATTCATTTCCTCGAATGGGGATCGAACTCACAACCGTCGCGTTTCAGTCACATCCTTGTGCTAGTGGGCCACGACGGCCTCACTGTGCCACGACGGCCTCTTGCTTACTAAACGTAATTGAAAAAATTTAAATACTAAATAAATTATAATTTATTGTTTTGCTTAATAAACATTATTGATAAATTCAAAACCACTTACAATTGCAGTCAACAACAGAATCTCTCCGGGCCCAATCTCCTTGGACTTCTCAACGCGCCTCAGTTCCCGCAACCAGAGCTCGGGTTACATGGCAACCTGCTCGCAAACCCCCAACCTGGGGTTTACGGTTAGTTGATATATGTCTATATAAACATAGTAGTAACTAAGGACCGAATGGGCGTGAACATATGTAAATATACCCAAAATAAATAAAAGTTAATATGCAACATAACTAGACCTCAATTAAAATATGCTATCTCGCTGATGATGACTTAAATATACACAAACGCGTATAATCCGTAGTAATTTCTAGTTCCAGCAGTTTATAGTAATTGTATGAGAAAAATATTGCAATACTTGTTGCTTAATTTGAACTTATAATTATTGTATATGTGTGAATAACATTTCATAATGCATATTACAAATTACTTCGTTATATACTTATTTATTTTTACATATTTTTGAGTAAACTTCTTGTTCTTGCAATTTAAATATTTGACTTATATATAGTAGTGCTTTGTATGTTATTATGTTATAAAATAATATAATATCTTATATAAATTTTTCTTCTTCTTAACAAATTGTATGAATAATTATTTTGTACATGTATTTATATATGCATGATTTTCCTTTATTTATTATGCTAGACTAGAATTGTTATTAATTATATGAGTTTGATACAAAGTAGTGGGTTCGAGTCTCGCTCCAATTTCAAGTAACCGGATAAAATTTTACTTTACTAATTTCTTTACTTATGCAATTTAAAATTACCGTATACAAATAATAATATTAATAATAAAAATGTAAAATATTCGTCATGTGTACGTATGTGTGTGACTAACAACGCAGGTATGTCTCGGCTGCCGTACACGCCGCCGCGCTACTACCCGCCCATGCTGGCCACCGCTAACGATCTTATAGGTAAATTTTACTTATATTTGACACTTAATATATATTTTTTGACATAGTGTTAAGATACTCCGTTATCATTAAGTTAATTTCGTTCCACTTTCTGCCGAGTTCTGGAGGCATTACGTGTTGAGTAGCGGAACTCAACGCCCCGCTTTGCCTCGACACCAGAGCGAAGATATGAAATTATAAACGTAATTCATTTCATATTTCATCTCCTCGAGTGGGGATCGAACCCACAACCAGTCGATTTTACAGTCACACTTTGTGCCCCTGCGCCACGACTGGCTTCATCCTCATTAAATTATAATAATAACTCAAAAATATATATTTTTTTTTTATATATGGTAAAAAAATTAATAAAAAAAAATCCTGTACAGTTAAAATTGAACATTAAAATATGTTCAAATATGTTTATACATGTTTATATAAGTTGAACATATTTTAATGTGCAATTTTAACTGTACAGGATTTCTTTTTTGATATTTTTTATATCTCCAATAAACATTTTTTTCATTTCAGTCCAGCAACAAGCCCTTCAGACATCAGTCCACCAGCCGATGTCTCAGTTCGGCCTGGGCTTGGGCCTGGGTGCGCCGTTGCAGGCCGGTGGCCTCGCGGCACAGAACTTCGCTTTACAACAAAATATTGGCCTGGCGGGGCAGAACTTGGCGCTCAATCAGAACCTGATGGGTCAGAATTTGGGGCAGGACTTAGGTGAGTTTTGTGCCTATGAATCTACAATCTATATTCATTTCATATTTTACTCTAAAGGAGAAAAAATATACCACTGAGTTAGCTCAGGTAGTGAGTAAGCAATGTGTTTGTGTAATTTTATGAGAACTTTATTAGTTCCCTTTATAATATTTGCTAGGATAACAGAGTGTCTTGACACTAGACTCTTTCTGTTTATATTAGATTGTGGTGCTGAAAAAGCTATTTAATCACATGTAATTAAAATAAGAAGTGTCTGTTGGTCATTTAAAAATTATTTTCTTAATCACATTATATATCTTTAAATTTTTTCTGTTTAGCATTGCACGGCAATAAAACTCACATGTAGATTTAAATTGTATAAAATTAAGCTACTTTAATTTTTTTTAAGTGTAACTTTTCAAAACAATTCGGAAATGGTTTTATGTAGAAAAAAATAATACTTCTTTAACAATTATTTATTTCACGTCACACTTGTAGCAACTTTACATTTTTTTTTACATAAATCATCATCAAATGTTTTTTAGGTCTAACAAGTCAGAATTTAGGTTTAGGCGGTCAGAATCTCATGGGCGGTCAGAACTTGGGTCTGGGCGGTCAAAACCTGTCCCTGATGGGGCAGAACCTTGGGCATATAGTGGCGCAGAGGGCCGTACACAATGCCTTGGCGAGGAGAGCCGTGGATATGGAGATTGGTTAGTATACAATAACTATCTTATATAAAAGCAGAAAAAGATAAGCAATTATATTTTTCTATATCCTGGCACTGTATCCCAAATATAGTAAGATAAGTAGAAAGAACCTAATGTTTAGCGCTGTAGCACTTACAGTCAGTTGCTGTGCTGCTATGCGACAACGGCTTATATACACTTGATAAAGAAATAAGAATATTAATATATGTTTTTTGTTTTACATTCCAGGCATGACAAACGTGAACTCGACGGGATCATCGCAGCCGAGCACGCCCAACAAGAACCAGTCGTACAACGAGTACATGATGACGTTACACAACAAGTTGGCATCCATATCTAATAGTGTAAGATATATAGAAATTAAAATATTGTTTTTGGTGCTTCAGTGTTGAGTTCTGCCACTCAACATACAATGCCTTCAGAATTCGACAGAAAGTTGGGAAAGAATGTGACTTGATGGGAATGAAGTGTCTTTATACAAGTTTCCCCGGTTCCTTCTGCCTACACTGATATGCTCAGGAAACGCTCGCCTTGTTTATAAGCTAAAAATATATATGTTACAATTACGCCATTAGGAGCCATAAATTACGTCACACGATTTCGTGATTCTTTGACTCTTTCATACTTGTCAGGACTGGTAACAATATAAAGTACGGTGCGGTGTGAGTTACGCCACTCAACACGCAATGTCTCTAAAATTGGTCGGTGCTCGGAGAACGGACGAACATTTGCTTACTCTAACTAAAAAAAATAACGATGATGTCATACGTAATCAGGGCCCGCAGTCCCCGCAGTCGCCGCAGTCCCCGCTGGAGCACAGCCCCGCGCTGTCGCCCACGCAGCGCGCCCGCGCCGCGCGCCCGCCGCCGCCCGCCGCCGCTGCCGGCGTGCGACAGGTTACTTAAATTTTTTTTATTTTTTCAGCTTTACGCTGTATCCTGCATAGCCGAGAAGGCGGAGGGAACCTAAAGTTAAGACACTCCATTCCCCACGCTCCGTCGCTCGAGGCATTGCGTGTTTTGTACTTAACGCCGCACTTTGCATTGTTACCAGAGCAAAGGAATGATAACATTGAATATTTCATTCCTCCAAGTCAGCAGAGAGAATCGAAGCTACAACCATAGCTTCTAGGCGCCGGCCTTTAAGTGGAGATAGATGCGCTTTTTGAAGATACCCAAGTCGTATCGACGTGGAAACACTGCCGCGTGTAGACCACAGTTGTATGGCGCGTGGAAGAAAGTTCATACAAAATCGCCCAGTAGTGGTGTGCCACAGCCACGCCCAGTGCCACGTTTGAGTACGCTGGTCCCATAAGGCTGCGTGCTGTCCCATACGTTGTTTCTTCTGCATATCGATGACATGTTAGAGGATTCTTTATTCATTGCTATGCAGATGATAGCAAAGTGGACGCTGATTAGCCTGGACCCGCAAGTCTTTCTCGGGAAAACGTTGACCAGTGCTGAAATAAACTTGTGTCTTCCGTTGAGGCATCCCTCGAAACTGTTTCAACATGGGGTGAAAGGAACTTGGTTCAATTCAACCACAACATGACAAATTTGCGTGTTAACGACTAAAAATCCATCTGTCGTGTCGCCAGTCTTCAGAAACACTCCTCATACACAGCCGCGCCCAGTATCAGCACATTGGGCCTTAGCATTTCGAGTGACTGCCAGTATCGCAGTCATCTGGAAAGCAAGGTCAAGTTAGCCTCTAAGAAACTAGGGGTCATTAGCAGAGTAAGACATTCCCTACTTCACGCCAAAACACTGCTTGGCCCTGTATAGGGCCCATGTTCGGCTTCATATGAAGAACTGTTCTCATTTTTGGGCTGGTGCACCCCAGTATCAACTTGACCCATTTGACCGCATACAACATAGAGCCGTTAAAACAGCAGCGTCACAGTCATAAGATGAATAAAATGTACGCATCCCATGCCAGTCTGCTGACTTGTAGTGCCACACAAGTTACGGGTGTTCTGCGACTGCTGTGTTTAATGGGTACGAAACTCCGTGCCAGACAGTGGTCTGAAGACCCCAAAGGAATATCAGCAATGACCTGGTACTGTTCCGGATGTGATGTTTCTAATCAGGGGGCATTGTGGTTGTTTACGTCCTGCAGTCGCGAAGGCGATTCAACCAATTGAGATAATCTATTCGTCTTAACAAGGTCGAATACAGTCCTTCCTGCGTGGTCGGTGCGTGATTCAAGGCAACCTTGCGAGGCGTGCGACCTCAGCGGAAGGGGAGCAAATCATCGATAGCCGATTGCATGTGCTCCATGAGCCGATCCGTTTCTGCATTACCGCTGTGGGACCTGAACAGGCAAGCGTAGATTCATATACAATCGTTCCTAGTCAATACGAAACGATAGTGGACAGGTCCCGACCTTCAAAATTGGCGAGACGATGGAAACTTAAGTCCTCCCTTCCAATGCACCCCGGTATGTGAGATATAAAATTACGTTCAATTTTGTAGTCGGGATATTGAAGATAGGCTGTGTCGCTGGGTCGAGCAATCTGAGTCTCAGAAATAACAAGGCCGGACGTGCCGTCATAAGATAGACTGATGGATGGATGGATGGATGGATGGATGGTGGACGGCATTCAGATTGGATTGATATTACAAAAGTCACAAGTCACATGAAGCGTGGAAGAGGTTGCCGTGGAGCGGACCCCTCGTTTGCCTTATCTGTAGCGTGGTACTTTGCCCTCCCCAGAATTCAGCGGCCACACGGGCGGCCTGAGCTTAAAGACTCAGGGAGGGATTCTCCAGCACCAGAGGTGTTGTTTGTCTTCAAAGGCTGTAATAGTATTCCAGAGAAGGGTGGGGGTTGGGCACCGGAGCCTAGCATTTTGTAATGCGAAACGTAGTGACATAAAGCCATTACTTAACGCCGTTCTTAAATGCCGGTGTTGACAATGATCCGGACGAGTCTGCGCCGTCCATGCGCGTTGCGATTGCTGGCGACGTAACTCTCCCATAGGTACTTTAGTCGCCTCTCGGCGATATGCTGCTTACTGAATATTCAATGTTCTGTAATAAGTATATTATCTGTAACAAATATATACACAATAAATGTATATACTAGTTTTAATTACATATACTAGTTTTAACTCTCGCATCGAAAGCTACTTAAAGTTTAGTTTTAAATAAATAAATAAAATAAATCAATTACATTTATATGTTTATCGCCAGTCGCGCAGCAGCACGAAGTGTGACTGTAAAACCGACTGGTTGTATATTTACTTAAAGGAGACTGAAACTATTCCATACATTTTTGGGCCCAGAATGTAAAGAGATGAAAATAGTATGATTTAATAGATTTAGGTACATAATTCCCTTCTTGAGACCTATATAAATTTTGGCAATCTGAGAGCCGAATTAATAAAAGGAGGTTAAGTTCGCAGCACAATTTCTTGAATATCAACTTCTATAAAATATGTGATTACTGAGTTGTTTAAGCATTAATGTTTATTATTTATAAATAAAACACATTTTAATGAATATTTTATTCTTCTTCTATTATCTATTATTAAAATGTCATCTAAGAAGTGTGCAGGTGGAACTAAATTATTTTGGTATCTAGCCCAACTAAGGTATGGTACCTTATATATATAATACTCATAACATGAGCACAGCAGCCTACCATTCGTCTTCCTACAATACAATTGCAGTATTTCATAGCAATAGCTTCCCTTCCTCTACGAAAGCTGTCAACTAAAATGTAACAGAAATATATTTTCCTGCTTATATGTCGGGATTATATCACACCTCTAAGTAACCAGGTTGTGGTGGTTTTCATCGTCTAAAGGTCGTCGGACTAGGGTATTGCAGTGTCCATTGGCTATCCCACAATTCACACAGCGATTCATATCCATAGCGTGGCGGTCGTAAGATCCAAAAGATTTCAGAGTCCAGTGGGGAAGCGAGGGTCGTACAAAGTAGGCAGAGTCAAAATCCGAGAAAAACAAAACAGTAGTCGTTGAAAATATCAAACAAACGGGAAAACATTCAAAACGTCGATGCGTTATGACACGAACGTAATGACAGAAGCAAATGTTTTTTTTTATGTTTTTTATTTAATGGCCTGATTTTGCGATGACAAACAGAAGCAAAAATGCAAAAAATCATTAGACAAAGTGTCATTGTCAATCAGCTGTCACATCTCTGATTTAAAATATGATTGATTTTAATCGATTAAGGATCTAAATCTTATTTTTTCATTTTTCTCCACTTCCAAAATGTCAATTAATTTATTATTTGCTATTCTAAAAATAATAAAAAAATAGTAATTTTTTAGATCACATCTCAATTCTTACGTTTAGGCCCAAAAGTTTCATTCTCCTTTATATTTCCATTTCTTCGCTCTAGTGGTACGCAATGCCTCCAGAATTCGGCAGAAAATGGGGAACGGAGTGTCTTACACTAGGTTTCCTCTGCCTACGCTGCTATGTGCGGGATACAGCGTGAAGCTGATTTAATTTATATGTTCTTTTCGCTTATCAATGCTTAGATCATGTATAGTAATGTGCCTCTTGGGAATTGTCCAAAAGCTTTGACTCCTAAGCCATTCATTCTTATCAAGCTAAGTCAGAACTTTTATGCACATTGCAACTTATTTACAAAGGTAAATTGTATGGAGATTTTAAAAATTCACTGGTACACAAAGGTTATTGCATATTTGTCATATATAAATAAATGTGTAATTGCAGCGGGAGGGTATGGACAGTACTGAGGGCGTACCTCCAACGAGCGCAGCAGTAGAGGGCACTGTTAACGCAGAGAGCGAGGGCGCCGAGGGTGAGGGCACCGAGGGCGAGGGCTCCCATGCGGCGCGCCTTGCACACCTCGACCACGAGCTTAGCAAAATCAGCTTGCATTATAAACATGCTGCGCCTAAGGTTAGTTAAAATAAAATAATTTTATTAGAAATAATTATATTAAAAAATAATTAATGAAAAAACAGTACAATTTCATGTGTTGGCATGGGGCCAACGGATCACATGAAATTGACTACTCTGCCCTTTGGGTGACGACGTATTTACTTTTGACAGTTTTTTATAAACAGTGATTGTTTGGTCGACATGGATTATATAATTTAGTTAAAGTTTGTAATAATAAGAGACATATTAATTCCTGTTTTGGCTTTAAATATTTTTTTCTGCTTTAAATTTTATAAATCTTATTTCATAGTACGCAGAGCGAACCTAGAGTCGAGACACTCCGTTCCAATGTTTTCCGCCTTTAATTTTTGTAACCGACAGAGACTATTCTTAATATTCTGCATATACCTTCATTCATTCATGCAGATTTGAAATACAACATCCCCGGTTTCGATGGCTCGATGTGTGATACGTAATACACTGTGTGTTTGCAGGACGCGTATGGCGAACATGTCGCCGATATCAGTGATGCCGCTGGCAGCACATTTCAAGGTATTATTATTTTACTTTGATTTATTATTATATAGGAATATCGAAAAAAAATTGTCATATAATAGAGTAGTTGTTTGTTTACATATAAATATTTAATTCACAATCATTGTGCTTATTTTACTTTTGTAGCACGG
This sequence comes from Heliconius hermathena, assembly GCA_013403705.1. Lineage (NCBI taxonomy): Eukaryota > Metazoa > Arthropoda > Insecta > Lepidoptera > Nymphalidae > Heliconius > Heliconius hermathena. The sequence continues at coordinate 11,632 of JAAIXJ010000804.1, read as the reverse complement.
TAGAAATGAGGAATCTAATGTTATGACACCGGTACTTTACGTCGTGCTTTGACTGTTCATCCGAGCAAAGAAATAAAATTCATAGATGATACTCGGGAGAAGCGTCTAGTAGGATCATAAGCGCAAGCAGTGCGCTTGTTAGACAATGAGTTTCTGCGTCATGTCAAAATATAAGTTGAATATTAAAATAAATAGTGCATTGCATGCACTCGAGGAAATTAAATATTTTCATTTTCTCGCTCCAGTAATATGGCAAAGTGCAGTGTTGAGTTGCGTCATTCAGCACGCAGTATCTTTAGAATTCGGTGGGTTAACACTAGGTGCCCTTTGACTTTGTTACGTGCAGTATACAGCGGAAAGATAAAAATATATATTTATAGAGAAAGAGGGCGCAGGCGTCGCCGGTGTAGTGGGCGTGGTGGGCGTGGGCGGGTTCCAGGTGGCGCGTGCCGCCCCCCTGCGCTCCTACGCGCTGTGCCGCCTGCTGCCCGACGCCGCCGCGCACGGTACTCCACTTACTACTGCTTATTATAACATAAATGTCAACTATTCCTTGTAAAAATATACCTATGTATAGAACTTTAAAGGCAAACCAATCATTGATTATTATTTAGAAAAAATAATACTATGTCGTATTATTTAATTATATACACTATGATTGTAAATTTTAAATATTCATTGATCTAAATAAACATTTGAATATATTTCAGGAAAAGATAAAATCGATCTCTCTCAGACTCAATTCGGTGGCGAGAGTGCGCTCGACGAGCTCTCCTGCGACAACACCTCCCTGTGTGAGGAGACGGGCGACGCGCCGCACGCCGACATGGCCGACATGGCCGACATGGCGGACGCGGAGCTGGCCGACACCGACACGTACGTGCTGACGGACCGCGCGCGCTCGCGCTGCTACGTGCTGGAGGACGCGCTCGCCGGCAAGCGGCACGTCATCGTGGACCCCGCGCCGCCCGCCCCCGCCGCCCCGCCCCGCCCCGCCTCGCCCGCCGACGCGGGGGACGGCAGCTACCTCATAGTGGACCCGGCGCGCTCGCTCACCTGCACCGTGCTCGACCGCTCGCTGGCGCTGGACGACGGGTTCACTCGCTTCGTGGAGAGCCGCTACCGCCCCAGCGCCGCCGCGGGCCCGCTGCGCCTCGCCGTGAGCGCGGAGCTGGCGCGGTGGAGCGCCGCGCCCGCGCCCGGCGCTGTGCCCCGCCACGAGCGCGAGGTGGTGGCGGCGGAGCTCGTCGGCGAGCTGTTCGTCGATGAGGCTCTCACCGACAAAGGTACAACTCACAATCATCACATACGCATTCAAATTGCATTGTCTCACTGCTCAACAATGGATTCTAAATTTTCGTATTAAATACGTATTGATTATATATTTTTCATTTTCGTAATAACACCTATATAAATCGATGAACGCTAAAAAACAGACTCATTGTTACGTTCCGCCTGAGCCGAGTGTGCAAGCGAGAGCGCAGAACTAGCGATAGAGAGGAGCGATCGGTATAAGTTAACATTGTAACTTGTAATTATTCTGTACTTTTTAAGTAATAAAATGTTAGAATTTACGAGTGTGAATAAATGTCAATTTTTCACAAAAAAAATCAATCAACTTTTTGTACTATAATTAGTGATGGTAATTCAATTCAATTTATAATAGTAATAATTTGGTAAAATTAAATGGTAATTCAATTCAATTTATAATAGTTATAATAGTAATAATTTATAAAAGTATGCACTTTTTAATCAATGTTTTGTTGTCCGTAAACCGACTTTGCAGACAACCAGTGAACAATTTGTTGTTTGTTTGCAGCGCTGTACCGGCAGGTGGTGGTGCTGGCGGTGCGGCCATCATGACGTGTGTAGAGTATCACCTTGTACCTTATATTTATTATACGTGTAACATATATCTATCGTTAAATAAATATTCATATGTGATATCTAGAGAATGCAGTTTTATTTTAGACTTAGCTGTTGTCCTCCCGGTCTATTGAAAATAACTTAGTTGTGTGTTGTGACACATACTAAGTATCCTAAGTAACTCTGGTTGCAATTACAATAGTAGTACTTCCTGAGTTTGACCCATGTTGATAAATTTGTCTGTGTAGAATTATAACTAAATAATGATTACCTCAAATTGGGTCACATTCTAACTTTAACGTGAAATCGGAAGAAATAAATAACTTTATTAGGAATGTGTAATGAAATACAAAATATAAACAGTTCTAATTCATTTAATATTTGTTATATTTTATGTTACCGGCAATTTCAATTATTTCGGTTTTCTATACAATACGTTAGTTATGTGTAGAATAAGTACAATGTTATCAGTGGCGTAGTGAGGGGAGGGCCAGGGGGGTTCATCTTGCCCCGGGCGCTACTCACATAGGGGCGCCAAATGGTCCGAAAAACTTTTAACTTTAATTTTTTTTAAATATCGCATTGGTTATTTACCTCAAATTAAATACAGGCGAAAAAAAATCTTTTTGTAAATTTGCCTTAGCAAGAAATAAAAGGTTATTTTTTATATTTTATTTTTTATATTATTTATCACATTTAAAAGTTGTATTTAAAATATGTAAAAATCGCAACAATTAAAGATTTTATATGTTTCTAGAGTACCAATTCACGCATATAATAATGAGGGTTGGCGGTGCCATAGCAAAGTGTAGGTATGCCACTAAAAGTATAAATATTGTCACAAAGGCATGGTAGTGTGCGTAATATTTTATTTATTGATTTAATGTACTTTATAAGCATTACCATTGAAAAATATTAGCATTCTGTACTTCTTCTACATGTAAACTAAAAAAAAAACTTCTAAATGCAAAAAGGAAATCCCGAGGACATCAAGGATGAAAATGTAAAATCAGATTTAGAGTTAGGTCCTGATTCAGGTTGTACACCTACTGCTGCTAAACTTTTATGTATTGACACAACACAACAAATACAAGACTGAAGAAGGTGGTCCAAGTACATTACAAATGCTAAATCTGTGGTCACATCTGATGAAAAGCCCAAAAAATACATCAGAAAGATTTGTTGTAATTCCGGACGTCATGAATTACTAGGATGAGGCTTCGTCGTCCCTTAATATCGGACCAACTTCGAAGAGAAATGATTATTCTTGAACCTAGCACATATCAACACAAAGCCAGTTTAAATGCAGCAATAACATCGACTAATCGCCTAATGCCAAGATCTTGGTTTTCTCGACGAGTCGGTAATGAAAAGGAGGGAACTGAAATTAACCGATCTTGGTTATTATATTCACCAATGCCACGTATTCCTTTTGGTGCTTACTATTTAGTACACCAAATTTCATTACACAATCATCTTTCGTAACATCTGTTGGTTTTAATAAATGATATGAAAAAGATATATTGATTAGCCATGAAAGTCCAAATCCCCCAAAATTACTTACAGCTTGGAAAGAGACATAACGTAGATTAACAAGTAAAACGGAAATTGAAGTATCATTAGAAGCGCACATTCAGTATGAAAAAGAACGATGGCGAAATATATTGCAAAGAATATTAGCTTGCATGAGGTATTTAATTATGCAAAATCTTCCTCTGCGTGGTCATGTTGAAAAACTACCACTTAAAGATGGTACAAACGTAGGAAACCTACTATCTTTGCCCAGATTTGTAGCTCAGTTCGATCTGCGACTAGGAAATCATATGAGACATTCCAAAAACTATCTCATATTTATCACCACAGATTCAAAATGAATTCATTCAACTTCTGGTATCTACAGTTTGACTTGAAGTAACAAAAGATAACAAAAGAAATAATGGAATTTTGCTTGATTCAACTCCAGATATCTCATCGAGAACAAATGTCCCAAGTCATTAGGTAGATACGTAAAGGTTGATTTTATCAATAAAAAATTCTATAAAAAATAAAAGTTTCTATAAAAGAATCTTTTTAGGGTTTTATCTACATACATGCCAAAAAAGCAGGCTCGATCGAAAATACGATTTTAGATAAATTAAATTCCCATGAAATTTTACTTACAAACTGCAGATCACAATGTTATGACAATGCTGCCGTGATGGCATCTGGCGTCCAACAAAGAATAATAGAAAAAACTCATAAAGCATTGTTTGTAAATTATGATAATCATTCATTGAATTTGGTAGCAGTTACTGCAGCTAAACAAGAGCCAAGTGTTGTGACACGTTTTGGAATAATTGAAAACATATATCTCTTTTTCTCATGTTTAACGTTGCGACGGGAATTATTAAAAAATGCTGTAACAAAATCTGTCAAACGTGAATCTGAAACACGATGGAGTGACAGAATACAAGCGGTTAGCGTTATCGTCGATAGGCTAGAAAAAATAGTAGATCTATTATAAAAAATAGCAGATGACTACAAGCGACAACGGACGTGAATCTTCAATTCTGTTGCAAAATATACAAAATTTTAGCTTATGAAGCTAAAATAAAACTTTAGTTCATTTCTGGTATGAAATCTTAAGGAGAATTGATCGTGAGCAACTCAGATTACAAGATCTCAAAATGAATTTTAGAGAAGCGTCCCATGATCTTGAACTAGCTGAAATTCGAGGAAATCTCTGTGAAAAACTCTATTGCCTCAATAGTAAAGGCGAAATCTATTTGTAAAAGATGGGATATTAATACAACAGAACGTGTATGAAGACGCCGTAAAATCCCCGGTGAATAGGCTAGAGATGTTGGTCTTTCTGCAGAAAGTTAAATTTCTCGTGTTATGAAAAGCGTTCTTGAGCGTATTCAACATGGAATATGTACACGATTCACGCGAATAAGTGACCTTAATTTAAAATTTGGATTTCTACTAGACATTGAAAATTTATTAAACAAGGATAATGTTGATAACGACCTTGAAAAAGTTGTAATAATTTGGGTGAATTTTACAATACAGATTTCAATGGAATAGAACTCTTTATCGAAATATGTGACTGCAAAATGTTACTCCGCAGTAGAAAAGAAAGTGAACCTAAAACCCCATTAGATTTGCTAACTTTTATAATCTCGTAAGGAGAAGATATTTTTCCAAACCTGAGAGTGGCACTTCAAGTACTTCTGACTATCTCGGTATCTACAATCAACGATGGATCGCCTAAGTGAGCTCGCATTTTTAAGTGTGAAAAGAGAAAAAATTTAAATGATTAACTTTGATGATATTATTGACTAGCGGCTCGCCAGCGGCTTCGCCCGCTTAAACTACATGATTATTGATTTAATAAGCAGAATTGATTGACAACTAAAATTACTTCTAATATGATTTTTTTACGACATTATCGTAATTTCTATAAGAATTTTTGATTGTTTCGAACTAAAAAATATTACCAATGTTGATATTTGATTTATAAAATATACATAAATGTAATTATTTATTCTACGTATATATATTTGTAACATTACGTTCTTTTTACCTTAAATGTGCTGATGTGTCAGTTAATAATTTAATTTACTGCTTCAAAAACAGCCTTAAATATTAAATTATTGATTCTGGTAATGAAGAATTTTTGATTGTTTCGAACTAAAAAATACGAACAATGTTGATATTTGATTTATAAAATATACATAAAGCTAATTATTTATTATACGTATATATTTTTGTAACATTACGTTCTTTTTACCTTAAATGTGCTGATGTCAGTTATTAATTTAATTTACTGCCTCAAAAACAGCCTTAAATGTTAAATTATTGATTTGAGTAATGATTCATAATATTCTTTGTAAAATAATTGTAATAATTGCATATCAACTCCTGTACACTTTTAAAATTAGTTACATATATTATTAGCTAAATGTACAATTGGTAAATGTGTAGTTATTACAGTGTACACGTAGAAAGGATGTTTTTAGCATTTTGATACTTGATATTTCTTTCAAGATCAAATTGTTCTTTATCTCTGTGTTGAATTAATTACGACTTAAACTTAACTGTTATGATTTATGAAGGTAATCACCACTAACAATTCAATTTTGTTTACGTTATTGTATAAAATATTATATGACAGTGCTTCAAAAATATATATTTTTATCAACAGTCATATAACCAAGACGTTTCGAATGTCATTCTTTAGCCAGGAATCTTACCAGCGCGATTGCTATATAACATTCGCAGGCAAACCAATGCCTTGAGTTCAAACCAATGCCTTGAGTTCATTCAAATGACGATAACTATTTTTTGATGAACCGATTTTGATGAAATAACTTTAATAGTTAAGTTGAGTTAAAACAAAGCAATTGGTGAAACTTTTAAGTAAATCGGTTCAGTATTTTCAGAGAAAAATGTGACCATACATATCGACAGACAGACAGACAGACAAGAAATTCAAAAAAGAAAATTTTTGATTTCTATTATTCTTTTTAAGTGTCTCTATATCCATTTCAGTCAAAATTACTAAATGTACAGATAAAATATTTTTACTGTCTTATTATAGAGATGAACTTATAAGGTTTTCACCTGGGGGGCGCTAAAAAAATATTTTGCCCCGGGCGCAAGTTAAACTCGCTAATTATATAAATATAGGCAGTATATAAAATATATAGATTTTGGTCCATATATATATATATATATATATATATATTTATTAGATTTAAGTTCAGATTTAGGTGTAAGTTAGGTTAGGATAGAAAATTTTAAAGTTTAAAAATATTTAAAAAAACTAATATACATAAAATGTACATTTGTAAGTTCCAATATAAATCTGTATGACATGCAAGCGAGTAAACAAGTCACAACACATGTATTGTCTGCCTCCTCGGCTCTCTTATACATCCATTACTGGTTGCGGAATAAATTGCCGAGGTATTTAAATAGTACACCGAATAATACTAATTGCCGAAATATGGTATAAGTTAATTACAAAATAAATATATATTTTTTGAGGCCTAAGCCTGAACATAATTCTTAAAGTTATTTTAACAATTTATTTCAGAGGATACTCTTAATAAACATATAACATTAATTTTGAAGATGAAAAATATTTTTTTTATTTAATAAATGTACTAAATTATCACTATCATTTAAAACAGGATATAATAAAACAAAATATAATAATAAATTGTACTTATTTAATGAGAATTACCATTCAAAATTTAAATAATCAATGTAAAATAATAAAAATTAAGAGTGGTCCTGGTAACACGAGGCTCTTCCTCCTCTCACTATTCCTTCCTGCCTTTCCGTCGTCGTTTTTTTTTCAAACTGGAACTTTGCAATAGAACGTTTTACCAGATCTATAAATAAAATAACATTTAAAAGATAAAATCTGTATTTATTGTATATTTATAGAATTCCAAAAAACTGACAAGAGGTTTCAAAAAATTTAATTTACACAAAACTTTAAAAATGTTCTAAGTACATTAGGTTGTCATTAGGTAAATTAAACTTTGATATTCAGATATTTTATATTGCAATATAAATATTTTTTTTATTTTGTATTGCAATATAACAAAAAATCTAATAAAGACAATATTTTTAACAACTTTAAAGTTAAGTTATTCCACATTTAAAAATATAATTTTTTTTAGTAAAGATAAAAAATTAGGATATCCGCGCATCTTTGAAACCGTCTAAACGCTCTGATTTCTCCCTACAGAGATGCTAACAACATAAATAAGTTGTACCAAGCGCTTAAGAATTTCGTCGTAGCTTGATGAGAACGTATGGCTTAGCGGCAGAGCGCTTGGACGGTTTCCAAGAGGCGCGGTTTCAATACCCACCACGTTAACTTTGTTATAAGTTTTCTAAAAAGTATTAATAAAGACATTTTTTGTATTGATAATTGAAATAACCAATCTGTTGAAGTGTCAAACAGTAGTTTATTTTTTTTTCACTATACGCTGTATCTCGCACCAGCAGAATAGGCACATCAGGGTACTCTTGCGTATATACTTATTTTTAAAATAATATATGACGCGTTAAGTACAATATTTACCAATATATAGATTGTAGAAAGTAGTAACACAACGTGGAAATGAAGCGTGGCAGCTGCGTTCAATCTTACGAAGGACACGCTCGACACCTGATACAAATTAAACAGAAATTAATATTTAAAAAAAATATGGGTGTGAAATAAAACAAAAATAAAAATAAATCCTCATTCACTCATTTTACATTGTGTAGTTGCGTTCATTCTCACCTGGACTCAGTTTTAGACTTTGGTAAACCAAGCAGAGCAAAATTATATAAATTTTTCATAAGAATATTTGTAGATTCCACAACTATGATTAATATTAACGATTACAGGTTCTACTTTATATATTTATAAAAAAGCAGTTTCAAGCTCTTTTTAGATATCAAGGTAGAGAGAGGGAATCTAGTGTCATTTATGAAAGTCCGTTTCCTGCTTTCGAGCAATTTAAGCGACATATCTTGTTGAGTTGCGGCGCTCAACGCTGCCCTTTTTCTACTACAGTGAAGAAATAAATATAATCACTCCTCCGAGTGGGAATCGATTTCACTACCGTCACGTTTACAGTCAAACGCTGCAAGTAGGTATTATTAGGTATTATATTGGCAGGGTGCATAGTACTAGGTGGGGATGTCATAATCGCTCGCAGCGCTCATGGTGGCCAAAAGTAGAAAAAATGTAGGCTTTGTCACCTGTTAATGTCAAAGCAAAATGTTCGACTTATCGTTTTATTATGTCAAGAAAATGAGAAATTCTACAATGCAAGAAATACATTTAAATGTAATAGATATATTTATAGCCAAGTATGTTATGATGATGTACAAATATATAATAAAAAGACAACTCAATTATTTATATTAATGACAAAAAAATTAAGAACAAAGTACGTAATACCCCTCAAAAAACACATACAGATATGGTAACTTCGAAATATGATTATACTGGGTTTTCATCTATCTGTAATGATGAGCAACAATTATTGTTAAAACCATCAGCAACGATATTGTTTTAGCTGATAAAGGTTTTCCAGATATAAGAACAGTTATAGATTGAAGTGGAAAATAGGTGAAGATTGTTATGCCCCCCTTCCTTCAAAATAAGAGTGAATTTTCCAGAGAAGAAACACAAGAAACATATAATATTGCGAGTGTAAGAATTTATGTCGAAAGGATAATATAAAGATGAACGATGAAGTCGGGAGTTTTATAAAAAAAATTGGTATATTCCAAATAAAATTCCCGAAAATTTATTTAACTGTATTGATTTCAGAACATAACACACATTATACATATCTTCTACGTATTGGTAAATTTACATTTAAATATTTCTTTATTCAGTTACACTTACAAATAATACAAAAATAATTAAAATTAAATGACATTTACTTCTTAAATTAAATTCTGTTTTGGTATTTAAATAATTGGTTAATAATAAACATTTTTATATTGCGTATTTTAATAATAATAAAATAATTTCTATGACTTATTTTCTTTTTACCGTCAAAGCTACAACACATTACTGAAATCATTTTCATTAAAATAACGTTTCAATTGACTAGTATTGATATTATTATAATCGTTTGCACAAGTATTTTCTAAAAATAATAATTTTTAATAATGTACAAAGTAAAATCTTAACAAAACGAAAACGTCAGAGCCAACAAATTTGCGTACGCTGGGTGGCGCTGTAGTCGTGCATGGTGCCAATAGACACATATTAATGTTTGAATCGTATCTATACAATAGGTATATAAGTACATAGGTATGTACAAAAATAGCACTTACCGTGTTATTAATCCAGGTAGTGTATTCACTGACTCTCGTGTACACTCCGGGGAAGTAAGGGTGTGCGCAGCTGTAGCCCCACGAGGTGATACCCACCACCAGGACGCCTCTCAGCAGCGGGCCCCCACTGTCCCCCTGGCACGCATCTTTACCTAACGTTTTATAATAACACAACGTTGTATGTAACCGGAGAAGAAAAAAGACTGTAAAACTAAATAAAACTCTTAACTGTAAATCAAAATATTTTTTCTTTTGGATTATTTTTATTACTGATTGTGTTGTTTACAATCTTCTATTGCACGTAGTCTGTAGATGTGTTAAATTGAATCAAGGGTTGCTAATTAAAAAATATTTTGAGGTTCTAATTTCTTTTCAGCTTCACGCTGTATTTCGCATATATCAGCGAACCTAATGTTAAGACACGAACGACAGAAAGTGTGGAATGGTCCCCACTTTTGTGTTCGTTGAATTTTTCGAGGCATTCCGTGTTGAGTGGCAGAACTCAACGGCGGCGTTTTTGCCTTGGTGCCAGGGTGAATTAATGAAAATATTAAAAAATAATAATTCATTCTCCCGAATGGGGGAATATCGATATTTCTAGAGACAGGGCAACTTAAATACTCGTAGTGGTACAAAGGTGTGAATATAGCGTGACAGTTGTGGGTTTCGATTCAAACTAGATAAAATGGCTCGCTCTGAGAGAGTTGAATTCCGCCACTCAACACGCAATGCCTCCAGAATTCGGGGGAGAGTGGTGAACCACTGTTTTAATAGGACTGCCTACTCTGCTATGTCCAGGATAGCGGCCGTTCAATATTACGTAAGCAGTTTTTTTGCAATTATTGACCCCTCTCCCCTATGTCATCAAAAATAAGCAATCCTCTTAAAAATATTTCATTGAACACGTCAAAAATAAGCGAATCCAAGACCCCCCCGCTCCTCTACAGTGCTTACGTAATACTTGAACGGCCCCATACAGCGTGAAGCTAAAAAACTATTCCGAATTAAAGCATATACATGGTAGGAAAAACACACCTCCAACATTGAGCCACCCTGCGCAGATCATGTGATCAGTGATAGGAAACGTTTTATTAAGAAATTGTCCAAGATTCTCATAGTTCAACCTGCACGTCGTGTCATCCACTTTCAGCACTTCCACCTCGTTCAGTACCTCCGATGCATCTGATGAAAGCTGTAATTAGTTAGTATTTAATTTATCAATGCTACTCACCAGGAAAGCTAGAACGAGATAGACATTTTTAATAGTAGGATTTACGTTTAATATTAGGATCATTAAGTATTGAAATTAAATTCAGAATTATTGTTTGCGTGAATAGTGAGTAAGAGACCACAGAGAAGGGAGAGAACACAGTCTACTATACTAAAGAGAGATCACGTAAAAAGTATAAGATTTTCTCTATTGCGTTTGGCATATGGAGGTATTAGAATAAAGCGCGATCTTAAAAAAATATAATTATCGTAAAGTATCCATAACTCCATAACTTACGCTCGTCTTTCCCCAGCCCACCGCTATAAGGGTAGTGTTGACCGCTATCTGCGAGCCGGACGCTGCGACGTGTGCCCTCGCCACGCTGCCGGAGTACTGCACCGGCGTCGACAGCACCATCACCGCGATGTCGTGGTATGACGACACGTACCACGGGTGCACCACTATCTCTGATACCAGGTGTAACGACCCACCTGAAATGCCATTTTTATATATAATTTGTGTGTTGATTGTACAAGATATTTTTTATAGTTACACGCTGAATGCTTTATATAGATTATAGAAGGGTAGATAGAGAGAACCTAGTGTCAAAATTCGAGCTTGTGCCCCTGCGCCACGACACCTTTATTATTATACTTTTAAAAAAATAAATAAATATATCTCTATATATAATAAAAGGATAGAAAAGTCAATTCT
>JAAIXJ010001579.1:25339-55782 GCA_013403705.1 Heliconius hermathena | reverse complement strand
TTGTTAGTTACTCCCTTATATATTATCCTATAATTATCATAATATCCAACTGTAATAATACAAAACGTGGCGTTGAGGTCCGCCACTCAACAGGCAATGTCTCAAAAATTGAGCAGAAGATTTTCAAAATTAAAGACGGAGATTAGAGACAAACTTAACACTAGCTTCCCTCTGCCTACCTAACTATATACGGCCTACAGTGTGGAGCTAAAATAAGCAGTTTAGAGCAAATTATAACGTAACACTTGGGAAGTAGAAAACGATGAGTTTTGGTTTAAATGTCTCAGAGGAATGTTTCTAAAAATTGTATTGAATATTCAAAATATAACAAAGTAGTTAAGAACAAAATGAAGTAGTAACATCATATTAGATTCTGCAAGAATAAAGTGAGGAACAGAATGTACCTAACACTAGGTTCCCTCTGCCTACCATGCTATGTGCGGGATACAGCGTGAAGAATACTTAAAGTTAAAATAAAATAAAACCAAAAGAGTGTGGCACTAGGTGCTCTCTGTCCACCCCGCCATATGGGATAAAGTGCAAAAAACAAGTTAATTATAAAGAAAACAAAAAAGTCGACTGCGTAAACTAAAGTAATGTATCCATTTACACTCGTGCCATCAAGAGCAATCCAACGACGTATCATTTATCAAAATCGGTTCACTGGTTTAACATACACACGTAAGCGGTAAAAACGTACACCTCCCTTTAGGCTTCGTTGCAGTCGGTTAAAAAATATTATGTTTATCATTTTATTTTAAAAAAAAGTCATTTTGACTCTTTTTGGATCGTAGAAGGTAGGAAGGAAGGAATTTTGTCGTATTTTACTTTAATTTCCTGTCACGTAGCCCACGCTAAGTGGCACAACCAACGTCGAAGTTTTTCCGAATAAAAGCCATCGATATATTAAACAGGCCAATGTCGTAGCGCACAAGAGGGTGAACGGGATAAGTTATAAGTTCGATTCCCACTTAAGCAAATGAAATATTTATGCGTCTGCAATATGCGTCGAAAATGAAGCATAGTGCTTATGCTTCGTTTCTTGTTATTACGTTGCTTAGATGAGAGATGCTTATTTTCTTCTGTGCTCCAAGATACGAGTCACCTGGATATTTGATAGCTCGAAACCTACATTAATACTTGACAAAGAAGGCTGAGGGTTTGATAGATGGACAGAGAGACAAATGGACATAATAATGATTCTTTTTTGTTCAGATGTACGGGACCCTAAAAAAATACATAGCCACAATGCATACACGTGCCTCTCAAGTAAATACAAAACAAAAGCGGTTGACCGTTCTGTCATTTAACATGGAATTTTGTAGAATTCTGCTCTGCATTAGAATGAGATATAACTTGAGTGTTGACCTACTTTCTCACCCCTGGATCCCTTCATCAACATCCCTTGGTATTTTTTTATTATATATATATATATATATATATATATATATATATATATATATATATATATTAATATTTTTTATTTCTAATGTCTTACATATTTACAGTAATATTAATTTTATTTAAAACTTACAGCTGAAATACCAGCTTCTAAACCAGCCATTCAAATAACAGAAATAATAGTGGNCATTATTGTATATTTATATATATATATATATATATATATATATATATATATATATATATATATATATATATATATATATATATATGTGTGTGTATAACTTGTAGCCTATATGTTACTCTAAAGTATAAGCTATATTATTAAGCACTATAAAGTTTAATCTAAGTAGTAATCCGTTTAGTACTTTTGCGTCAAGGTGGAACAAACGTCTATCCTCATAATAAATTAATTATATAAAAAATACTTTGATAAGTAGGATGAGGAATTAGTAAAATATTACCTAAATATTTTATTATTTACTGTGTTTTCAGCGTTTCCCTGTAAGTGTGATATGGAAAAGTTCTGGCAGCTTCTGATTGTAAACGTAACGATTATGGGTTCGATTCCAACTCGGAGGAATGATTATTTTCAATTTATTTTCATTTCTCCGCTCTAGTCGACGAAATGTGGCGTTGAGTTGCGCCTCTTAAGGCTCAGGAAAATAAAATAGTTTTTTGGTTTAGATATTCCTTTGTCATCATAGTGGAAAATCGTTAATGATATCGCATATGCACATTGTGGATATAGTACTTGACCGTAAAGATTGTGGGTTCGATTATCTTGCTAGGGATATTTATTTCTGTTTTCTTATCCAAATTTTCGAAAAGCTTTATTTTATAATTTTTTTCAAGGTTATCATATATAACACATTTTAAATGTATATTCTAATCTATATATAATATATGAAAGGACATGTACCTCACTGACTGAGGTAAGACGCACGCACAGTCGTAACCACTGATGGTAGAAACGTGAAATTTGGACAGATGCTTATTTTCTTAATCTGGACATCCACTAAGAAGGGATTTTGAAAAATTTTTACCCTAAAAAGATGAAATAGGGGTGAAAGTTTGTATGGATTTTTTTTAAATCGGCACCGATTTTTATAAAATTTAAAATTCAGACTCTTAAAAATATTTCATTGAACACGTATTCCATATTCTTTTAGAATTCACCCCGTAACGGTGCAAATAAGGGATTGAAAGTTTGTATGGAAAAATCTTTAAATCGCCACTGATTTGTATAAAAATTTAAATTCAGACTGTTAAAAATATTTTATTGAACACGTGTTCCGTGGTTTTTTTTAGAATTCACCCCTAAGGGTGCAAATAAGCGGGCGAAGGTGCGCGCGGCCCACTAGTATCTTATAATTTTTTGTGTACTTTGAAACCTAATTAACATATAGTTTGTTTTTATCATTCCAAAATTACACTTGTAATTTTTACTAACTATACCAGAAGCAACCGTGGGTCAATGGCACAGTGTCTGAGTGTAAACGTGATAGTTTTGGGTTGGATTCCCTCTCAGAATAATGAATTATATTATTTTTCTAACTCTAGAAACAACACAAAATGCAGCATTGAGTTTTGCCACTCGTCACATGATGTCTTGAAGATTAGGAGGAGGATGGAAAACAGAGTGTCTTAACACTAGGCTCATATAGACCCTAAACAAAATGAACTATTTCAAAATTTAACTTACCGTATATGATCAACATACAATTGACAATTAAAATTATGCCATATAAAAAAAAAAAAAAAATCAGCTTCACGCTGTATCCCGCACANTCTGTTCAAACTTGGCCTGCACTAAATAAAACAAAAAGAAATCAATATATACAAACTAATTGCATAACGACCTTGCAGTTATCAAACGATGCCATCATGCTAGGTGCAGACTTACAAAGCCTTATAGATTTTAATCGGGGCCTAGTTTCCATCACGAAACGTATTTTAAAGTACGAAATAAAAGTATTTTATGCATTGGTATTACATTATAATAATGTTAAAGCTATTGTGCCGCATTGGAGTAGTGTCGGAAGTGCGATGGTTGTGAGTTCGATCCACACTTAGGAAAATTTTATTAAAAATTTAAGTTAAATATTTTCAATGTCATGTATGGAATTTCGTTTATACAAGGACGAAAAATACTGATTGATGTAGATTAATTAATTTAAAAAAATCACCTTCACGCTGTATCCCGCACTCCGCAGTGTGGGGGGAAGCAATATATAATATTAAGTCATTCCGTTCCCCACTTTTTATCGAAGTTTTCGAGGCATTGAATGTTGAGTAGCGGAATTAAACGCCGGGCTTTTTGCCTTGGTACCAGAGTGAAGAAATTAATATTAATTAATAATAATTTCCTCGAGTGGTGCTTGAACCCACAACCATCGCACTATAGTGATACCCTGTGCCCCTGTGCTTCGACGGCTTAGAAAAATTAATGAATTAATGTATATTATATTAAATATAAATATTCTTCAACTCGAATAAATCCCACAACTTTTTAAGCCTTAGAAGCAAAGCTATCGCAGCTTTGGTAACGGTAAAGTTGATTTACAAATTTGATTTACAAACACGGAAGGAGTTTAAATACTAATGTTCTATGACCTAGCCAATGCTAAGGTTACTATACTGACATTTCAATTATATAGTAAGGGAAAGTTAATTGTAGCAGAAATTCTTTCATTTTTCAGTTTTAAGCACGTATTTTATAATATTTTGTAATAGGATCGATTTAACTTTGGAAAAATATACCAAATTATATACTATTTACTACTTAAAAAACCTAACTTAAAAAGGAAAAGCGCGACGTAGAGTTCCTCCGCTCAAGAATTTTATTATTATCATAAAATTATCATTATTTTCTATAATACAAAGAAGGAATTAATTGAAAATTATGTTTTTATTGATAAATTAACATTTACTTGCACTCGTTAATTTAAATATATTTTTTCTTCAAATGCATCACAAGCGGAACGTTTCTCGTGTTCGTCTCTCTCTATCGCGTGTTCTTTGCTCTCGCTTGTACGCTTATGCGGAACGTGACAATGAGTCATAATGTTTCGTGCGTGCATTGTTCGTCGATTTATAAGACGTTATCATGTAAAAAATACAGAAAACTTTAATACAAATGAATGTAAAAGTCTTTACTTAGGAGCAATAGGCAATTTTTTTTTTAATTAAAAACCATTTAAATATGTAGGCGTACATCGCTGAAAATTGTATTTGTTTTATAGTATGTAAGGATAAAGTAATTTGAACTTATAACATTTGCGACCGGCCACCCTTTTTTTCAGCCGTACTCTTTTTCATAAATTATTGTATTTGGGAAATAGAGGAAAGGGTAAGCAGTTATAACTTATTGGGTATTAAGTGGCTAATCTGAATTTTAAAATTTTTTACCAAAGCTAGGAAATACGCTTCGGATTCGATTCCCAGAACCGAGTTTGAATACAAAACCATTGTTAACAATCAATTACTGAACCACTGCGCCACGAATGCCTCCCTTGATATAAATAACAATATTTGGAAAGAATTCCACAAGAAAACAACGTATTCATTAATAGAATAAATATTTTAATATCGCAGAGGCTGGAGTTGAAAGCGTTTCTGATCTTGTATTTGTGGGAATATATTGAATTAGTATGCAAAGTGGGTTTTCAGATTATTTTTTATAAATCTTTGTGCTATTATGAAAGAAAGTAAATGAATAGATAGATATTATATAAGCATATAGATGTTTATTTATTTAGGTATGGCCGTCTTTTTATGTTAGTTCAGATTTTATACTTGAGTTAAAGCAAATTGCAAATATCATTAAGGTTATTTGGTTTCATGAGAAAAGGAGTCGACATAGCTTTTGTTTGTAAGCGAGTTTTATAAAGCTGAACAGTTTATTTGGTTGAACGTGTCAATCTCAGGAAGTACTAGTTCAAATTGTAAAATTAATTTATTGTATGGTCCATTTTTTGAGGAAGGCTATAGAGTACATTGTATCACATTAATCTTTTCCTGCTGTAACTGCAGAAGGAGTCACTTCGGGTTCATAAGGCAGAACGTTCCATGTGTTGTACATGACTCTTAGTTTTTTCCCTTTGACGATGAAGACAAAGCACAAAGATAAAACTCAGTAGTTAATATATTACGACGTCAACAGAAAACAAGGAATTTAATCCTATCGCGACTGGTTGCGGGTTCGATCCCAATTGGAGGAAATTAATTAATACATTTTCTTTTTTTTTGCTCTGGTAACGAGCTAAAGCCGGGAGTTGAGTTCTACCATTCAACACGCAATGCCTACAGAATTCGGTGGAAAGTTATTAAGGGAAGTGTCTTAACGGGAACTGAGTGTCTTAACACTAGGTTCCCAGGTTTCTTTGCCTACTCTGCTATGTATGGGACATAGCGTGAAGCCAAGGAACAAAATTATCCATGTAAACAATTCTTTCTTGATAATTATATATTTTATTAAGAAATATAATAACATATTTTTGTTAAATTAAAACAATATTTTATCCAATACTTAATCCAATAAAATGTTAACGAAAAATCTCAACAATAGAATAGTTTTACTTTTAAGATCAGATTTACTTGAGAATGCTCATTTTGTATACTTTTTTCTTTTATAGCTTCATTTTGTATACCGCAGATAGGAAAATGGGCAAGCGGAACCTAGTATTAAGATTCTATATCCTCTCGAGACATTGTGTGTTTATTGGCGGAACTCAACGGTGTGCTTTGCCTCCTGACCTGTCTTAACACTAGGTTCCCAAGTTAATCTGCTTACCATGTCATGTACCTACTGGATACAGCGTGAATCTTAAAATATAAGATAGACGCAATGGGAAATATTTGACCATGATAGCATCTATGAGTGTATAAAGAACATATGTAGATGAATATATTCAAACAACAATATCACTTAAATTGTTTTCAAAAGACGCGATCAAAAATCGAATCCGCTACTTAGATGACGCCGCACAGCTATCCAGCGTCTGACATTGAATGCGACGGTTGTGTATTCGATTCCCATTCAAGGGAATATATTATTTTAATTTTCTCGCCCTAGTGACAAAGCATAACGCGACCGTAAATTCCCCCATTCAACTCGTAATGTTTTAAAAATGAAAAGAACGGAGTGTCTTGACAATAGATTCCCTCTGTTTGCCATTCTATGCGGGAAAAGTGTGAAGCTAAAAAATATATATTTTTTTAAATATATTTTATACCGGATTGGTATCTACACCTGAGTGCTAATTAGGTAAATCTAAGCTACATATGTCACATATAACATATTAATAAAGAAGGCTTTTAAAGCCATTTACTTCCATATCTCAGGAGGCACATATCTTCGGCCTCTTAAGTATAACACGGTCCTCACGTAAAACAACTTGCGCGGCCGTAGTTTACGGTCCTTTAGACTCTTGTAGGTTTTATCGTAGTTCTGGAGCTGGAACTAAAAATAGTTTAAAATTCAAATATTTTTTACTTATAACTATTTAGTTGAGCTTATTTTGCCTTTTGTTTTACATTTAAAATAAATAAATAAATATTTATACGCTGCATTCCGCATATCGCAGGGTAGGCAGAGGGAACTTAATGTTAAGATACTCTAAGGTAGAACTAAACGCCGCGCTTTGTCTTGTTATCTCAGCAATAAAAAAAATTAATTTCCCCAAATGGGAATCGAGCCTATAATCGTCACCATCACATATTTCAACCACCGGTCATCGTGTGGTGAGGCAGTGGTATCCGACTGTAAACTAGATGGTTGTGGATTGAATTTCCACTCGGTTCAATAAAATATTTAATATTTAAATTTCCTCGCTCTGGTATATAAGGCAAAGGATTCGGCAAAAAGTGGGAAACGGAAGTCTCCTAATGAGGGACAGAGTGTCTCAACACTAGCTTCCCAAATTCCCTTTGTCTTCGCTGCTTTTACCACACAGCACGACGGAAAAAAATAATAATAAATTGGACTTTACTTTTTGAAGTCAATCGTAGCGTGGGTTACAAGCGTGCGCGTGGGTTCGATTCCCACTCGAAGAAATTAAATATTTAATATTTTCATAATCTCGCTCAAGTAACGGGGCAAAAGCGTTAAGTTCTGCCACCAGAATTCGACGGAAAGTGGAAAACGGAAGTGTCTTAATGGGAATAGACTATTATAATATTAGATTCCTAGGTTTTCTCTGGCTACCCTGCTATGTGCGTAATATAGCGTAAAACTAAAAAAAAAATTCTAATGTTAAAACACTCTGTACCTCACGTCCCGCCCAATTTTCGAGACTGTCTGTGCTACTCATTGCGGCGGAACTCAACTAGTATAGTTGAGTTCCGCCGCAATGAGTAGCACCAATTTTTGTCTTGTTACTGTATCAAAAAAATGAATTCATTGTACCAAATGTGAATCGAACCCGTCGCGTTTATAGTTAGTAACCGTGCCGATGCGCTACGATAATCTTTTTCTGATTGTATTTTTAAATGAATGTGTATTTTCAAGGTATCTAGAAAATTTATTGTGTTAAGTATGTTGCAAGTATGTTACCCTTACGGCTACAGCTTTACCTAAGGAAAAATGAAAAGAATTTTTCCACATTACACATTGAATCTCGTTTGAAATCAAAATATTATTAATGTAATAAGAAAAACGCTGTATAATATGGTGCACTTGCTTAAAATAATGTTATGTTTTTTCTATAAAACATGTTTTGTAGCAGGATAGTATAAAATGATAAAAATAATTATTCATGTTCTTGCTCTGCCAACGAGGCAAGAAATCGCCTTTTGAATTTGGCGGAAAATGGAGAACGGAATGTCTCAACACCAGGTTTCATCTACCTACCTTGCTGTGTTCAAGATACAGCGTCTAACTGATTTTTTTAAACAGATTCCAAACCAGTCTGTGCTACGGTGCAGTGGCACAAACGTGCGTCATTAAGCTCAACAGGTTGTGCGATCGATTCCATTTGAGGAAATGTAACTAAATATGTAATGCCTCATGCCTCCAGAATCCGACAGAAAAATATTAGGTTCCTAGGTTCCTAGGTTCCCTCTGCGTACCTTGCTGTGTGCACTAACACGAATATATTAATCTATCTGAGAGCTTAGTAATTACTTTTTGCTAAAGTCTTAAAATAGCGACGCCTATGAATCACTTGATAGGCCATAATTATGATTAATCTCATTAAAATATAGTAACAAAGCTATATAGTGAATCTTCAAAGAACAGCGCTGTTAGATTCCTTTAGTTAATTTCTTAGTAGTTGGTTACTTTAACTTGTACATTCTTGGAATACCTTTATTACTTGCCAAGTAGCCTGAAGCGATGTTATATTTTTAAAATGCATCAAGTACTAGTGAGCAAACGCGGATTCATCCGCTCGATTTTTGTTTTGCTATAGTAAAAATTATACAGTCTTTAAAAAAATTGTAGTATATTATGTTGTATAAGCTATGTCACTATAAGTTTTATATAAATTCGTCCGGTACAAACATCCATAATTATTAATGGGAATGGATCCTAATACTAGGTTCCCAGATTATCTCTGCCTACTCTGATATGTGCGGGATACAGTGTGAAACAGAAAAATAGAATAGGTTATTAGCTTTACTAATTGATTAGGTTTCTATATTATTATATTACGTTTCTATGGCCAGAATAAAATTATTATTTTATGAGGAAGACCAACTATATCATTATTATTGCGTTTCAGAATAAAATAAGATTACGTCAATGAGACCGGAAAAAAGAATTAGATTTATAGGTTATTTACATTAAATCAGCTTCACGCTGTATCCCGCATGCAACAAGGTAAGCAGAGTGGACCTAGTGTTAAGACACTCCGTTCCCCACTTTCCGCTGAATTCTGGAGGCATAGCGTGTTGAGTGGTGGAACTCAACGTCGCACTTTGTCTCGGCACCAGATTGGAGAAATGAAAATATACATTTAAATTAGTTTCCGCGAGTGGGGACCGAGCCTACATTCAGTCGTGTTTACAGTCACACTTTCTGCCCCTACGCCACGGCTGACTTTATACTTACAACCAACATATTATCAACTTCCTAATTTCCCTATTCTCAAAATGTGCCTATATTTGGACGTAGTATTATACCGACAATAGATATCTTTTTTGAGGCCATAGTGCCACAGTGGTACAGCGATTGACCGTAAACGCAGCAGGTTGTGAGTACTACTCCCACTCGAGGAATGAATTATTTCCATTTCCTCGTACTGGCAAGTTGCATTGAGTTCCGCCACTGCACACCCAAAGTTTTGAAAATTGTGCGGTTCGTGGAGAACGGAGTGTCATAACTCTAGATTTCCTCCTCTTCCCTATTCCCTAGCCATAAGCGGGATACAACGTGAAGCTAAAAAAAAATGAAATGTATTTTTCCTTATATTTATTTATTAGTATGAATAACTTGATTATCTGATTTTTATTGTGGTAACGTAAAGAACCACATTTTGTTCCTAAAGGAAATTAAGTCGCTGATGTACCGACGAGCGGTTTTAACCAGCGTTCATGTAATTAGATGATTGGTTTTGCAAGTGACTAAAAGTAAAATATGTTTACAATAGTTTAGGTCAGTTGTGGTGCGTGCGGTGCAAGCGTGTGACTGTAAACACAATAGGTTGCGGGTTCGAATCCCCGTTCGAGGAAATATAAACATTTACATTTGTTGAGTTCCGTCAGTAAGCCCACAATGCCTCCAAATCTGACAGAAAGGGAACCGAAGATTTTTAAGAAAATCGAAGAGTCTTTACACTAAGTTCTCTCTGCCTACCTCACTATATGTGGGATACAATGTCAAATAAAAATTATTTTCTTATACATATTTATTGGCCATAGAACGTGAATAGATCTAGTATTATACAAAGACACGTCTACCACATGAGCATACGAGACGAGACGCTAATGTGTTTGCGCACCTGTAGGTACCTTCCAACGTACAAGGCGTCAATTTATACCTATGTCTACATTCTAATAAATAAAATTGATATATTTTTAAAGAAAATTGTGGCTTTAGTGTCGTCTCATTTTTTTTAGTTTCACTTGTAGGCAGAGGCACGGAACCTAGTGTTAGAATACTCCGTTCCCATTAAGAGACATCGTTTTTCTCACTTTCCTCCGGAGGCAGAAGGCATTATGTATTGACTGGTGGAACTGAACGCAGCATTTTGCAACGTTACCAGAACTATGAAATTAAAAAAATATAATAAGTTACATTGCTATTATAATTTTAAAGAAAATTTCAACAAATGCAGGTGGCATTTGTATATTTTAAAATTATTTCAAAACATTATTTTAGTCTCGATTGACACTTTGAATAGAATAAATTAAAGCGATAGAAATAATTATTTTTATTATATTTTATTTACTAATCTAATTCAGGTTAATTTTCATGTGTTTATAAGTTAAAGATATCATATATTTGAACATTAAAGACCAGCCAAGTTCAAGTCGGACTCGCGCATAAAGAGTTGTATGATTATATATAAAAATGGCAAAAACACGTTTGTCGTATCGAATTCTCCCTCAATTTTTTATTTTATTCTGCTTTTTAGTATTTATTGTTATAAGTTAAACAGAAATACGAGTACATCATCTGTAAAAAAATCTATTATCTAACGGTCCGTCCATTTGTCACCAGGTATCTCACGAACTATCTAAGACAGACAGAAGGGTGAACACACAGTTAATGGCGCTGATAACAATTTTTTTATATATCTTCCATTTATAGATACCGAGCAGTTACGATTTCGTTGTAAGTATATATTATAATCATTTATGAAATTATTAATACTAAAAAAAAATAGCGGGGCTCGAACCCGCGGCTCTTAGAAACCACCCAAGCGCTCTGACCACTAAGCCATACTTATTATGCTTGTTACAACTTATTTATATTGTCTCAAGCATAATAACGTTTGTCTCAAGCATAATCTATGTAGAGACAAAATAAATAAGTTGTAACAGGCGTATAAGAAAGACAACGTTGCCTGAAGAGAACATATGGCTTAGTGCTTGGACAGTTTACAAGATGCGCGGGTTCGAGTACGTTTACATTTTCATACATTTTGTAAAATACTTTATATACAGAAAATTAAATTGCACTCTATATCAGACTACTAAATTTACCAGTTTCGTTTGTGTTAAACTCCTTTCACTTTGACAGAAAGTTATCCTTAGTCTCAACTACGACAACAATCCGTAAACTTGCTTACAGTCAATTTGTACGACGAATGATGTTATGAGTTTTGAATATGTTCAATCTAATTAATAGTTCTATAGAGAAATTTGGTATGAACGCTTTGTTCTGTTAATAATGTAATACATTTCTTTTTAATTTAATTTCTAGTCTCATTTGGGAGGGTTAAATCTGTTATTTGAAGTTATCTGGCTGACTTTTCTTTCCTGGCTAAAGTAATAACTGAACACTTTTTGTGTTCGTAGTAGCTAGTCTATATATATAAATAAAATTGAAGTTACAGTCTGTGATTTCAAAATAACCGTGATTTTCCAAGATGGTTATTTACACGTTACAAAGAAATAAAATGTTTTAATTTTTGTCTATCTTTTTGTTTGTCCAAGCTAATCTCCGGAATAGCTGATGACGACGACGGCCGATTTTAAGCGACTTTCACTGAAAGATAGAGGGAGCTGTATAGCTTCATATAGTGTACGTACATACCGCCTACCTAGATAGGTACGAAACTAAACATTGTACTAATAAGACATTTCTTGGAAACTAAATAAAATAAAATCCCAAAAGATTTATATAATGATGAATTCAGTACATAGCATGCATAGACATAATATTTATTAGGTGCATATAGATACCGTACTAAAATAATAAAGACATTTTTCCTACAAGTACAAGCCACACGAAGTTACGTACTCAACTAGTATATCTTAAAATTATTTTTCTCTTTTCACTTAGTTGTGAAATATTACTTTTTGAATAAAGACACCATTTTGAAAATATATATTGTAAAGTTTACCTTTTAACTTTAAAATTGGACGAAATCTTTTCAATTTCTTATTGAAAGCTCCATTATCTCACTTAAGTGTACTCCAATATGATATTTTTTCTTCTTTCTTTTTTTCGCTTCACGCTGTACTTTGCATACAGCAGGGTAGGTAGAGGGAACCCTGTATTACGATACTTTGTTTGTCACTTTCCGAGTATTGAATGGCGCTGAATGGGAAAAAAATGCGCTGAAAATGAATCAACGCCGCGCAGTGTATATCAGAGCAGATAAATGAAAGTAATTTATATATATTCTTTCCCCTGAATGGAAATCGAACTTATAACCCTCGCGCTGACGTTCATACGCTGTCCCACTGCATCACGTTGACTTAAGTGTCATTTGTTTCAGTTGTAACATTATTGGAATCAAGGTTGTTATATAATATTTTTAGATGTAATTTAGAATTTCATAAATGTTACAAAAAAGTTAGTATATACGAGTACCAAAGTTATTTCTAGAATACACAGAATAAGAATGTTTCAGAAACTATACTAAATCCATTCGCTAGTATACTACAGTAATATCTTCACCTATCCAGTACCCACGTTCCAAATTTTTCCGTAAATTACCCAAAATTGAAAATAAAAACACGATAAACTCAACGTGAAAGTAATATTTCACGATAACGAAGTTTTCTGGTAGTTAAAGGTCGCTATTTCAGGCGATCTCTGAACGAACACTTTTATAACTCATTGACCTTCCTCTATGTTGTGTAACTTACTTATACTTAACTACCTCTGAAACAAATATTTATTAATTTATATATAAACTTGCTTTCATCTACGGCTTCACCATTGTGGTGAAATGGAATAATTAGCTATGTACGACACGTGATACACACATTCTATACGCCCAAAGTAACTCTGACTGCAGGTACCTACTACTAACATACATACATCGACATGGTTAAGGTGTACGACGCTAAGCTCAAAAGATTGTGGGTTCGATATCTTACTCGGGAGTATGAAATATTTAATATTTTGATTTCATCGCTTTGATAACAAGGTAATGGGGAGCGTTGAGTTCCGCCAATCGTCATATAGTATCTCGACAATTCGGCGGAAAGTCGGAAAGACTGAGCTAACGGAACTGTTAAGACTAGTGTAAACACTTCCGTTCGCCGACACAAAAATATTTGTTTAATTCAATCAAGCGTGTTCAAACAAATTAACTCTTTATCTTTACAAAATTAGTAAGAAATCATACGAAAATATCTGGTATAGTAATAAATAATACAGAGTTACCTATAAAAAATTGTACAATATTCAGGACCTGTTCAAGAGCACAGGGTTAAATCCGGCTACACTTAAGGGGCTACGTTTAACGCTGTATCCAGTATCCCGCTATATAGCAGGGACGATAGATAGAAACTGGTGATGAAGACACTTCGTTCCTCATGCGCTTCATTCAACACTGCGTGCTTAGCTGCGGAACCAAACGCCTCGCTTTGTTTTGTTACCAAAAAAAATGTTTTATTATTCTGAGTAAGAATCGGATCCACAATCGTTATAACGACCTCAATGTTATTTAACATCACAATATAAATATGCTCCTGGGAAGCTTTAAAGTTAGGTGTGTCGCCAAAAGTGGAGTATACTTTCTCATAGTTTGTTCTACCCTAAGAAATACGGTTTAATCTTAGTTCCTTTCAGCAACTTTCATCAAAAGTTCGTGTTCATGTTCGTGATGTAGGTATATGTTTATATTTTATACATTTTGAACAAAAATTATATTTAATCAGCTTCACACTGTATCCCGCACACTGCAGGGTAGGCTGAGGGAACTTAGTGTTAAGACACTCCGTTCCCCACTTTCTGCCGAATTTTGGAGGCATTGCGTGTTGAGTGGCAGAACTCAACCCTTGGTCCTTGACACCAGAGTGAAGAAATGGAAATATAAATTTAAGTAAATATTTAATCTCCTCGAGTGGGGATCGAACCCACAACCAGTCGGTTTTACAGTCACACTTTGTGCCCCTGCGCCACGACTGGCCTCAAAAATTATATGCTTACATTTAAATAATTATTATATTAGGATTAGTTAGTTAGTTGCAATAATTAATATTCGAAAATATGTGTAATTTATATATCTATATATAAATGAGACATTTTTAATATTTCTAAAGGAATAATTATATATAAAGCAGGAGAGACCAGTCACTATTAGTAACAAATTATTGACACTAAGTTTTCTCTGCCTACCGTTAACCGTTTATCCAAATTATCCTCAACAAGAACTCAAACACACAAACTTTATCCTTTTAAGAGATCTCAAATCATGAGAGAATGTATTACCATAAATACAATTAACTGTATCCAATTTGTACTCAGAATACCAAGTATACAAAGAGAGATACAAGAGTCATCATACAATCTTTGACTTTGAAGTAATCTTGAAGAGCGCTCGGCCGATAGATACTCGTAGATCGACGTTAATTGACGTCGTATAATAAAAGCTCCTTGAATACTTTTGAGAATATATTTACCATATTATTATAAGAAGAGCAGAAAGAAATATAAATTCTGTGTGGCTGTATTATGGACACGGCCGTTTGTTGTACGTGAATACCTTTATTTAACTTTTTTTTTATGGAAAAGGACAAGGCAAACGAGCCCACGACCCCGTGCAACACCAGAGGAGCTACAGGTGCGTTGCCGGTCTTTAAGGTAAGTGGGGCGCCGAAGCCCGGCATTATCTGATGCGAAACACAGTGGCATAAAGCCACTACTTAACGCCGGGGGTGGTAATGATCCCGTCGAGTCTGCCCTTGCGTGGTGCCATTGCTGGCGACGTGACTCTACCACACGGACTTTAGTCGCCTCTTACGATACCACCAGTACCAGGATGATCCTATTCTAGGCCGGGATCACAAGGGGATACTGGTTTTTTTTTCAGCTTCACGCTATATTCCGCTCACAGCAGGGTAGGTAGAGAGAACCTAGTGCTTAGACACTCCTTTCCCCACTTTCTGCCGAATTCTGGAGGCATTGCCTGTTGAGTGGCAGAACTCAACGCCGCGCTTTGCCTCGACCACTCAACACGCAATGCCTCCAGAATTCGGCAGAAAGTGGGGAACGCAGTGTCTTAACACTAGGTTCCCTCTGCCTACACTGCAGTGTGCGGGATACAGCGTGAAGCTGATTTGTTTATTTTATTTAACTATTTCAACTTGACTTTTTTTTAGCTTCACAAAAGAGAAAGATAAGGAAACAGGCAAAGGAGACATGGGTGCCTAGTATAAAAGCTCTACGTTCCCACTTTCTGCTTTGAACTTTGAATTCGTTTCCCTAATATTCGATTGTTACGCAGTTACAAGCTGCAACGAAGACTTGAATATAAAAGGCAGTGCAAAATCCCCATAAACAATCATCATACACCACTTTCCTACTATGTATCTATAATATAAACTCGAATAGTACTACCAATTCTACTATAGAATTGTTGGTAGCTAACAACCCGAGCATCTGTGTTCAAATTTATGGACCTTCAGCCTAACCTATAAATCATTTATTATTGTAGCATTAAATAATGTGATAATATTATTACAAAACATAGCATTCACCGTGTTTCCGGCTCAGAATAGGATCATCCTACTATGACGTGGTAAGAGGCGACTAAAGTACGTGTGGGAGTAACGTAAGTACGTGTCACGTCGAAGCAATGGCAACCCGCATAAGCTGACTCGATCGGATCGTTATCACTTCCGGGAATTAAAACCAATATACTATAGCTTCAAGCTGTTAGGAACATTCACTTTTTAGATGACTTTACGAACATATAAACAGACGCTATATCATACCTTACATATATAAAAGGTATTAAAATTATTAAACCACTTTCAAGTACCTGTTTATTAACTATGCCTAGCCTAGACCCTTTAAACTTACGTGGATATCTATATCTCAAAAATTACTGAATCGATTTTGATAAACTTACTTAGACTACTCCCTAAGTTTGAACATACAAAATTAAAATTAAAAAATATAATCTCAATATGACTCTACGAAGAAATTTGTGGATAAACATAATTGGAAGCTAAGAACATGCAATTGCAATAACGTCACATACCTTCATGTTCATTTTTTGTTTCATTAATAAGTCTAAATAATAATCAAATTAAATCAGCTTCACCCTGTATCACGCACACAGCAGAATAGGCAGAGGGAACCTAGTGTAAGACACTCCGTACCTCACTTTCTGCCGAATTCTGGAGGCATTGCGTGTTAAGTGGCAGAACTCAACGCCGCGCTTTGCCTCGACATCAGAGCGAAGAAATGGAAATATAAATTTAAGTAAATATTTCATCTCCTGTGAAGGACAATCCAGACCTCAAACATTTTTTTCAATATCATTATAATTTCTCAAGTACCATTGTGGGTCCTTAAACTTTTAACTTCACTTCTTATATTTACTCGCCTGTTTATGTTTAAGTATGCATTAATAGTATCTTTTATAAAATTCAAATTGCGAAATAACGTGTAGATATTCTTTCTGGCAGTGTGAACCCTAGACGAGTCACTCAGCCCTCCCTCTTTTTTCCAGAGTCCTTTTGATAATTGCATGACAAAAAAATAATGATAACATTAAAAAGACACAAACTAAATGTATGTAGAGTTTATCTATAAAATAAAAAAGGTAAAATTAATATATTTCTCCTTTGTGGTTTGTTAAAGTACTGATAACTTTCACCTACCAACACGTAACATCTGAACGGTCGATGTAATATCGGAGCGGTCGTAATGGGTTCGATGGCGCACAAGGTTGAAAGCTCAGTTTTCTAGCCTTGAATCGTTTTCCTGGTTATGTTCCTCCATCTTTGCAGGTTCGTCACAAGAATCTTGAAATGAAAGAGAGATCACTCCGTGACGGTAGATTAATTTATAAATGACAATCCATAAAATATATAAAGTAGTATATGGCACAGTAAAACGAAATTTAAAAACATTTTATTTTACAAAAACCACATTTCAATCAATTATAGTTTCCGTCAGTATAAACTGACTATACTGATCTCATGAAAATTTATGATTTTTTTCCTATGAATAACATTGTTAATATTTAATTTAGTGTTAATATTTCCTACTCGGGGAATGAATATTTTAAAAATAATGCGTAGTGTTGAGTTCCGTCACTCCGTCACGCTACGCAGGGGTAAGCGTCAAGCAGTGAAAACGTTTTTTTTATAATATATGTTGAAGTATAATTATAGAAAACCTAGTTTAGAGTTTGTTTTTACTCTACGTTTATATAAAGATATCACCATTAACAATTCCAATCAAAACTTTGTTCAATGTCATGAAAGCATTTTTTTATATTAACATACTTTATCCCACATATAGCAGATTATTGGGAGACAACCTAGTGTTAAGACACTCTATTTTTCGATTCCTTTCAAATTTGAGACAGTATATGATAAGCAGAAAAATGTAAGTTTGGGTAGTTTTTACTTTTTTGTAAGTTTGGAGTCAGGCTATATTCCCCTGCATTACGATGGCCTGAAACATCTATGATAATTCTGTTTCAAAATAATATTTTAAAAGCTTCAACCACACAGGTCGTCGCGTCGTGGCGCAGAGGAACAAACGTGTGGCTATAAAGGCGAAGGTTGTGGGTTCGTGTCTTATTTAGAGGAATGACTTTTTTAATATTTTCATTTCGTCTGGTAACGACACAAATCGCGGCATTGAGATCCGCCACTCAATACACGTTGCTTTCACAATTCGGCGGAAAGTGTCTTAACGAGAACGGAGTTTCTTAACACTAAGCTACCTCGTAACTTAGTATTATGCTTTACTGCTAAGTGCGAAATTCTGTATCCTGAAGCACGAAAAGAAACTACAAAAACCTAACGTTGTGTAAACCAAAAGTTTTCTCTTTAAAGCATGCAGTGTAAACACACTTTGATTTCAGTACCCATCAATGTATGAATTAAGGTCCCTCGATGTTTGTCTTTGTTGACTTTGTGGACTTTTCACTTCAAAGTTCTAGCAAGTTCGCAATGGGCTTTGTCATGCGTGAAGGTATGTAGTTCGAGAATTTAATAATTCTGATTTTTAACCTGAAACAGAGTTTTGCTAATTTATTTACTTTGAAAAATTAGACCTTGGACTGTCTGTGATAAATTGTCGATTTTATGACTGAATGGAGATCAGTCGTGGTGCAGGGGCACAAAGTGTGACTGTAAAACCGNACTCAACACGCAATGCCTCCAGAATACGGCAGAAAGTGGGGAATGAAGTGTCTTAACACTAGGTTCCCTCTGCCTACCCTGCTGTGTGCGGGATACAGCGTGAAGCTGATTTTTTTTTATGACTGAATTGACATGCCATACTATGGTATGGCAGTATAAGGCGATGGTTATGGATTCAATTCTCATTTATTATATTTAAATTATGTTCATTTATTATATTTAAATTATGTTAATTTCTTAGTTTTTATAGACAAATTTGAAACGAAATTATAATTTTTTTTGAGTTGTATCTATAAAATTAGACATGTGAGTAAAGGAAATTCTTAGTATTAGGTTTCCTCTATCAACCCTGTTACAAAGTTAATATAGGACTCATGTGAATTATCTCACGATTTTGAGCTCTAAACACTTACACTTACATGTCAATCCTAATAAAATTAAAATAAAATATCTCTTGAGGACGGCGTGCCGCAGCCATATATAATCTGTCTAAGTAGTACGTAAACACGACGGTTCACACCTCATCATATCATCTCACTCGGCGGAATGAATTATTTTCGTTTTGTAGCTCTGGTAATAAGACAAAGCGCGGCTTGGAGTTTCACCATTAAACATGCAATATTTCATTAATTATTTTGTGGATTGGGTCTCTATTAGGGAGAATATTTTTTTTCTGTTTGCCAGTTCTGTGAAATAGAATGCGTTGTAAAGTTCTGCTACTCATCACGCCGTGTCCCAAATGCTGAAGAAAAGCGGAAAATAGAATGTGTTGACAATAGGTTCTCAATGCCTACTTTAATTATATGTGATAAAAATTATATAAAAAAAATATATTACCCTCTCGGCGATTAAAGTGCGTGACAATTTTGATATAGTTTCAATTGTCCAATTTGCTCTTCTTTAAATATAACAATATTCTCAAATAATAGCAGTCAAGTGTGAGCGAATCGAATACCGAATGTTCCGTACCAATTTCAGGATTACTTTAAACGGGAAGTACATAAAAGTTAACAAACTTGAATTTGCGGACGTATGAATCCTTTTTATATGAAATAAAGTACAATTATAAGCTTGTCATGATTCTTTTTTCATACAAAAAAAAAGTAATGACGATGCATGAACACTCTTATCTTTTGATTAAAATAATCAAGCTATAGCTTAGAAATTTGATTTTTTTTTTATGTTCCAAGGGACCGTGATCGAAGACATTCGACATTAATTTCAGCTTGATACTTCCACGCGATCTCGGGATAAATGGTATTAACAGACTAGATAGACGGACAACAAGGTGATCCTATAAAGTGTCCGTTTTTTCGTTTTAAGAAATTGAACTCAAATAAATAATATAGAAAATTAATAATTTTAGTTATAAAACTTTGGCAACCAAAAGAGTCAGATAAACCGGAAATTGTAAAAGTTGGGATCCAAGATTCCTTCCATAATTAAGACTTGGAATGGTAATTTTGTAGCTATAAATTACTTCTTTGCTATTATAATTTTAAAGTTTAAATACGGTTTTTGCACGTATTCCCGCATTAATTAAAGAGAATGTAGTAAGTAAATACTATAATAATTCACATATTCCATTTAAAAGCAATAACTATAAAAAACTAGTATTTGTTAAAGCAAAATTTTGCGAAAAATCAAGTTATCGGTTGAAACTTTCGTAGTAGCAGTAGAATATTTATTTGAACTATGTCAAAGTAGAGGCCAGTTGTGGCGCGTGCGACTGTAACCATGACAGGATGTGGGCTCGGTTCCACTCGCGGAAATGAAGTATTCAATATTTTATTTTTTCGCTCTGGTGGCTACCAGACACGACCCAACTCAAAACGCTATACCTCTAGAATCAAGCGGAAAATAGGAACCAGAAATGTTTAAAATAGTGAACAGATAATCTTAACACTAGGTTCCCAGATTCCCTCTGCGTACCCAGCTACGCGGAATACAGCGTGAAGCTAAAAAAAATCACATAACCAAATATAAATAGTAATTTACAATATGATGATATATCTGCAATTATGATTTTAGGTGAAATTTGTAATTCAAATGCATGAAGCTAATCAATCATTCCCTTTAACCGACGCAGTTATCAACCGACCGATCGTCATTATTGTAGCGTATACTGTATAGTATACTGACAATTAGCTCTTGGTTGTTTATGTAGATTCTATTCAATATTCATATTTATTCAACATTCAAATCTATATCTACAGGGTGGAAGTGTCAGAACCGCTTTAAGTAATATCACAGTTTTAACTACTCCATAAAAGCCCAATGCAATTTAAAAAAAATATTCCTAAAAATTACCCTGATTGGTGTCGTGGGTGTGTGGACCACCGTATTTGATCATCTCGGCAGTAACCCCATCTGCTCCCACTGCCTTACCACATTTCAGACTTCATATTGACTCGTACTCTCAACTTCGCACTCCCAACTTCTTTCATACTGATTTCGGCATCAGTTATATCAAGATTCAGCTTTTTTTTCGAAAGTACTCCTTTCATTCTACAGGTTAGCGAGCAACCTCGAGAAACACTAACTTCTCACCAGAAAAGCTTCGTGTATTCCCTGAAGTTGTACCTTTCATCTTATTCATTCTCTGACTTCTCACACTTCATCTTTATTAGTCCTAGTGGTGGTTGGTGCGTAATT
This sequence comes from Heliconius hermathena, assembly GCA_013403705.1. Taxonomy (NCBI): domain Eukaryota; kingdom Metazoa; phylum Arthropoda; class Insecta; order Lepidoptera; family Nymphalidae; genus Heliconius; species Heliconius hermathena. Next base: position 34,494 of record JAAIXJ010001579.1, on the reverse strand, counting down.
TTTGCTAGCGGGGATCAAACAACAACCATTACGTTTACAATGAGATCCTATTCCACTGCGCTATGAGGGTAATAAATTAGAACGTCTAATACAATTTTCACTAAAAATCTTATTTAACTTGGGTCATTTTGATACAATATGCCACAGATATAGTTTTATTTCAATAAAGATCTTTAATAAGTAACATCCTTTGTTCATCGCTTTGAACTAAAAGGTAAAAAAATAAGCTATATTTCATTGCTTCTAATAAATTATTCTATTTATTGTTAGTAGAATATCGTAAATCGTACTTGATGGAGTTAATAAATATCAGATCTATATTTTGGAAACGTATTAAGAATCGCACGTAACGGGACTTGAACCTACACTTCTTTTAAACCGTCCAAGTCCAAGTCCAAGCTTTAAGTTTATGTTTAACACTTAAACAAAAAAATAAATATCTAAAGAGAGCATTGAATTTTATTAATAACAATGTATTCATATTTTTTAGCTACATGTGGAGTACACTCGTACATAGCAGGGTAGGTAGAGGAAACCTGGTAACCTAGTATTAAGATATTCCTTTTTACATTACCCTTAAACATTAAGGCGCTTCCGCCCCACATTTTCGACATATTCTAGGGCCATTGGATAATGAGTGACGAAACTCAACTTCGCGCTTTGCCTCACTACCAGAAAGAGAAAATGAAAATTATAAATATTTCATTTCCTCGAGTAGGAATCGAATCCATAATCTGTCGCACTTGCAGTCGCACGCTTGTGCTCGTGCTTAGTAATAATTTCTTTACAATACATAAAGATATCTCTTCAAAACCAAAAATATGAAATAAGTGTTCAATAAGTTCAATAATCTTGAAAAACTTGTAAACATACTATAGCTTGTACATTATGTTTACAAGTAAAACTACAGTTGAGGCCACTCGTGGCGCAGGGGCACGAAATGTGACTGTAAAAGCGACTGGTTGTGAGTTCGATCACCACTCGAGGTAATGATATATTTATTTAAATTTATATTTCCATTTCTTCGCTCTGGTGTACATGCAAAACGCGGCATTGAGTCCCGCCACTCAACACGCAATGCCTCTAGAATTCGGCTGAAAGTGGGAAACGGAGTGTCTTAACACTAGGTTCCATCTGCCTATTCTGCTGTGCGCGGGAGACAGCGTGAAGCCGTTTTTTTTTACATCAAAAAATGTCAAGTCAATTCTTGTGGTTGAGTTGAGAGTACATAGAGTTTGGCATTGATACAGATCTAGATTCTTTTGTCGATAAAGCCAAGAATGATACATTATTCAATATTGAACTTGGCTCTCATTTCACATTTATGTTTTTGAAGGGATATTACGCGCTTTGGCAGTCGAGTTGATTCCCATTTAGTATTATAAAACATTTCCGTTTCCCGGCTTTGGTTTGCCAACTTGCAGCATTAAGTTTTGAAATTTCGAAATCTTTAAATCGGCGTAAAATACAATACATAAATTCCATTAGTTTTTACATTTTTTAGTTTATGCATATAGCAGAGAGTAGACTTAGAGAGTCAAATGTAAGATACACCGTTCTTCGTTTTCCCCATATAAAACCTTCCCCCTGAACGAAATTAAACCGACGAACTTCGAGTATACTATCAGACAATTCTTTTACCCCAACGATCTCACTCTCACATATAAAGTGTACACAAAATTATAAAATAGGAAGGATATATATAAGTAATAAATTATTTGTAATTCGAGATATTGGTATCGTGTTCTGAAAAATTACGAAGCAATTTGCTAGGCCTTTGATACAGATATTAAGTAAAGGGCCGTTTCTCTATACAAAAAAAAGACCGCTCAAATGCTAGTCGGTCTCGCATACCGAGGGTTCCGTACTAATTTCAGGTATGCTTGTCAACGGGAAGTACAATTTATAAGAGTTGACAAAGTTAAGTTTGAGGACGTATGCACTCATTTTCTATGAAATTAACTACAAATATAAGTTTGTAATATTTGTTTCTATGAAATACCTATACATTTTTACTTTTTTTTTATTATTTTAAAACATTGTAAGTGAGATCTTACAATGTAAATATATAAAAAATTAAATACCTATAAATTTTTAACTCTTTGAGACTGTGACGCCAGTCGTGGCGCAGCGGGACAAAATGTAACTGTAAAATCGACGATGGTTGTGGGTTCGATCCCTACTCGAGAAAATGATGTATTTATTTACATTTATATTTTAATTTCTTCGCTCTGGTGTCTTAAAACTAGGTTCCCTCTGCCTACCCCGCTGTATGCAGGATAAAGCATGAAGCTAATTATTTTTTTTACTTAATTTACATTGTAAGTGAAAACTTGCAATATAAATAAAATAAACAATGAAGAAAGTAAAGCACAGCTATGAAATTTGGCACGAAGTGAGAAGTGCTAAATTTCATAGATGGTCCACGGGAAGAACCTTTTAGGTTTTGATTAAGCAACGAATTTGATACAAAATGTCACAAATTCGAAACATAAATGCTCCTATCATTTAATTGCATAGGTTTAGATTTTTTCTGTCCTCCTAGGGACCAAATCGAACATTTGATATTAATTTCAGTTTGATACATCCACGCGGTCTCCAAATAAACACAAAGTGACAGACAAAAACTACAGAGGACAACAAAGATTTTATGTCTTTTGAGATACGGAACTACAAAACGCGGAATATAGCTTTCTTGGAAAAAACATCGTTTTAAATAAAATAGGAACTACTTATGTTGTCATGTTTTCGTATATTTTAGGGCGTTTGCGAAACTAGGGCGGATTGTGGTTATGGGATCATTTATATTTTTCTAATGTGTCTTCTGTATGGCGTCTGAGTAGTGTGATTTAATTAAAAACTAAAATATTAATATTAAAATTGATTCCATTTCTTCGCTCTGGTAGACAAAGCGCGGTAGACTTGACACGCATTGTCTTGAGAATTGAATGGGAAGTAAGCATATGGAGTACACAAGTCAAAAAACGTAAAGCTGCTTGCTTGCTGCAATTTTTTTTAACTTTACACTGTATCGTGGACACAGAAAGGTAGGCAGAGGGAACCTGGGAACCCAGTGTTAAGACACTCTATTTCCATTGAGACACTATCGTTCTCTACTTTTCGCCATATGCTTCAGACATTGTTGATATATCAACTCTACTGTGGGGCAGACTCCAGGAGTGCACTGTCAAAAAATAAATATCGTTTAGTTTAATTACTTGTTACTTACATAATGAGCATAGAAATAACACTCACACTACACTCTCTACAAAAGAAAAAGCTAAAAAGAGAGCAAGCATGACTGTAAGCGCGATGGTCATCCGTTTGCTCCCCACTAAGAGAATAAAAAAATAAATTATTCTTATTATACCATTCTTTCGTTCTTTCGAGTTCGCGAAACGAAGTGTTTTAACATTAGGTTCCTTCTGTCTACTCTGATATGCGAGCTGTTTTTTTTTTAATAAAACCGTAAAAGGCACAGAAGCTTCATTTCCGACCATTACAAATTTAACCACTATTTCAATAATAACATGATATCGTTAATGGAGTAAAATCAATTAACTGTTTTAACTGCATATAAGGCTCTGGAATATCCTTTTTTAAATGAGGCTGGTATTATTATCTTATTTATATGTTGTGGTTATCTTTATAAAACTAAATATTATTTCATAGGTGAGACCAGTAGTGACTCAACGGCACAAGCGTTTCCTACTTGGATAAATTAAATATGTAACATCATCAATCATTTCTTCGCTCTGGAGTCGAGACAAAGCGCGGCGTTGATTTCTGCGACTAAACAAGCAATGCCTCCAGAATTCGGCGGAATGTAGGGAGCGGAATATTTTAGCATTAGGGTCCATTTGTCTATCCAACAGCATGTGGATACAACGTGAAGCTGAAAAAAAAAGACAAAATACTATGAAGTGAATATTTATCAGTAAAAGTTATGTAAAGTATTTTGTGCTTATTTAACGTTCAGACTGAGGTCCAGAGCTTCCAGACCTACGTAATTGTAGCAAAGCTGAATTTTTAAGACTTAATAGTCTAATATGCAACTGTATGCATACTTACTAATTTAAAAGTGGAGCCCTTTCAGAGGTAGCACCTACGCTAAAGTAGAAACGCTCGTATTTAAATATGTTCTTAAGAATAATGTAAAAAATATATATTTATTACTACTAGACCCTTTACGTGGGCCTTACCCCCTTCAAACGTAGACGTTGTTTAAATTTGAGGAAAATTACGTTATACAAGCAAGTTTTAATTTTACATATATTATTTATGGACTATTTCAAGACCCCTTATAAGTAGCCAGATAGCTCAATCATCTTCCCTCCAACAGAGATGTATCTTTATTTGGCGCTACCTCTGAAAGGGCCCCTCTTTCAAGTTAGTGAGTACGCGTACTGTCTTAATTGCATTTTAGACTAAAGTTCTTATAATTTCAGCTTTTCTTAAATAACGTAGGACTGGGAGCCTTGGATTTTGGGCTAATTGGCAAGATATTTTTTAGTTATACAATGTATCCTGCACACGACATCATAGTCAGGTAAAACGTCGGAANAACCTTTTTGCTTAATAAAAATATGTTTTTAAAATAAGTAATATAGAACTGTCACCAGAGAACATTAATAAAATGACGCTTTATGTGGTAGGAAAATTCGAGATATACTTTTAGACTTGGAGCGGAAGAAGAAAGAGGATCTCTAGAATAACATATTGTATTAGAATTTAAGATAGACATTGTACAAGCTTAATAGTATTTAACTCTGGAAGAAATATAAGTTCTGTAAAAGCCTCGAGGTGTTTGATTTCTTTACACTACACTCTCTACAAAAGAAAAAGCTAAAAAGAGAGCAAGCATGATTAAAATGATGTTTTCTTATATGTTGAAAAGCGTCTGACTGTAAGCGCGATGGTCGTACGTTTGCTCCCCACTGAGAGAATTAAAAAATAAATTATTCTTATTATACCATTCTTGTAGACGAAGCACAGCGTTGAGTTCGCGAAACGAAGTGTTTTAACATTAGGTTCCTTCTGTACCCTGATATGCGAATTGTTTTTTTTTTAATAAAACCGTAAAAGGCATAGAAGCTTCATTTCCGACCATTATAAATTTAACCACTTTTTCAATAATAACATGATATCGTTAATGTCGACTAAAATCAATTAACTGTTTTAACTGAAAAGCTCATTATTGCATATAAAGCTCTGGAATATCCTTTATTAAATGAGGCTGGTATTATTATCTTATTTATATGTTGTGGTTATCTTTATAACACTAAATATTATTTCATAGATGAGGCCAGTAGTGACCCAGTGGCACAAGCGTTTCCTACCCAAGTAGGAATATGTAACATCATCAATTATTTCTTCGCTCTGGAGTCGAGACAAAGCGCGGCGTTGATTTCTGCGACTAAACAAGCTTTGCCTCCAGAATTCGTGTGTGTAGGGAGCGGAATGTTTTAGCATTAGGCTCCCTTTATTTATCCAACTGCATGTCGGGTACAACGTGAAGCTGGAGAAAAATAAAACGAAATATTAGGAAGTCCATATTTCTCAATAAAAATGATGTAAACAATTTTGTGTTTATTTAACGTTCACACTGAGGTCAGGGCCAGGGCTTCCAGACTTAATAGTCTAAAATGTTGTTAAGAATATATGCATACTTACTAATTTAAAAGTGGATCCCTTTCAGAGGTAGCACCAATTTAAGGCTCACCTACGCTAAAGTAGAAACGCTCGTATTTAAATATGTTCTTAAGAATAATGTAAAAAAATATATATTTATTATTACCAGACCCTCTACGTGGGCCTTACTTCATTCAAACGTAGACCTTGCTTAAATTTGCGGAAAACTACGTTATACAAGCAAGTTTTAATTTTACATATATTTATGGACTATTTTAAGACCCCTTATAAGCACCCAGATCGATACGATAGCTCAATTATCTTTCTAAACAGAGATGTATCTTTATTTGGCGCCACCTCTCAAAGGGCCACCTTTCAAGTTAGTGAGTATGCATACTGTTTTAATTGCATATTAGACTAAAGTTCTCATAATTTCAGCTTTTCTTAAATGGCGTAGGACTGGGAGCCTCGGATCTTGGGCTAGTTGACAAGATAGACTATAAATGTCAACTAGATAGGATTGGATAACTGCGGTTACATATATTATTATTTTTTTAGTTATACGTTGTATCCTGCACACGACATTATAGTCAGGTAAAACGTCGGAATCTAGTGTTATGACACTCTGTTCTAAATAAAAACCCGTTCTCCATTTTACGCCGAATTCTTGTTGAGTGGCGGTAACTAAAAAAATATATTTTCCAATCCTATTTTTAGCGTTTGACAAGTTTGACCGAGAAAATATATATTATATGATCAATCAATTCTTCACTTAACTTCTACTTCTGTAAAAAATCTTCAAGCATTAAAAACACGAAATTCCAATAAACTCTACCATCAATTTTCCCCTTTTTGGGATAAAACTGTCAGACATTCGCCTAAATTACGATTGCATTCTAATAGCCTTATTTCAGGTAATTAGCTCTAAGCTTCGCTTCGGAATAGATTTATTGTTAACTTAAATTTAACCAGTTTGGCTAATTTTTATGTATGTAGCTTTAGAAGTTTAACTTTAAGTATTCTCTGCTTATTTATACATTAAATAATAATATTCAGTATACATAATAAAAAATAATAAATAAAAAAGTAAAGTTACAATTGTAAAATCGTCGTGCGTCACAACTTCTCCTGTATACAGCAGGATAGGCATTAAGACATTCCGTTTCCCACTTTCCGTCGAATTTTTCAAGGCATTGTGTGTTGAGTGGCGGAACTTAACGCCGGAATGCTTTGCTTTGGTGCCAGGACGAAAAAATGAAAATATTAAGAAATAATAATTCATTCCCTCGAGTGGAGATCGAAACCACAAACGTCGCGTTCAGTCACACTCTGGTGTCCCTGCGCAACGACGGCCTCAGTAGACCTTAGTAGCTACATATTTATATTAAAAAAATATGCACTACCACTCAACACGCAACGCCTCTAGAAATCGGCGGAAAGTAAGGAACACCATTCGGGTAACACCCCGAGTCGATTGGAACGAATTCCCACACAAGAACGAACACCCACAGGTTCCCTCTACCTACCGCGATCTGTGGAGGATCGGCGTCAAAACTAAAAAAAAAAATTATATTATTATTAGCTTTATACAATAAATGATCATTTTATTACTTTTCTATAGGTATCTGCCCGCCATGCTTAGAAGACTTAATTAAATTTACATACAAATAGAAAGCGTGGAGTGGAGCCCTCTGGAGTACCTTTCGTTTTTCCTTAACGGTTTTGTTACGTACAAAAAGCGTATCTTTCCGAACATTTTTGATTACTTGAAATATACATATAAGTGCTTGTACTTATAAACTTGGTAATTCAATGAACGCTTGGCAAATAAATTGTGTTTTCTTTTTCAATTTTACGGTTACAGGAAAATGTAATTGAGCTTAGATTTGAAGACTACTGACATATTAAAAAAAATAAATAAATTAAATTAGCTTCACGCTGTATCCCGCACACAGCAGGGTATACAGAGGGAACCTAGTGCTAAGACACTCCGTTCCCCACTTTCTGCCGAATTCTGGAGGCATTGCGTGTTGAGTGGCAGAACTCAACGCCGCGCTCAACCTCGATACCAGAGCGAAGAAATGGAAATATAAATTTAAGTAAATATTTTATCTCCTCGAGTGGGGATCGAACCCACAACCAGTCGGTTTTGCAATCACACCTCGTGCCGCTGCGCCACGACCGGCCTCATACATACTGACATATTGATGTTTTAATTTTCTTTTAGGGTGGAACTGTTTTAAGATACTTCCGTTCATCACTTTCTACCGAATTTTATTACGTAAACGAAGTTGTGGGCAGCAACTAGTTATACCTATAAACGCTTAAAACACTCCTAAAAACCTTTTTTAAAACTACCATCATAAATTATTTGAACCGTTATCTTACCATTCAATATTTATTTTTATACACGCCTATTGCGTAACAAAGGCGTCAAAAGAGCTAGCAATATTAAATTATTCAATGTTACGTTCACCCCGATAATGTAATAAAATTTTATATGTTTACAAGTACGCTACTTAACGCCTAAATTGAATATAATATTTTCTATTTTATGATAATCTTTTTCCCTTTTCAAGTTTAATATAGTTTCAAAGAGGACACAAAAAATCATGTGGAAAAAGGCACGGCGGAAAGTGGGGAACGGAATTGTCTTAATCGGAATGGAGTGTCGTAATATAGGATCCTAGGTTCCCTCTTCCTACCCTACTAAGTTTGAGATACAGCATGAAGCTGAAAAAATCACGTTTTTGTACAACTATTTTCGGCGCTGTAACTTGTGCAATAGTTACTGAATATTTTCACTATTGAGGTCCTGGCTCTTCCATCAGACAAGCTCAATAACATCAAACTATTGTATTATCAGCTAAGCTACACACAGAGGCTAGTCGGGGCACGAGCTTGTATCTGTAAACAGGTTGTGGGTTTAATATTCACGCGAGGAAATGGAATATTTAATATTATAATTTCTTTTTAGGGTTCCGTACTTATGCAAGAAAAAAGGACCATTAGAAGATCACTCTGTTGTCCGTCCGTCCGTCTGTCTGTCTGTCACGACCCTTTATCTCAGGAACGCTTGGAGATTAAAAAATCAAATCAAAAATCAGCTTCACGTTGTATCCCGCACACAGCAGGGTAGGCAGAGGGAACCTAGTGTTAAAATACACCGTTCCCCACTTTCCGCCGAGTTCTGGAGGCATTGCGTGTTGAGTGGCGGAACTCAACGCCGCGCTTTGCCTCTACTCCAGAGGGAAGAAATGGAAATATAAATTTATGTAAATATTTCATCACCTCGAGTGGGGATCGAACCCACAACCAGTCAGTTTTACAGTCACATTTTGTGCCCCTGCGCCACGACTGGCCTCAGAAAATATTACTCATGACGTCTTAGATACAAAATAAATATTTTTAAAATAAATTCTGTTGTTTTTAGCTAATCCTATGGTCACAAAAGATTGGACAGAATATAGACGTGAAGAATTGGTATCATATTTAAAATACACCAACGTCTATACTCATAATAC
>JAAIXJ010001579.1:0-25180 GCA_013403705.1 Heliconius hermathena | reverse complement strand
TGAAATATTTACTTAAATTTATATTTCCATTTCTTCGCTCTGGTGTCGAGGTTAAGCGCGGCGTTGAGTTCTGCCACTCAACACGCAATGCCTCCAGAATTCGGCAGAAAGTGGGGAACGGAGTGTCTTAACACTAGGTTCCCTCTGCCTACTCTGCTGTGTGCGGGATACAGCGTGAAGCTGATTTAATTATTTTTTTATGTATATAAAGTGTTCTCGGAGAAAATCCAGGATTAAGACATTTTATCCTCTAATTTCCACACTTTTAGACATTGAACGTTCAATGTCATATAAAATACTTTCTTAAGTGTGGAATAACACTTTAAAAAATGTTCAATAACAAATATAACAACATAAAAAAAATCTAGGTTCTAACCCCCGATTTCTTCTGCCGAACCCATTTAATTCAAAATAAAAATATAGACGCAGTCCACGTTGCACTCGTAAGAGTAAGCTACATACTTGTATTACCAATAAAAAGTCGCGCGGTAAGTACCGAGCGAGCAGAAATGATCTCGCTCAGTTCTAGAGAGTGAAGTGAAGTATTCACAAGATACAAATCTCTTTGTTTGTGGCAATGTAAGCTTATTTTATTTAAAAAGAGTCCGTTCCGCTTTAACACTACCCGCTCATTTCTCTTTCGCGGGGGAAACAGGGCGTAACACTTACATTCGGAATGTAGAGGAGGTAAGTCGAGATCATTTAATTGTAGAGTAAGAAACGAAAAAAATAAATAAAATGCGAAACGCGAACGCGTCGTAAGGGTATAATATAAAGTTGTAATTATATATGAATTTTGGTAATAGGTAAAATCCATTATAGACTACTATAATAGGTTTGTTTATGTCTAATCAATTAATCAAAGTATGTAAGTAAGGAACAGTGATGCTTAGGAAAACAACACGGTGTTAAGTTCCGCAAATATTTAATGACTGAAAGAGACACCTGTTGATAAGGCCTCCGTTACACCAATATTTTTCATTTTGTTTTTTTTTCTCGTTTTGTGAATAATCATGTTGGTGTAATAAAGTATTAAATAATGTCTCAGAGTTGGAATTATCTTTGCCCTGCGAAAATAGAAAGAAATTGACAAAAGACAAAACACACAATCTATTCCATTTTCCAATATCCGTATGTTTATTTTAAAGAACCCTCTTTGAAGTCTTGCTTTTCTACTTTATTTTAACAGTACAAATAACAAACTGGTACATACAACGCGTATCGATGCACCCATATATGAACTACAACAGTTATTTTGCTATGCGGTGGTCTTCAAATCGAAAATGTTTCTTTTATATTTATGTAACAGTATTGTATAAAATATTATATAAGCAACTATGGCAATGGAATGGTGATAGTGAAATTATTAATTCTGGTACGGTTCCGTATTGGGTACTTCTCTTTAACCTGTAGTTATGAAATTTGTCAAATAAAATTAGAAATTTATCAACATAATGCAGAAAATAACTTATATTTAAAATTAATTTCATACAAAGTACATATATTAAACATTTCAACTAAACACTACATGCACGTGGTCCGTATCTTATTTCAACTTTTTAAAAATTATCAGCTTTAATTTTAATTCGTTTATATATGTTATGCTTTAAGCTTGTCATCTTTTATAGTTCGTACTTCCAGGTAACCTACAATCATGACATGGAAAAACAAAATCAAAAGAAAGCCCCGGGAGGCGAGACTGTATTTTTTACATTTTGCGAAATAACGAAGAGAACCTAGTGACATATCATACTAATCTGTTATTTTTTTCTGGTTAAATAATCTATTATACATACTATATTACATATAAATAAAATTAAAATATTTGTCTGAAATTTGTTTGACATTTATAGTTGTTTACATGATACTAAAACTCAAACAATTTTTTTAAATATTTTTCTTTATCCGTCTGTTTGTCAGAGATAACCTCCGGAACTGCTGAACCGGTTTTATGGGACTATAACTAAAAGATAGAGGGAGTTGTGGAGCAACACATAAGCTACCTATGCAGGTTTTATCTTGAGATTTCTGCGGGATCGGGATTTAAAAACTGAGGAAAACTGCGCTTACCGCGCGTGAGTGCATATAACCCACTCCAATTAATATTTTTTTTGGGATTAAAAATAAATTAAATTAAGGATGAACCACAATGAAATTATACATTATTTATTATGTATTCTTATCTATACTAGATAAGAATACTAATAAAAAAAATATATTTCATAAATTCACTTCACTTATTATATATTAAGTAAATAAAAAGTGAGGAGCTGCCCTAGTATAAACATAAAGAAAATACTCACGAGTATTCACAAGCAAATGGTACCAACGCATAATTTACCTCCGATAGAGGCCACTTGTTTTTGAATGTGACAAAGTATAACACGATACAATATAGCTTGATTACAGTATGTATGATTTAATTTATTTCACGCTGTGTCCCGCACATAGCAGGACAGGTGGAGAGAACCTGGCAACCTAGTGTTAAGACATTCCGTTCTCCATTAGACACTTACATTCCCTACTTTTCACCGAGCCTTATGGCATTGTGTGTTAAGTGGCGGAAGTCAACGCTACGTTTTGCCTCGTTACCAGAGCGAGAGAAAGAACATACTAAATATTTCATTGCTCCAAGTGGGAATCGAACCTACAAACGTCACGTATACAATTGCACCCTTGTGCCCCTAGAAAATACTATGTATTTATTTAATGTTAAATACATAAGGTGAGCCAGTACCGGAAGAGTTTTATACATGCATATATCTACAAAGATAAAAATAAATATAATGTGAGTTTATTTTAAACCCTTGTGACTGATAGCCTCTGATTTTTTATAAAAATATTCAACGCTTTGTAATGTTAGCTAAAGCTAAAGCTAAAAAATTTAACATAAATAATTCTGTTTAGGTCAGTTTACATATGTTTGATAGTGATATCAAGTGCTTGTGACATTTAATGTAAACAGATCTTGTCTTATAGTGTAGTGGCGCAACATAAGACGAGAGGCTTCGTTGGTTTGTTCGAGTCCCATTCAGGGGAATAAATTGTTTTCATATCAAGACAATAAATTAATAATATTGTAATTGTCCTATCATCAGGTTCCCTCGGCCTGTTGTTCGGAAGAAAGTAAAAGAAATATATTTATGGTTATTGTTTTCATTTAGTTTCACCCTATATTCGGCACATAATAGCTTAGGCAACGGAGGTAATTTATGAGACACGACGTACTCTACTTTCGGTGAATTCTGGAGGCATTGCATGGTGTCCGAACGGAGTTCAACTTCGCGTTTTGCCTCGTTGCCAGAGCTAGGAAGTGAAAATATTAAATATTTTATTTCCTAGAGTAGGAAAGGAACCCATAATCTGTCACGCTTACAGTTGCACTTCTGATTAGCCTCGTGTAGTATCTACTTTTAATTAAAATAAATATAGTATGCACATCTATCTTTGCCAAAGTATATAATTACATATTATATTTATATTCTTCGGATCTGAGTAGAAATTATAGTCCACATCCACAACACAACAACCACAACAACCTACGAGCAACCAAAAGACATATCCTCGTGTAACATCATTACAGCTTTTGTTACGCAACTGGAAATTTCTGTGGGAAACTACGTGCTCGCTCAAGTAGAATTCGGAGAGGTTGATTCTATTCATAAGATTACAATCTTGTATCGATTTCTGCCGTAAATTATGTATATTATATCCGTAGATGACCAAAATATGACGTAATGTTATTACAATTTATTAGTCGATATATATCAGAAAACATGATGGTTATAGGTTCAATTCTCGGGTTATTTTATTCCAGATCTGGTAGAATAGAGTGGAACTTAACGATGCGCCGCCGCCGCTTTGTCCCACTTAGCCCGATTTCAAACGAGAAGTAAATATCATTTAATTTTTTTATATACGATAGCATCTTTTATTCAGGTTCTTGGTGCTAAAAATTATTTTCAAGAAAGGCTTAAAAATTAGTAAAATTAAGTAGAAAAAAGAAACTAGATGAGAACAAATTCGTTTTTTATATCAGATATAGCGTTGCTTTGTTGCGTTGTTGTTGTGGATCCCATCCCCGTGAATAGGGAAATAAATTATTTTTATATCCCCATCTGGTAGACGAAGTGCGGCGTTGAGTTCCGTCAATCAAATCGCAATGTCTCGAATTTATGCGGTGAACGGGGATATCTTAACACTAGATTTTTGTTTTTCAGCTTCCCACTGTAAGCAGCATACAGTAGGTTAGGCAAGGGTAACCTAGTGGTCAGATACTCCGTTCTCAATTTTCCGTCCAATTTACGAGACATTCCGTGTTGAATGGTGGAACTGCGTGCTGCGGTTTATCTTGTTACTTTATAGTAAGATAATGAAAATAATCCATTCCCCCGAGTGCGATTGAAGCCAGAACCATCGCATTTACAGTAAGATGCTGTGCCACTGCACAACGAGAGACACTAGATTTTATTACTTTTAAACTAAAACTTTTTACATTAAATTGAGTACCGAAAATATTATAATATACCCCATTTTGCACACAATGTTGCCAAATTACGAATATAACTGCTGTTTTAACTAAACTTTCAAAACACTTTTGTAATATTAAGTACAATGTATGGAGGCCAGTCGTGGCGCATTAGGCACAAGCGTGCGACTGTTAGCCCACCGGTTGTGGGTTCGATTGCCAGTCGAGGAAATAAAATATTCAATAATTATAATTTCCTCGTTCTAGTAACGAGGTTAAGTGCAGCGTTGAATTCCGCCATCCAATGAATGTCTCCAGAATTATAAAAATAGAACTCTGATTATTGTAGAGATAATATGTGAATAATATTAAATTTGGTTTTATTCTATTTATTTAAACGTAATTCTTAAAAGTGCTATTGAAAATCTGACTTCATTCTGCTTGCGTGGACTTAAGATATAAAATAGAAAATACCAGTTTTTCCCCTTTCCCGTAGCAATTTTATAAAGAAATTATAAAGAAAACGGAGTGTCTTAACACTAGGTTCCATCTGCCTACCGTGCTGTGTGCGGGATACAGCGTGAAGCTGATAATTACATTTTTTCTTTATTTTAATTTACTATTTTTCTTTTATTTTAATATACCTTAACTCTACAAGCACTTGGTACCATATTTGCTTATTTTTTTAATTAGAAAAAAAAATAGAGTTAAAAAATATATATTTACACGTATAACAATTATTAAATTCTTTTCTGTTTCAAAAGAATTTTTATATGAAGTCTAAATACGAGTATATATGAGAGGGAGCATGTCTTTGAAGTTACTTTAAAACTCAGTGAATATCAGAGCTGATAATTTAGATGATATGGTATTCAATACATGTAAGGTTTCGTATTTAGATATTGAGTGGCACAAACCGATCGTAGCTATGAAAAAATCTACTTCACGCTTCATCCTATAGCCCGCGTCTACAGAGGGAACCGAGTGTTGAGACACTCCGTTCTCCACTTTCACCTAATTTTCCAGACATGGAATTTCGTAAATCGAGAGGCGGATATCAACCCCGCGCTTTATCTCCCAAATATTATTTTCTTTATAAAATATGTAAAAAATAATGATTAGCTGCTATAATAAATAAATCAAATTAATTTTGTTTCAAAGCTGTAATGACAATGTATAAATTACGTTCAAAAAGCATTTATTTTACGACTCACGAACTTTATACCATTTTTCAAGCGTTTCAAATCGCTTTGTGATATTAAACTTTGCGTAATATCGTACTTTTATATATTTTCGCAGTTTTTTTTATTATTATAGGAAGGTACAATTTTTTTACTTATAGAAGCCAGTCGTGACGCAGGGGCAAAAATGTGTCCGACTGTCATATACGTGACATGTTGTAGGTTCAATCCCCACCCGAAATGAAATATTTATTTAAGTTTACACTGTATTTCTTCGCTCTGGTGTCGAAGCGAAAGCGTGGCGTAGAGTTCCGCCACTCAACACGCAAAACCTCCAGAATTCGGCGGAAAATTACGAACAGTGTCTTAACAGAAAGTTGCCTCTGCCTACCCTGCTCTGGGCGGAATACAAAATGAAGCTGATTGATTAATTAAGTAATTATTATTTTTCCGTTTTTCGTTGTAATTGATCTTAGTGATTCCGTTTCTCACTTCCCGTTTCCTTTAAAATTTATCTCATACTCCCTTAAACATAAAAAATACATCAGCTGAGCTTAAACTCTTAAGAAACATAAAGTAAATTAAACTCTTACCAAATTCACTATATTTAAAATAAAATTATTTAAATTATATTAAAGTGAGACAGACACGGTTTAGTAGAATAACGTCTGACTCCTGCTTCGATTTCCACTTGAGGAAATTATTTATTTTATTTTTCACTTTCTGGTTAGACAAATGTAACTTATTCTAATTAGCCTATCGTTTGATATGTGAGAAAATAGCTGATATTTGTAAATTAACCTTCAATACATTTGCAAAGTAAAGTAAAATTTGATTTAAAATCTATATATGAGTAAATGCATCAAATGACAAATATGAACGATTTTTTTTTGTTGCAGCTTCCTGCTGTATCCTGAATTTAGCAGTATAGGCACAGGTAACATAGTGATTAGACACTCTGTTCCCTACTTTAGCGAGTACCAGTGTAGTGGCGGAATTCAAAGCTGGGCAGAACACAAATTTTGGGCCAAAATATAAACTTGTCAAGACTACAGCAAGCAAACATGAATATCGATCAAAAGACTCTGTAAAAAAAGGCTATTGTAGTATTCTTCATACTAGATTCTAAATAACCTATAAGGTATATCATAGGGTATCAATTTTCTATACGTTAAAATCTTGTATAAAGAGGTTTTATAAAAGCGTTAAGTTAGTTTATGAATTTAGTGACCTTTAATATTGTATTGTGTGACTAAAATAACGATATCGTGGTAATATTGATAGAAAGATCAATGATTTACTTGAATAATAGCTATTGTGGATTCGATTCCTATTCGACAGAATTAATTGTTTTCGTTAAATTAAATTGCTCTGGTATCAACACAAAGTGCTCAACACAAATCACAAAGAGCGGCTTTGAGTTCTGAAACTCAAAAAGCATTATGCTTTGAGTTTCAGAATGAAAGACTCAAAATAGTGTCTTAATACTAGGTTCTAACGGGATCAACCGCTAAGCTAAAAAAAAACTGAAAACAGACAACACAACTGCAGCACAAATATTTGTTTTAATTTTGTTTAAATCTATTTCAAAATGTTGCTTTGATGTAAAATTTTGTATAAGCTTCTTAGGAAATTAAACGTCATTTTCTTTCCTTTTGATACTTGATTAACATTAAGAAGTTTTAAACGTCACGTCTTGGACATTATTTACATTTGTGATATGGTTTTTTTCTTGTTGGAATCTTGGCAGAATAATATATATCTGTTAAAATTACAAATCTCTTACAGGTTAACTTTATATTTCAACAAATAAAATATCTATTTCATACGGTTTAATAAATGTGTTTTCAAATTATAATTAGGGTGAAATAGGGTGATATTTATTTAGCTTCACGCTGTATCCCATATATATCAGGGAAGGTAGAGGAAACCTGGGAACATATCATATATTATTAGCTGTACAATTTAAAATTTAACAGAATAGACACAAAATGTCCCGCTCTGGTGCACAGACGTGCATCGTCGGACTTTTGTAATGGTTGCAAGTTCAAATAGTTTAGTTTTAGGTCACTGGCTCTCAAAGTTGAACGTGACTGACTGTTCAATGTATTTGAAAGTATATATCTATACATAATATATAGGTACATGGTTATTTGGAATTGTAATTGTTGAACTTTTTATTAAATAGAATTATATTATATTAATTAAAGAGATTTTTTTAGTATTTAAAAATAAGATGTTTCTGCCAGTGTGATAGTTTGTGATAAATGAAGTACGGTGTTGAGTTCCGGTGGTTGTGGTTTTGAATACCATCCAAGAATTCTCTCAACGTATTTTTTTAAGCTTTACAATATATCAACGGGATTGGCAGAGGTGACCTAGTAATAAGTCACTCCATTTCCCACTTTACGACCAATTTTCGAGACATACACCCAACCCAATTGTTTACTAGCCAAACTGAATGTTACTCTTTGTTGTTGCTCTACCAGAGTGAGGAAAATGTAAATAAATCATGCACCCGTGCTGGGATCAGCTGTGCCGCTGTCCCGCGACGGCGTCTCTAGATATTTCAAATATTTTTTACTCAAAATAGGAGAATTTACTTATCTAAATTAGACATTTATCAGCTGCGTTTACGTAATGTAGTACATTTAGGTTATTTATATCCATGTTATAGAGGCCGACGTGGTATAGTGGTGTGATTGTAAAAGGTTCGATTTTCACTCGGTTTTATTTTCATTTACCCGATATGGCAAGACAAAGTGTGGTGTGGAGTTTTGCTACTTAACACGTAGTGTCTCTTGCATAAAACATATTTTTAACTGACTTCTGTAAAAAAGGAGGTTCAATTCAATCAATTCAACTGTATTTTTTTTAAATAAATTTATTTAACATAAAGTAAAACGTACTTTGATTTTGTTAAGCAAAAATAATTAAAGAAAATTTTATAACTTTGAAGTCAGTGCCAAGTAAGACAAACAAGCTTAGTAATTTGATATTGTAGTAATAGACTAAGAGGCCGCGGGATTTTTCGTGACAATCAAGAATACGGCCAGATTGAATTTTATGGGTTCGAGAGCAGTTCCCTCATGCGAATGGTCTCGGTCTGCCTGGTGGCTGGCTGGCCTGGCTGCACCACTGAAAGCAGTCCGAGCTAAAACAGAGCTAAAGATTAAACGATTACAAAACATTGTAATTTGATAAGACTAGTTCTTAAAAATTTAAAAAAAAAACTAAAAAGTTAAATATTATTTTGGGAAGTTTGTTTGCGTGGATTTTAAGACGTAAAAGGGAAAATTCTATTATTTCAATATTTCGGTTGAAATTTTAAAAAGTCTCCTCTTAGTACTCCGTAGTGAAGTAAAAAGAGGACTCTCTATTTTTCTACCAAATTTCAAATTTTACCAAATTTCAAAGGAAAGTCCAGTAAGTTACGCTTATACATTATCTTTTACATGAAATACCGAAAGAATTTTACTTATATAGATCTTTGGATTCTCTATTTTATATTAATTTTAATGTCAGAACGTGGTAAGACGCGTAACCCAACTTATACCTATCCTGCTATATACTCGTATAAAGCGTGACCTATCCTGCTATATACTCGTAAAAAATCTTCGAACGAAAATCGAACCTACAACCATTACTTTACACTTTAAAAATGCGATGCGATGGTGTCATTGAAAATCATATATTTTAATTAAATTATATTGATATTTCAATAAAATATACTTATAACATATTTGAGACTCAAGTTAAAGTATAATTTATACAAGCTAGACGAAAATTAATATATTTAAGATGTAATTTATTATGGCTGTTGACATAAGATAAACTCTTAATATTAACTTTATTACTCTATAAACGCTATTTTGATACTATAGATCTATGTTTAACGGACTGTAATGGTTACACATTTAAGTTCGAATTTCGAATAGCAAAAAAATAACCTAAATAATTGATTGATAATGGAAATATAAATTTAAGTAAATATTTCATCTCCTCGAGTGGGGATCGAACCCACAACCAGTCGGTTTTACAGAGGGATAAGAACCGACAAACATTACAAAGTTAAACCTTACTCCGGTGGATCCACTGTATAATGAATTTCAAAGAAAATTACCACACTCGTCTAATTAAAGCGGTTCTGAGCAACGCTTATACATTTTATATTAGTAATTATATCTGCACCTCTGAAAGAAAGTTACAATTTACAGAACTTCAAAGGGATTCAAATTAAGCATTAAAACTTTTGTTAGAGAAATATGAGTTTGAGTGTAGCCGGTCGGAAAGTTTTTAGGATACCTAACTTTTTACTCACAGATTCGTCCCCATTAAAATAATTAAAAGTTTTGTATGAGACAAAAAAACATACGAAATATCCCCAGTTACAGTGGGGTCACATCAAAACGATTGACATTATGCAATAATGTAGCTTCCGGAGTAAATGGTCCTTCCGGGCTATAAAACAAAAACATTTTTAAATTCGAACCAGTAGTTCCTGAAATCTACGCAATCAACCAAATAAACTCTTCAGCTTCATAATGAAATAGGTTTATTCAATGGAATTTATAAATTTTTGCATACAGTCGCTGTATAAGCTTACCATATTGGAGTGTGGGATGATAATGTAAATAATATATTTGTCAAACATTTCTTTTAATGTGACATTGGTTTTCAACATCTTTTAACAATACTTATTTAGAAAACGTATAAAAAATTGAAGTATTTTTCTTTCCTAAGTGTGGAATAACACTTTAAAAATGTTTAAATATTCTTTTAGCAACTTATTTGATGTTACGCCTAAATTTCGATATGGTGCGTTCGTTAAGTGGTGAAACTCTACGCCGCGCTTTGTTTTAACAAAGCAGGAAAATAAAAAAAAATCAGTTATTATTTTGTGGAGATAAACAGGTGTGGAGTGTCTTCCACAACTGTACAATCATATTGTTGTGGATACGATAGTTGTGGATTTGGATATTTCACTACTACACCACGACGCACACAGGTGAAATTTACACGATTGCTGGCCAATATTCAAAAAATAAAGTTACTCTAATTAAAAAATAGTAACCTAAATTACCTACAAGATTTCTTTGTCTATCTATTGGTTGCTAGTAAAAAGCTTGACACTTTATATTATTACTTACATAAATCAATAATACAGTCATTGTTTGAAGGAATGATCTGGTATTATTTTGCATTATTTTTAAATCACGTTTGATATTTATTTAGTGGATACTAGAACCAAAACATTTGTGAATCCATACCTTCAGATAAACGTCTTTACAAAAATATAATAAAATAGTTAATATTCATAAGGATTGCGAAGATACGTCGTTTTAAACTTTAGGCGATATTTCATTAAATTATTTTTATATTTATAGTAAAAATTTTTATACTTTAGCGCGCTTTACCCGTATGTTTTTATTATTTTAATAGTAAATTTCAGTACCTTTTATATGGTACTAAATTTGGCTGCGTCTACTTGCGGCAACTGTACAAAATTAAATTATAAAAATATTAATAACCATTTTCAGACGGTTCCTTTTATACTAGTAGTATACCAATTATCCGAAGAAAATTGGTAAATTTTCACTCGATGGGTGAATGCAATGACCACGGAACTCGACTACCTCAAAAACAAGTAAAGTCTTATCCTCAAAATTATATATTGAATACATAAATATCGAAGCAGATTTAAATTACATTATTTTTTTTGTATGGCAGTGGCAATTAAATAAATCTTTATTCTTTACCCATTAATATAGAATAAACTCATGAAAAATATTATTTCCTATCAATTAAAGCAATATTTAAACATAAATATATTTATTTTAATTTTGACCAACTTTTAAGTGAATTTCACCTGTGTGCGACGTCCTGAAGCTCTGCATGTACTTAATATGCTTCAGATGCTTGCACTGATTTTGCACAAAGGAACAAAATTTCAAAATGAAATGGAATTTGGATAATTTACTTCCAATTTACAAAAAAAAATTGAATTTCACTATTTTTGATCTTCAATTATGTGCTTACTTAAAGTTCTCACAAAAGGACTAAAAATTATAAATATATTTAGATAGCAATAAGTCGTTTGAATTTATTTAAGCATTTTCAGTGCGAGCTCGAGCGTTCTCTAGTAGTTGAATGAAAGGGTATTTTAAGATTACTTAGAGATAGACTAATATTGAGTTCCGGCAAGAACATGGATTATGGTATTTTTATATGAATTTGACGATTTAAGAAAAATGTGGAATTGGGGAATGGAGTGTCTTAATACTAGGTTCCCTCTGCCCTGTTGTGTGCGGGATACAGCGTGAAGCTGATTTTGTTTTTTTTTGTGGAATAGTGGGACAATCTGACTGTAAACGTGGTTGTTGTAGGTTCGATTCCCACCTACGGGAATCAATTAAATTTACTTCTTAGCTCTGGCGAAATAAAGCGCGGCGTTGACTTCCAGCATTCACCATATAATACCTCTCATTCGGATGGAAAGCGGAAAAAGGAGTACCTTGAATTTCTTCACTCCATCTACTTTGCTTTGAGAGAAAAAAACGTAATGATGAAGAAAATAAATGCAATAACGAAATGAAAGTGTTAAATTCATTCGAGTGGGAATTGAACCCACAACCATCATAGTTACAATGGCACGCTTACGCCCCTGCTCCACGGCGGCCACAACGTAAAATATTTTTGTATGTAATTATTTAAAATATTTCATAATAGGTACGAGTGTTTGTTTAGGTATATAAATTAAAAATATATATATTATATTATATGAATTATTAATAAAATAATTTAGGTAAGATGTAGTTATAGAAAGCATTTTGTAAATTTTTCTTACCTTACCTTACAGGCAGGTGTTAAACAAAATTGCGCCATGTCAGCTTGGTTGTTCAATTTGTATTTGGATAGCTGTCTCCAAGGAGTGAAACAAAGTAATATGGGAGTGAAAGTAAATGACCTGAACATTTTGAACACGCTATATAAACTTACGTATTTAGTTTATGTCAATCGGTGTATAAATAAAATGTTATACCATAAAAAAAATCGACAAAATTGTTGTAACTGTTTTATTAAATTGGCTGTAACTTAACTTTTTGAGAACCTAATTTTAAAACTTATTTAAGGTCATTGCGCAACCTTATATTTAATAACACACCTATATTCGAAAGCGCGGAGTTGAATTCCGCCACTAAACATAAAATGCCTTGCCAATGCATTGAAGACGAGAGAACAGACCCTAGGCAGGCATGGGAAATGCATACAATCTGTACATTTTTATTCTGAAGTATCTTTTGTAACTTCACGCTCAATCTCGCATACATTTGGTGTTAAGACACTCTGTTTGCCATTAAGATACTTCCGCTGCTCACTCTCCGCCGAAATCTGACGGCAGAGGCGAGAAAATGGAAATACAAAATATTTCATTTCCTCGATTAGGAAGCGAATCCAAACTTTAGCCCTTACATCACACGCATATGTCCTTGCGCTACGACTGACTAGAAGTACATTATTGTAATCATAATACCTCCAGTTCAATTCGAATCTTAATTTGGAAAAATGATAACGTTGTATTTTTTTGTATATTTTTTTATGGGCCCAGCCGAAATCTTTTTATGTGGCTAGACGGAAATTGTATTAAAAAATATAAATTGACATTTTCCAAACATCAGCCTGAAAAGGGATAGGTTCGACCTCTTCCAATACCAATATCTTGGAACAATGTGTTTTAATAATATTTCAGTTTTGATGTAATGATATCTGTTTTTATAAAGTGTAAAAGTGATGGTAGCCAGTTCCATTCCTACTCGTGGGAAGTATTTAAATTATTTTCATTTCTCCGCTCTGGCAGACCATGCTTGGCGTTGAGTTACGCCACTCATACGCAATATACCGAAGTTTAGGTTATGAATAACGGAGTGTCTTAACGTTAGGTTTTCTCTGCTTACCTTACTGTGGCAAAAAGAGCCGTTTAAATTTTTCAAAATTTATTTGATCGTTTGTATATATTTTAATTATTTAACCATGTTCTAACTTAGCATAAAATAGCAGTGTCCAAATATACAGTTAAGTGACCAATCACTTTGGTGCAAAATATAGCAGTCTTTATACATTTCAGTTTTTTCAATAAATGTTAATCTTAAATCAATCGTATACAATAGCTTTTTTTTCTTTTTCTATTTCATAAAAATATTTAAACGTCAAAGCCAGTACGTTAAGAAACTATGTTATAATTCTGCTTCGTCCAAAACTCTTATATTAGAATTTCAATATAAAATATCTACATCAGCAAAGAATCGATTGCTTTAGATTTTCGTAACTGAGTGCACTACAGGAATTAGTATAAATTGTGTAGACATATGTATCTATTATATACACATATATATGAAATTGAAGTGCCTGTCAGTAAAAATAACTGTGATTTTTGAAATGCACGCAGTTATTGACAAGATACTAAGGCACAAACAAACGATTTTAAAAACACAGGCTATTTTTTGTGTACGTGCTCTTGCGGGATCAAGAGCAAAGGCACGGGAAAGCTAGATATATAATAAAGTTGTATAGTTTCAAAAGATCGAGAACCGCATAAATAAAAGCATACATCAAATATTCCATTGCTTATGCGGTTCTCGTACTCGGACACATTAACTGATACTTCCTATGATTCCCTCCACTTGACAAGGGAGCGAAGTCACGGTTAAATCTACTGTTAATATCATTTTATCCGATGGTTCTTCATATTCTTTTTTCAAAATTGTAGATGCACGGGTAGTACAACTTATAATATTAAATTCAACTTCACGCTGTATTCTGTGTGTATCTTAACAGAATATAAATCAAAAAAATATTTATTGTATTGAAGTAATGTTGTTTTATCTTTATAATAAAAATATTGTATATCTTTTTTATCAATAGTGTTTTAAATATCAATAATGGAAGCCATAAAAAGATCAACTAATAAAGATAAATTATATATTTGCACGTGTTATATTATTATATTGGTTATTTATTTGGACACATGATTCAAGCGGCTCGTTGGTCTAGGGGTATGATTTTCG
This sequence comes from Heliconius hermathena, assembly GCA_013403705.1. Taxonomy (NCBI): domain Eukaryota; kingdom Metazoa; phylum Arthropoda; class Insecta; order Lepidoptera; family Nymphalidae; genus Heliconius; species Heliconius hermathena. The sequence continues at coordinate 10,466 of JAAIXJ010001579.1, read as the reverse complement.
CTTAGGGTGCGAGAGGTCCCGGGTTCAAATCCCGGACGAGCCCAAAGTTTTTATATTTTTGAAATTTGATTTTATTTTCAAACCGACCTTCCAAAATATTTTTATAAGAGACGTATTTTTCAAATATGTTTCTGACTCAGTCTTAGAAATAAGTGTCATAAAGTAGAGTATAATCATCGACCTAATAGCTTCACGCAAATATATATAATATGCCGCACATAGTAGGATAGGCAGAGGAAACCTGGGCACCTAGTGTTATGACATTCTGTTACTATTAAAATACTTCCGTTTCCCACTTTCCGCCGAATTCTGAGGGAATTGCATGATAAGTGGTGGAACTCACACACAACGCCGTCCCTCAATACCAGAGCGAAGAAATGAAAATATTAAATATTTCATTATAGAGAGATAAAAAGAAAGAGTATAACCTCCAAAGCACCAAATGAAAGTAGTGATAAAGATGAATCTTGAAAAGGCATAGAATGAAAGAGATAAAAATAGAACGAACAACTTCAGGGAGAACACGAAGCTTTTCTGGTTAGAAATTAGTGTTTCTCGAGGTTACTCACTGTAGAATAAAAAGGATGCTTTCGAAGAACTGTGAAATTGTAACCGAACAACCACACGTTTCGCAGCGATGGGCGGAATTTTACAAGGAGATGTATGAATGTGATGACTCCTCAGTTTCCAATTGCAGTGAAACGCTGAGTCTTGATGAAACTGATGGCGAGATGACTATCCAAGAAGTTGAGAGTATAATACGAAGTCTGAATTGTGATAAGGCAGCGGGAACAGATGGAGTTACTGCTGAGATGATAGCAAAGATGATAGGCCACGCATGTTAGACATGTTCTAGTTTTTGTGCCACGTACGCTGGAAATCAGGTGAGGTCCCAGATGACTCGCGAGGTGCAATCATCGTGTCTTTGTATAAAGGCAAAGGTTCACAGATAGACTGCGCAAGCCTAGGGCTATCAGTTTGATTAGCTTGGGCAGTAAAGTTTATGCAAAATATATGAGCGAGACGAATGTTAGAGAGACGAATATCTGAAAGGATGTTGTGGGAGGCCTAAGTAGGCTTTAGACCTGAAAAAGGGTGATCAGATCTTTTTCCTCCACATGATCACAGAAAAATTTTTGGTCGTTAACCAATAAGTTGTTTGTGCTTTTGTGGACTAGGAAATGGCGTTTGGCAAAGTTGTAAGAGCGATATTATGGGAAATTCTACACCAGTACAATGTGAGCGGATCCTTGCCGCAGGCTAAAAAGTCTCTTTACAGAGATCACTCAGCCTGCGTGCAATGACGTGTGGCATGTGGCCATGGTTTGATATTCAATCGGGTGTTAACCATGGTTGCGCCATGTCAGCTTGGTTGTTGATTAAAAGTTTATTGAGGAGGAAAATTAAACGATGTACTCGCAAGGGTGGATGAATATATTTTGATCACAAATACATATTTCGATAGAAATATAAAAACGCCTGACCAAATTTCATACGCCTTAAAGCCATATACAAATAACATGATTTCTCTTTAAGATATAATAGGCGTTTATTATACTTTGGGCCACATAAGAAAAAAACACATAATTTAATTACTTTTAATTTACTTCCACACTGGTTTAAATTTTAATTCAGCGCTCGTGAAAGATTTTATACTAATTCCCAGAAAAATTTAAACATTAATATGTATTTATTTCTTTTAATGACCAAAATCGCTTCCATGTCATACTAATTCTCCTTTCTATTTCTTTAAAGAGTTGGTCTTTTACTGATATAACCTGCCCTGTCCTATATGTACTCGTTAACATATTCTATTTGGTCATCATTAATTTTTATAGCATTCATTAACATATTTGTTATCACTTTAGTTTTCTCGATATAGATTAACAAGCCTGTGTTCAAAGTTTCGGATGCTAACTGTTGAAGCATAGTTTACAATGTTGTCGAATCTTCTGCAAACAGGATAAGGCCATCAGCAAATCTAAGATGGAGTCGTTTAGGTCCGTTAATATTTATTCCATATCTGTTTCATTCTGTTTTTTTAATTACATTTTTTTAAAACTGCTGAATATAATGAAATACCTAATATATATAATAAAACTATTTTTTATTTTAAATTATTCTTCAGTTGGTTCGAGTTGTACTTTTGCAAAAGAGTTGTAGTAGATTTGTTTGATGATTCGTATGTATTTGCCTTCGATACTTTGATTTTTTAGGGTCGCCAAAGAATTTTGATTGTTTTAAATAAAAAAATACGACCATTGTTGATATTTTATATTTATAAAATATACATAAAGCTAATTATTTATTACACATGTATATATTTGTAACTTTATGTTCTTTTTACCTATATAATATACTCTGTTAAATGTGCTGATGTTAGTGAATAATTTAATTTACTCATTCAGAAACAGCCTTAAATGTTTAATGATTGATTTGAAGGATTCATAATATTCTTTGTAAAATAACTGTAATAATTGCATATTAACTCCTGTACATTTTTTTAATTAGTTACATATATTATATGAACGAACCAACCAAAAAATCTTTGTATTTACTTGATTTGTTTTTTAAGATCGTTCTTTATCTCTGTTGAATTAATTACGACTTAAACTTAACTGTTATGATTTATGAAGGTAATCTCCACTAACAATTCAATTTTGTATAAGACATTTCGTTTATGTTCTCCACTTTCCATCGAATTCTGGAGGCCTTGTGTGTTGAGTGGTGGAACTTAGCGCCTCGCTTTGCCTAATTACCAGAGCAAAGAAACAAAATATTAAATATTTCATTTCCTCGTCTGGGAATCAAACCCAGCCACAAAAGCAACCTACAACTTATTAGTTGTAGGTAGTACAACTAGTAAGTTGTAGGTTGCTTTTGTGGCTGGTGGTGGTTTGTGGCTTTTGTGGCGTGCTACTGTAAGCGCTACTGCGCTTACAGTAGCACGCTTGTGCCCTTGCACCACGACTGACGTCAACTTTACAATATTTCTAATTATTATCATTCTTTGAGAAGGTATCGAAACTAAAATATCTCTATCTACATACATATATCTAAACTAAATCATGTATAGTGAGATACTTGCTCCAAATCCAAAAATACATTACTCCTTTAAAAATCTTTAAAAAACGTATTTTCTTCTCTTTTTCTTTAGTCAGAGTTTAGGGAGCAAAGCGAACCAGGATATGTACTCATAAGTCTTTGAAATATTTATCTATACAGAGAATAAAACTGTAACTAATTGCTGTTTCTAAATGGAAGATATACGAGAAAATATTTTATTGAGGGCATTTATTAACTTTTTAAAGAAAGTTAGTATAAATAACGTAAAATCATCTGGATCTCCTCTAAGGATGGGCGTTCTACAAGGATCTATACTTGGTCCCCTTTTATTTCTTCTTTATATTAATGATCTGCCTTTTTATGCAAAGAACCTGTGTGATATTGTACTCTTCGCAGATGATACCTCTTTAATATTTAAGGTAGACAGAAATAAAACAAACTATGACGAAGTGAATAGTGCATTATCGCATATTCTTTATTGGTTTGATATGAATAATCTAATGTTAAATGCTAAAAAAACTAAATGTATTGAATTTGCTTTACCAAACGTTAAAAAGCATAATTTTAGTCTAGAAATTAAAGGAGAAACAGTCAGTGTGTCGGAATCAGCTATTTTCTTAGGTTTAACGATAGATTCCAAACTCCAGTGGAACACTCATCTAGAAACACTTGCGGATAAACTCAGCTCTGCCGCGTTCGCAATAAAAAAAGTAAGACAAATGACGGACGTTGAAACTGCCCGACTAGTCTACTATAGCTATTTTCATAGTATTTTATCTTATGGAATGTTGCTATGGGGCAGTGCTTCAGATATAAATTCAATATTTATTCTTCAAAAAAGAGCCGTGAGATATATTTATAATCTAAGAGCTCGAGATTCTCTGCGAGATGTTTTTAAAAATCCAGGTATTATTACAGTTGCTTCACAATTTGTATATTATAATATTCTGTTTGTCCGGCAAAATGTACATTGTCTTAGTAAAAATAGTGATATACATACGATAGGAACGAGATATAAAGATAAACTTGTTACGCCACGTTTTCCCCTCCAAAAAGTTAATAAATCTTTTATGGGTCTGAGTATACGTGTATATAATAAACTTCCGCAGTGTATTCTAAGTTTGCCACTACCACAATTTAAAGTAGCTTTAAAAAAAATACTAACAAGTAAAGTTATTACACTGTTCAAGAATATTTAAACATGTATGGAATTAATGTCTATTGACTGTGATGCAGGATAGCTGCCAGTTAATGTAATAAAACTATATATTATACCATTGACTTTGAAAAGAGCAACTGTTGAGTTTCTTGCCGGCTCTTCCCAGCAGAACTGCCTTCCGAACCGGTGGTAGCTTTTTTTTTTTTGTTATATGTTCATTCGACGATTCAAAAGTGCTTATAAGAGTTTATTTGAATAAAGAATATTTTGAATTTGAATTTGAATTTTTTTTTGTCTTTTTGTCGTGCACAAACTCACGTTTTTCACAGAAACAACTTAGCCGATTTTAATGTAGTTTTTACTGTTGTATTTTATTTTAAAAGTTATGTCAATATAAAGAATTGCAGTCTATTGCTACAAAGAATGTTTTATTGAATTGGTTGAAACTTTAGCTATCATTGTACATTCTTTTAATGACGATAATGATAATAATAATGATATGTATTACAAGCGGGCGAAGCCACGAGCGGTCACTAGTAAAAATAATAAAATTAATTATCAAATACATTAGCAATTGCGTGGCGTTGGGTTACACCTTTCAACATGCAATGTGCGAGTATCTGAGTGTCCTAACACTAGTGGGTATCCTGTTATATGAGGGATACAGAGTGAACTTTAAAATCAAATCAACCAGATCGGGAAAATATTCAAATATTTCATTTCCACAAATTGTTCCACAGTTGTGCACATGTGCCTGTTTATGCCCACTGCCCATGCGCTCCGATTACGGCCTCTATCAAAACATACAAAAACAAATACATTTTACATATAAATGTATGAAATTCATTTGCAAATTTTATTAACAATCGTCCGTCGTGCGCACTGACAGCCCTCTGCGGAATAAAATATTCTAAAGTCTAGACATGTAAGAAAAAAAACATAATCAGCTTCACACTGTATCCCTCATTCAGCAGGGTAGGCAGAGGGAACCTAGTGTTAAGTCACTCTTTTCACCACTTTCCGCCGAGTTGTTGGAGGTATTGTGTGTTAAGTGTCGTAACTCAGTACCGCACTTTTACCTCGACACCAGAGCGAAGAAATGAAAATATAAATGTAAATACATATTTCATTTTCTCATGTGGGGATCGAACCCACAACCAGTCGATTTTACAGTCTCATTTTGTGCCGCTGCGTTACGACTGGCCTCAACATGAGACATGTGAGATTACTATATTATTATAGTAAATACCGACAAAAGCATTTAGTTTATTTCTTTTTACATGTTAAATGCGAATGAGGCCGTCGCTCGTGGCACAGAGGCACAAGAGTGTGACTGTAACGCGACAGTTGTGGGTTTGATGCCCACTCGAGGCAAAGAATTATTATATATTAATATTTTCATTGAGGCCGGTTGTGGCGCAGCGACACGAGGTGTGACTGCAAAATCGACTGGTTGTGGGTTCGATTCCCACTCGAGGAGATGAAATATTTACTTAAATTTATATTTCCATTTCTTCACTCTGGTGTCGAGGTTAAGCGCGGCGTTGAGTTCTGCCACTCAACACGCAATGCCTCCAGAATTCGCCAGAAAGTGGGGAACGGAGTGTCTTAACACTAGGTTCCCTCTGCCTACCCTGCTGTGTGCGGGATACAGCGTGAAGCTGATTTAATTTAATTTTTTAATTTTTTTAATATTTTCATTTCTAAGCCCGGCATTGAGTTCCGCCATTCAACACGCAATTTCTCGAAAAGTTCGACGGAAATTTGAGAACGAATTGTTATAATACTAGGTTCTCTCTGCTTAACCGGTTATATGTGGGATACAGCCAAAAGCTAATCTTTTTTAAACGTTAAAAAAAGCTGTTAATATATTTAAAGTACGTAACACGCATTATCACTATGATTTATGACCTAAATATAGACTATGGATAACAATAGAACAAAGAATCGACTAATGTATTAGGTATAGGTCGTAGGGCGTAGGATAAAGGTTAAAAAGCATTTATGATTTCTAAAATGATATATAAATCCTAACAAAAAAGTGAATAAAAATTAAAAATCGGTTGAGTGCGAGTCAAACTCCCCCACCGAAGCTTTAGTACCATTTCGTGATTGTTGGTCAACGGAAAGTTAAAGTAAAAGTGGTAAACTTAATTTTTTTTATTAAGTTTACCAATTAAGTTTTGGTCCATATGTACTTATTTTGTGTGAAATGAACTACAAATATAAATTTAGTAAAAAAAATATACGATCATATTAACTTGAAAAGTTAGTATGAACGTATATTTTTTTACCATCATCATTGCTCCACGATGCGGTGTTAGTCAGTCTGTCCTCCGGTACTTCAAAGCGTTGTGTTTGCTCTTTATTCTCTATAAACACGACCACGACCCGCTGGAGACAGCTGAACTGATTGCTGATGATGTTTTATCCACTCTCTAGTTTTTGGCCCTCTGTCCAATCGCCTGTACAAATGAAAACTAAATCTTTAAGATACCATGTCTTTTGTGTGTTCGATTCCAAGTCGGAATAATGAAATGTTGTATATTTAAAAAAAAATAAAAAATAAAAATACTTTATTTGTTCAACAGATTTTACATACAAATAATTGTTACAGAGATCTCCTTTTAGGCAAGTAATGCCTGTATTAGGAAATCCTCTTCCAATACAATATCTTAGGTATCTGTTTTAATATTCATCACAGTAAACATTTTACAATTAAAATTAGTTAAATTCTTTTTACATACGTTTGGTTGAACGTGTATATGTTTGTATGTGTGTATGCGTGTGTGTGTGTGTGTGTGTGTGTGTGTGTGTGTGTGTGTGTGTGTGTGTGTGCGTGCGTGCGTGCGTGCGTGCGTGCGTGCGTGCGTGTGTGTGTGTGTGTGTGTGTGTGTGTGTGTGTGTGTGTGTGTGTGTGTGTGTGTGTGTGTGTGTGTGTGTGTGTGTGTGTGTGTGTGTGTGTGTGTGTGTGTGTGTGTGTGTGTGTGTGTGTGTGTGTGTGTGTGTGTGTGTGTGTGTGTGTGTGTGTGTGTGTGTGTGTGTGTGTGTGTGTGTGTGTGTGTGTGTGTGTGTGTGTGTGTGTGTGTGTGTGTGTGTGTGTGTGTGTGTGTGTGTGTGTGTGTGTGTGTGTGTGTGTGTGTGTGTGTGTGTGTGTGTGTGTGTGTGTGTGTGTGTGTGTGTGTGTGTGTGTGTGTGTGTGTGTGTGTGTGTGTGTGTGTGTGTGTGTGTGTGTGTGTGTGTGTGTGTGTGTGTGTGTGTGTGTGTGTGTGTGTGTGTGTGTGTGTGTGNACTCAGTTTTTTGAAGTACATACACTTAATTAGAGCTCGTTGTGCCCTTTCTAATTCAAGAAACTTTGACTTCGTAGTACCGCCCCAAACAGTGATACAATAAGACAGCACCGACTGTACAATTGATAGATACACTTCGTTTAGAGGGTTTCTGGGGTGAGCTGACTTAGAAGCGATGGTTTTGGGAATTACGTGTCGTAATGTTCTAAAAATCCAGCTTAGTTTCCTTATCCTGTTTGCAACATGATCAATTTGTAGATGCCAGGATAGTTTCTGGTCTATAATAACACCTAAATATTTAGTAGACGGTACCTTATTAATGGTAAGGCAATTGCAATTTAAATTCCCTTCATCACCACAAAGATGAAGTTTAACATTAAAATCATTTGCTGGTTGGGTACGATTACTAATACTAAAACATATAAAGTTTGTTTTAGTAATATTTAGGGTTAAAAGGTTTTCATTTAACCATAAGGCTAATTTTGCTAAGCCTTGTTCAGCCGTAAGTTGAACGTCAAGCCAAGTGTTTCCAGCAAAAACAATAGCATCAGCGTACGAAAAAACTTTTGCGTTTCTGAGCTGCATATTACAGAGCTGATTGACGTAGATAAGAAAAAGCGTAGGCCCTAAACGGAACCTTGAGGGACACCATATGAGATATCTACATCATTACTGACATATTGATTTACCTTTACTCTTTGTTTCCTATTTGAAAGATAGCTTTTTAACTATAAGAGTGGTTTTCCACGAACTCCGATGTGCTCCAATTTGTTCACCAGCAGTGGGACGGACACGGTGTCAAAAGCTTTTTTTATATCCAAAAAAACAGTTAGACATTTCTCACCCCCTGTCCAGGTGTTCCGTTACTAGCTTAGTTAGTGCACCAACTGCATTCTCAGTGGAAATAACATGACGAAAACCAAATTGAGATTCTGAGAGTATATGGAAATGTTCTAAATAATCTAATAATCTCTTATTGATGAGTTTCTCAATTATTTTAGATATTGACGGTAAGACAGATATAGGTCTATAATTACTAATTTCATCTTTGTCCCCACCCTTGAACACAGGCGTTATGATAGCTCATTTGAGCAGAGTAGGAAAAACTCCCCTACTGAAGCAGAGATTAGCAAGATGAGTAATTACAGGAACAATATCCGTACATGTATGTTTAAGGAATAGTGATGGGATATTATCCCAACCCGGGGCGCTATGAGTTTTAAGACTCATTAGAACACTTTTAACTTCATCTTCGTCTGTTTGCATCATAAGAAAAGAATTGACTTGCGGCGACCGTAGATTAAGGTCGTCGCAAAAAACATTAGGAGGACGTTGTAGTTTATGGGCAAGCTCTTTTCCAATATTTGCAAAATAGTCATTAATGTAGTTTACTGATTGTAGAGGAGAGGATTTCATGGAAAGTAATTCGACGCTGGGGTTGTTAGGTTGATTGGTATAGGTTATATTTTTAATATTTTTCCACAGCATTTTATTGTTTGTAACATTTTTAGTAATTAATTCCCTTTCATATTTTCTTTTCATTTTTTTGATTAAATTATTGCAGTGATTTCTGTACCTCAAATATGGTATTTTTATTATATCATTGTGTGGATCCTGTTTATATTTTTTTTGTAATTCATTTCGATTTTTTATGCAACGTAAAAGGCCTTCGGTGATCCAAGGTTTTATTATGTGTTTACTATTTAGAATTTTCAAAATGATTGTGTTTTTATTTATTGATTCAATTAATTTATATATTAGGAGGTCAGTAAGTACTTCCGGGTCGTTGCAGCAAAGTAAGTCAGCTATATTATTTTCTAAAAGGTACTTATGCGCCTGGTCAAAGTCAACAAAAGATCTGGTTTTATTAATTACATATCTTTCTTTTGTTTTCCTTAGGGATAAAAGGGTTGTATAATGATCCTTTGTACTGGTATGTTAAATGGCGATATATGCCGATATACTTTGGGTATTTATTTTTATCATAAAATGGTCTAAGCAATTTTCGTCTCTAGTCGGCAGGATATGTCCTGGCAATATACCATACTGTGCTAGCATGTTAAGATAATTCGTTCTTTTTGCAAGCTCATAAGGTAAATCCGAATCCTTACATTTAATGTTAATGTTTATGTCACCGGCTATAATAATATTTTTTTGTGACTTTAGGGAATCTAAATGAATGCTAAGGGAATTTATAAAGTTATCGATATTAACATTTGAAGAAGATCGGTAAATACATAAAACTGTGTAATTTAATATATTAAGTTGTAGACAGGAAGCCTGTAATAGTTTAATTTCTCTAACAGAATGTTTTAACTTTTTTTTTACATAAACAGTTACACCATCATTTAGGTTCAAGTGATGTGTTGTAGCGTAAGAATAATAATCATCGAGCTGCGGAATAAGCTTATCAGGACTAAGCCTACATTCTGTCAGGATTATGACATCTGTCTCAAATTTAAAATTAGACAGTGAGACTATAAAATTATCAAAATTACATAAAATACTCCTAATATTTTGAAAAATAATAGTAAAGTCATCTTTTTTTATATTTGAACGTTTCGATAGTTCTGTACAATTGCATTCTATTGCCTGCGCTATTTCAATTTTATCAATATCTTTAAGAGTATATAATGAATCATTACTTGAAAGTTTAATTGGAAAAGACGTACTACCTAAAAATGCTGCTTTAAAATTATACTTCGTTATCTTAGACATGAACTTTGAAGCACGGAAAAAATTGTTCTGTTCTGTTTCTTATTTTATGGCTTTTAGGCGTGCCAGTAGAGCACAGTTTATTTCGCCAATGTCACGTAGAATGGAGAAGACACGATGAAGATTGGTAAATTAAAAACAAAAGAAAATATCACTTAAAACACTGAATAAAACGTATAAAAATAGGTCTAATTAAATATACCACCACCTGAAAGAAAAAAAATAAAAACATGAC
>JAAIXJ010000827.1:46203-56247 GCA_013403705.1 Heliconius hermathena | reverse complement strand
ATGTTTTCCACATCTGAATAATAACCAATCTTCGAACACTCCGTTAGAAGACGACGTGGTTGACGAAGTACGTATTTTGTCAAAATCTTATGCAGAAGTTACGACAGCAAAAAATAAGAAAATAAAGGCAAGTTCAGTAAATAACAAGAATAATTTAAATAACTCAAGTAAACAAAATAAAAAAACAACGAAACAACACAACAATATAGAAAATGTTGAATTATTATCAGAGTCCGGAAGCAATGAGAAAGAAAGGTTAGTGTATGAATTTGAACAGGAAGACGAAATTAATGAAAATCAAAATAGCGAGAAATGGAAAATATTATTTGAAAAAAACTAAGAATTTTAGATACTAGCTTAACATGGGAAGAGGAAGTTAATGATTGCATAAAAATATTATATAAATTTGCTATTACATTTATAATGAAATTTATTATGAATTGGTCATGTTTTAAATTAAATACGCAAAATGGATCAATTGATTAAAAACGAAATAAATAATAGGACCTGAATGAATAAGTTCTCGCTGTTTTTTGAAAGATGGCGTTGCGGCACTCTGTGCATGGAATTTCGTACAGTAACGAATCACCAAAGTAGTATTACCAACCAAAACCAAACCACCAAAATAGTGTTTACTACAGTGTCAACTACATATTTATTTTCCCTTTGTGAAAATGTGTACTTTTGTGCCAAATAAAGTGTTTTTGCGGGGAATTTTATTGCCCTGCTTTATTCAGAAAAAATCTGCAGCAGAAGCACACAGAATTCTCCTTAAGACAATGCTTTGTCAAATACAACGTGTAGAGACTGGTTTAGGCGATTCAAAAGTAATGATTTTGACCTTGAAGACAAAGAGCGTTCTGGAGCACCGACAAAATTTGAAGACAGAATTGGAGGCATTGCTTGAAGAAGATCCATGTCAGACGTTAGTAGAGCTCGGGAAAACGTTACAAGTAGATGCGTTAACAGTTTCAAAACATTTAAAAGCGTTAGGAATGATCCAAAAGCAAGGGCATTGGGTGTCGTATGAGTTGAAGCCGAGAGACGTAGAACGACGTTTTCTCATGTGTGAATTGTTGCTTCAACGGCAAAAGAGAAAAGGTTTTCTGCACCGTATCATCACTGGGGATGAAAAGTGGATTCACTACGACAATCCAAAGCGAAAAAAATCGTGGGGCATGCCGGGTCACGCATCAACAACCAAATATCCATGGTTCTAAGCTTCTTCTCTGCATTTGGTGGGATCAGCAGGGCGTAATTTATTTTATTTTGTTGTTTAATATCGCTACCGGACAAATTAGTAAATATATTAAGAATGTTTTTGTATCACAGTATGTAGATGATTTTGTTCTATATAGTACCAATCTGAATGTAGATTTGGCGTATTTTGGCGTATTCTACAAGCCTTAAACTTATTCATTAAATTAATAGAAGAGCTTGGATTATAAACAAAATCGAAGGGATAATACTTACATTATTATTAGTAATAGCCCCATACAACAAGTTAATAATGTTAAATATTTGGGTATGTGGTTAGACAGTAATTTAAAATGGGATAAACATATTGATGAAGTTAGGCATAAAAGTCTTAAATTTATAAATGTTCTTAAAATTTTGGCTGGTAGTAAATGGGGAGTTCACCCGAAGCATTTAAAACGAATATATTTATAGCATTAATACGGAGTAGATTGGATTATGGAAGTTTTTTTTACGACAGTAGCATAAATAGCCGTTTAAATAAATTGGAAACCGTTCAAAATCAATGTATGCGAGTCATCGGCAGCTTTATTAGAACTACACCAATCCATGTGATGCAGAGCGAAATTTGCCTTTCCCCTCTACAATTTCGTAGAAAATATTTAGTTGGAAATTTTTTATTGAAGTCCTTGTCGTCTAGTGAAAATGTAACTACAAATGTACTCGAAGAACTTAATAGCATTACCAACTACCAATATTGGAGACGTAAAAAGTTACCTTTACTTATTATTCTTTTTCGAACTTTAGGTCAATATCATATTTCTTCTGAAGATAAATTACCTATATATTCCCTGTCTACATGGATTAGTGCTTTTGATGTTTCCAAAAATATTTCATTAGACGTTGAGGGTGTGACTGGATCGAAATCAACAAACAAATGCAACAATTTTGAAATTTTAAATAATTGTCAAACTTTTTTTAATAATAAATATACTTCATTTTATCAATTATATACAGATGGTTCTAAAAATCAATATGGAGCAGGAGCGGCGGTTTTTGACCCTCAAGCTAAGATTACCTTAAAATTTAGAATTGATATAAATTAAATTAAAATTAAATTAGCTTCACGCTGTATCCCGCACACAGCAGGGTAGGCAGAGGGAACTTGTGTTAAGACACTTCGTTCCCCACTTTCTGCCGAATTTTTGCAGTCACACCTCGTGCCGCTGCGCCACGACCGACCTCAGAATAGATAGAATTGATATAAATATTTTGATTATGCACATTGAAATGATTGCTATCCTTGAGGCATTATCGTTGATTTTATCTTATTCCAATAAGAAATTTGTTATTCTGTCGGATTCAAAAAGCGCCCTCTTACATTTGGCTCGGCTAACCTCGAATATTCGAGGATATCCGATAGCTTATAGTATTTTGAAGTGTATTTATGAAATTGAAGCCCAAAATAAAACTGTGTACATTCAATGGATACCCTCACATATTGGAATTGTGGGTAACGAGGAAACTGATAAAGCTGCTAAGCAAAGTATTAATTATGGTGTTCCATATAATTGTGAGCCTTTATATACAGATATTATAATTAAATTAAAAGAAATATGCAAAAATAATTGGCAGGAATATTTTGATGAACGGTCGCTACATAAAGGCATATGGTATCCTCGTGCTTCAATCAGTGTAAAATAAAAAGAAAATTCATAGTGTCATTGTTAAGACTCCGATCCGGTCATATTCTTTCAAATAAGTTCTTGTTGGGTTTGTCTAATACGGAAAAATGCCCGAATTGTAATAGGATAGAAGATGTTTATCATGTGTTGTTAGAATGTGTACGTAATGAAGCACAGCGGCCTCTTTGGCTAAAATCTTATAATGTTGGTATTTGCAGCAGTATCCTCGCGGAGCCATTGACGAGTAAAGCTCTTGCTCTGGCTAAGTTCACAAATTAATATGAATGTAATGTAGATAATAGGGCGGTGACATAGTCAATGTTATTGCTAAAAATCCCATGTAAATTTCAGATATTAAAAAAAAAAAGAATTTTCAATAAAAATTATAAGTAATCTAATTTTGTTTAAATTATGTGCAAGTTAAATTAAATTTGCTTTTATATTGTAGCCTAATTATACAAAATCTATACATAAATTTCAATTTTTCTGTTGTAAAAGCTATATTACTGTGAACTTTCATCTAAATCTATTCATTAGTTAATGCATCAAAATTAAACAACGCTCATACTCACAAACTACATATTTATAATATTAGTAGGATTGATAGAATACTTAAACAATATTTACCAATAAACAGAGTAAGCATCACAACTCATGCACAGCTGATGGTCCAAAGTTTCGGCATGCAGTTTTGCATGACCATTCGCATATCTGCCACAGTTTATTACACCGCATTGTAAACACAACCAATTCTGCTCCTTGATTGAGCATTCTGTGAAAAATTTTAATAATGTGTTATTATAGTATTATGATAATTATTGAATTTAATTCTAGAACAGAATATGGGGTTTTATATAATTTATACAATTTATCTTTTTATTGCATAAACAGTATTTTATGCAGTTTTTTTTTATATATATAGGAGTGTATTTTATTATAGTAAAGTAGTAAATCTTATGATTACAGTAAAAGAATGGAGGGGCAGTGAGTAATGAGGAAGTTTTCCATTTAAGTTGTATATATTATGATAAAATATAGCATATAAACAATATTGGATTATATCATTAACATAATATAATTAAGCATGTCAGTGAAAATTAAACTGTTTTAATTTTTCCATTGTTTTTTTTTGTTCAGATTAAAACGTAAACACAAAACGTGTTACAAGCAATTTATTTACTTAGCACTTGAAGTTTTTCTTTTACGGTAACGGACAAGAATATGTTGTCAGAATATTTTGTTCCTTCAAAAGATACAATCGCGTCTACATTCGAACTGCTGATGTCAGAGATTAGTTCTACTACGCAAAAATAATTCTATGTCCGCATTTAATGTAAATGTTTTGCTTCGTGAGTCATTATATTCCGTTTTGTATGTAAAATGGGGGTTGAATCGAGTCTGGAGTTATAAATGCGGTAGTTTAAATAAAGTAAATAAAATGCGGGTCAAAACTATGGATACGATTCCAATAAATGCAATAAGATTTGTAGTGCAAAATTTATTGTTTTAAATTATTTAACGCATCGCAATCACGTCTTCACGGTCACCCATGCCGCGCCCCCTCCCGCTCCTCGTCTCATGAACAGCTGATTATTTTAGTTCGCTGTATTGATTTTTCAAGCTAACCTCCCATATAACATACAATGCGGTATCATTAAATTATACGGCAAAGTAATAGAAAATTTTATGCTTTAACAAAAATTAATGCATATTTTACCTGAACAATCGAAGTTCTTTGTGATCGAAGTGCCTTCGCCGAAAAGATCGCTATCCAAGTTGACGTTATCTAACAAATGGGAACATTCCATTATTCATAATAATTTTAATCTAATAATAATTCAATAAAACAGAATCTTTAATTCATAGAAATCTAACTGTGTCCTCAGCACATTTGATATGAATTACAAAATGGTACTCCCGAACGCGAACGAGAGCAATTTATCCATTTCACACATTGAGTAGGAGCGAACGAGCGAGAAAACATCACGCAAACGAAACACCGCAAACAACAAATGTTCCGATTCGGATACGCGTACTAGCACAGATTAAATATTTTGATCTTATAATACTATTTTACTTTCTCCACGTTTTTTACAATTTCTATGCGAATTTAACA
The DNA here is from genome assembly GCA_013403705.1 of Heliconius hermathena. NCBI lineage: Eukaryota > Metazoa > Arthropoda > Insecta > Lepidoptera > Nymphalidae > Heliconius > Heliconius hermathena. The sequence continues at coordinate 51,249 of JAAIXJ010000827.1, read as the reverse complement.
TTAATAACTAGGCTTTACGCTGTATCCCACACAGCAGGATAGGCAGTGGCAGCGGAGTATCTTAACACTTAACAGGTTCCCCAGAACAATACTTATTTACTTAGTACTTTCCGCCAAAATATTATTTTGGCTGGATACCTCTTATTATCGTACCATGGAATGAAATCCTTAAAATACTATAATTATATTTAATATAAAATGAGCTCAGATACATTTTAATACTAACGAATAATTTAATTACAGGTTTTTAAAATATAGTAACGAAATTCATTGAATCAGTTAAATGTCAATGACCTTTGAATCTTTTATTAGTGAATGAATGCAATATTTTTTTTAATTTATTTTAGTTTATAGTCTTATAATTATATATTTATTTTTATATTTATTTATTCTTAAAATTAAAAAAATTAGAACGAATAAGGAATCAATGCAAACAAATTCAAGTAAGTTTTAATATTTATTATCCTTAATTACGTCTGCCACCATAACCTCCTTGAGTAGCAGGTTGGGTGAGTTGAAGACCATTGATGTTGTTGAAATCAAGCATTTTCAACATGTCCTTGGTGTCAGGGTCTACTTCAATGATGTCATGTTCTAGGGCAGACACTTCTGGAACATAGTTGTCACGTCTTTCACGCTCCTCTTCTTGTAACTTGATGGAGATGCCACGGACTTGTGAATGTCTGAGACGCCTCATTAAGTGTGTGGCAAAACTAAAACAAATAATTTATTCTAGTTAAAAATGATGTACTTAACAAATACTTTTTATTTTAATTAAGGTTTTAAAAACACAACTAACTGAATGTAAATATATTTATTACTATTGTCTTTAAATCAAAAACAATGAATTCTAATAATTGATTATTAATTTAAATTAATAACTTTATTCCAGGTCAAAATAAAAAGTGTGAAAAAAAATATATTGCTATTGCTGTTTACCTGAACTTTTTAAAAAGTTTAGTCATTATTATATTTGCGTGATATTTTTTTTATGTTTACTCACTTGACAAGTCTACACACAATTCATAAAAAGAATCATTCCACCTGATACTGAGCACTATATAACTATTTATAATATATTTATTTATATTTATTTCTGAAGCATTTTTTAAATATGTTTATAATTTGTACTAAACAAAAATATTGTTTTCAATTAAATAAAATAAAAAAGAATCAATCTCCTCATTGATTTTGAGCATTGCTTATAGATTTTTTAATTGGTTAGCTACATAAAAAAATAGTACAAACAGCAGTAAATAAAGCATTACAATCAATTTATTATTTGAGGTTAATTTAAATGAATGTAAACAAATATATAAAAGATCATCATTTAATTTAAAAGGCGATCAGATTTACATTCTAAATTGATTTTTTCAAATATATCTTAAAATGTTTTAATAGAATATTGAAAGGTTACAAATGTTTGAACTCACCCAGCAATTTTGTTACGAAGAGATTTAGTTGGAATGATTGCTATTTCCTCACATATTCTCTTGTTTGTATCAAAATCAAGAGTCAACTTTGTGTAATACTTCTCAATAATGATTTTCGCTGCTTTTTTGACGGTCTTAGTCCTGACACGACCCTGTAATTGTAAAGTTGAATTACTGTATAAATAATAATGTTGTCCTCCGAAACTCTATGAAGTACACTGAATATCATATTTGTAACTTAAAAAATAACGTGATTAAGGTGATATCATTAGATTTATTATAAAATAAATCTCACCATTGTGGAAACTGTGTATCCGCCGTTTGACAGTAAACAGAAAAGGACAAAAAATAAATGACAGTTTGAAAGTTCTTTACTATTAACAGATAAAATGAAAAAATATATAAATTTTCACAGATAGCAAAAAGCCCCACCCAGTGACGCTGTCAAGGCCATCCCAGGTCAACAGCAATAAAGCCAAGTCGAAAAAAAAGGAAAAAGCTTTAAATCGTTGCCGAAAATCGGTAACGAAATGGTAGTTCTTTTTATTTTTTTTATTAATTTTATTTCTAAAATATTTATATAAAGTTTATAGTACGTAATAGATTTTCTTTTATTAAAACCCTTTGATCTCCTTAATATTATTTATGTATTTATTGTGTACAGTATAATAAAAATAGAAAAATAAAGATTACGAAATATACACATATATAAAATCTTTAAGTGCTTTTTAAGTAAAATTAAAGTTGTAATAAATGTGATCTCATTTTGTGTATTTTTATGAAAAAATAAGGACTTCTGCACATCTGGAACTATAACATTTTATAAATAATAGACTGACATAAGTTAATTTCAGATATTGAATTAATCAATTTTTAGCCAAACATATATATTAAAAAAAGGTTAAAAGAAATATAATCAATAAGTAACTTACCGTATCCAAGAATTTGAATTACCTTACGATACCGTACTTCTCGGTAAATTTTATGCAATACAATACAAATAATGAATATTTGTATCTATATATTCTATGACTATGGAGCGTTGCCTGGCAGTTCTCCAAAACGCACAAATTTCAATTTCCTTGTGATTACTCATTAATAGTAAATAATTTTAATAAGATGAATATCATATTAAATACTTAACTAAATAATAAACAAGGCGTCTAGACAAGTTTGATGATTTAGTATATACAAAAATATATTTTAAGAAAAAACCTTCAAAAAATTGAATATTTTACGTGGAGATTTGGTGTGTTCTTAGCTAATTTCTTTTCAAAAATATTCGTAATTAAACTATATTAATTTTATTTGCTATTTTTAATGAAATAAGTACATACTTAAAGGTTTTAATAATAAAACGTGCTTATAATTTAGGTGTAGCTACACAAAAATCGATCGCAAAAAAAGTTTATAAAAATAGGGTCATTGATCGAGCGAGCTTTTGTTTTAAATATTGCCACNAATCTCAGTTACTATCTAGTTTTTATAGGTCTACACATTGCAGAGGTAAATTACGTTTCACTGGTCTTAAGAATTGGATTTACTTTCTTGTTAGACTTAAATATAGTTTTAATGGAAGCTTTTCTCTTAAAATGCCCTTAAAATGTTGCAATTCTGTCTGTTTCAAAAGTTGTTTTTCGTATGATAGAAGCCCCGGTTGTCTTTCTACTGAGGGTCTTCTGATAACGCTGGAGGGGAGTAGGCATCTTGCTCTGATGAAAGGCATTCTTCACCCATCAAAGCTCGTCCCCTAGGTGTACAGCGTCGCAGAATTGGTAGGCTCTTTGAAATAAAAATTTGCCAATGGTAGATAAACGTGGGTAAGATTCACTATTGAAGTATGTGAGTATGGTTTCTTTGTTAGCTAACTTAAGATTTTTCAGCCCACAAACAAAATGGTAAGATTCCATGGCATGTTCAGTTTATACCTCGGCGTACCGATTTGGCTAACTATTGAAGATACAGTCAGTTTAGTCTTATTGTGTATTTTCGGCAACCCATATAATTTAGGATATTTTACATAACTACGTTACGAGGGATTTAATGTTACATATCTTACGTTTCTTTCATTCTTCTTTTGCAACACCTACGTTTCGCTGACCTATATCAGCGTCGTTCGTCAGCATTGCACAGTGTTACTAAACGTGCAACTATTCTGTTATTTCACGGTCTCACCAATGCATCTCAGGCACCGGTAATTCTGTTATCGGCAGCAATAAGCTTGTGCGTCTTTTCTGCATTTCTTTCAAATGCAAGAATAGGCTCCGGTCTTTCTTTCCTTGGGAAGGAAATTTTCTTTGTGTCACAGACTTTACAACAAGGGAAGCGATTCAAGTATTGTACCGAGGTAGTCTCCCAAAATATCTACTTTTGTCAAACATCTAAAAAAAAATTCTTGGTTTAGGACCTCCTGCGACCTGCTCACTGCTGTAAAATGTGTGGCAAATTAATAAACAACCTTAGGAATTACTAAAATTGCTCATTAACATTTTATTTCTTTCTTTCTCAGAACGTTCACGCTTCATCTTTATCAGTACTTTCGTTTAGTGCCTTTGTAGCATATCCTTTTACTTTTTTAAAAAGATTTATTACTTTCGTTTGGTGCCTTTGTAGCATATCCTTTTCCTTTTTTAAAGAGATTTATCTGAGGCCTTATGATCCAAACGGCCTTTTTTTCTCTACAGTGTCTTTTACTTTTTTCTTTTATCGTGCTTTTTACTATACCTCCTTATCATTTACCACATATTTCTGTCGCTGCTTTTCTTATAGAATTTCCGTTTTCTGTTTCAAAGATGTCTCATATTTTGGAAGTACTTATTCCTCTTTGATCGATGGATCTTAAAACTTCCAGCTTCTTATGCGATAATTCGACTCCAAGTTTGGACGTCTCGTACCTCAAAATGAAACAGACACCTTATTATAGCAACGATTACATATTGGTCTGTTCCCAAGATAGCATCTTAGGCACTCGTGTGTCCACAACTTAACCTTAAATATACTGATCCGCTAGGAATAAGTCAATCATATTTTTCACGGTGAGAATATAATAGAACGTGAAAATGGATTGATGATGAAGGAAAAGCAAAAAAGGTTAATGAAGAAAAAGTGAGCGGTAATAAAGATAGACCTTCGAAAATACAGCATCAAAGATAATGAAGGAGAAAAATCACGTAAAAAGCATGAGGACGCCCCAGATGGCATGTATGAAAAGTTGATGATAGAGGACGAGGTGAAAGAGGTATATAGAGACCGTAGCGTTTGGGGTTCCGTTCTCTCTGACTTTCCCACTAGTATTACAGCGTGAAGCTAAATAAGTAAGTATTTAATTTCAATTATGTTGTAAAGAATCATTATTGGTACCAGCGCTGGAGAAAAATGATTTTTCTCCAGTTGCTTAATCATTATTCTACACTAATCGTCATTGTCCGATTTAACACATTTTTTAAAAATTCCATTTATAAAATAAATAGGGGTTGTTCATAGATGCCACTTCAATAAACGTGTATTATAATGTCCAAGCTTACATCTCACAGCAAAATTACGGCTTTACACGCTGGTTTTAAAAATTACACTTTTTTTGGTTAAAAATAACATTTTTAGGAGAACAGCCCTT
>JAAIXJ010000827.1:0-46195 GCA_013403705.1 Heliconius hermathena | reverse complement strand
TACACATCTGAACAGCCCAGTCCATTTTAATGATTGTTGTATTTTATTTTTACAATATGCTGACATTGTTTCAAACTTTTATAAATCCTTATTGAGAGTCTAACATAATTATGATTAGATTTTTAAAATCACGTTTTAAAATATCTCCTAATATATTTTTCGGTATCATCTTAAATATTAAAAAGATTTGTGAAATTATACGTATTTATTTATTTATCTTTATTTAGTGGGTTCTAGAATTGCATTAATCTGTTATTCCAGTGTGATGTACTATTTATGAGTTGTATACATATAATTCTGAGAAAAGATCTTTCCAAAAAAGATCGATTTTTAAATCGATCCAAATCGTAACCTCATTAATCGATTTATAAAAAAATTTGACATCTAAAAGAATGATTTCTAAAAAAATAGATTTTTTAAAAGTTATTCATACTTACAATAATAAACCCAAACGAACTTTTATTATATTATTTTTATAACATTACGTTATTTTTACCTATGTAATGTATCATCATCATAATTTTAAAACTCTGTTAAATGTGCTGATGTTAGTGAATAATTTAATTTACTTACTTTAAGAAACAGCCTTAAATGTTAAATTATTGATTTGAAGGATTCATAATATTCTTTGTAATATAACTCTAATGGTTACATATTAACTCTTATACTGTTTTTAAATTAGTTACATATATTATTGGCTAAATGTATAATTGGTAAAATCGAAAGAATGAACCAAAAAATCTATGTATTTACTTGATATTTCTTTGAAGATCAACTCATTCTTTATCTCTGTGTTGAATTAATTACGACTTAAACTTAACTATTATGAATTATGAAGGTAATCTCCACTAACAATTCAATTTTGTTTACTTTATTGTACAAAATATAGTATAATAGTGCTAAAAAAATATATATTTTTATCAACAGTCATAAAACCAAAACGTTTCGAATGTCATTCTTTGACCAAGAATCTTACCAGCGCGATTGCTATATAACATTCGCAGGCAAAACTAATGCCTTGAGTTCATTCAAATGACGATAACTTTTTTTAATGAATCGATTTTGATGAAACAAACTTTAATTGTTAAGTTGAGTTAAAACAAAGCTATTGGTGAAACTTTTAAGTAAATCGGTTCAGTACTTTAAGAGAAAAAGGTGACCATACAAATAGATAGACAAGAAATTAAAAATATATATTTTTGCTTTCTATTATTCTTTTTAAGGGTCCCTATATCCATTTCAGTCAAAATTACTAAATGTACACACAAAATATTTTTACTGTTTTTTTATATATAGAGATATTATATTTATAAAACTATACATTATATATAATATAAAATACGCAATCTGTATGACTATGGAAAATTTTATTGAGCGTAGACTACAGACACAATGATGCGGAGTGTAGAAATTGCAAAACTTGCTTGGGTAAGTTTTTGTGAACCCCTTAATCCTCGCTTGTCTTCTTCTCTTATGTGGACAAATGTTAAAAGATTTAACGGATAAAACGGTTATTTACTGACTCACTAAGCTGCCTAATGCCATTAAAGGGAACCTGTTTTATAGTAGATTAAGATTTCCAATTGTTTTATCGACACATGAAGAACTGTATTCATATCATGTAAAGGATTTGGATGTTACTCTGGTGTGGATTTCAGGTTATTCTGGATTCAGTGGGAATGAATCTGTAGTCTCTTGCGCTAAATCAGCTATTCAGTGTGTCACATTAGATTATTTCTCCAATTCCGCCCAAAATCTGATGTCCTTTGCACATATTATATATCTGCAAAATTCCTGGAATAATTTCTGGAATGAGTCAAAATCCCATTAAGGTAAGTATTACACACTTATTCAACCTGATATTCCTAGGTGACCTTGGTTTTATTCTCAAAGTCTTATTGAACGGAGTATTATAACAACAATCTGTCGCTTGCACCTTGGGCATACTTGTATGCCTGTGCATCTATCCAAAATTAGGATCAGGGACCATTTACTGTGTGAATGTGGCCTGGACGACGGCTCCCCTTCCCACATCCTTTTCTCTTGTCCTAAGTTAACTCGTCCTTTTTTGATATCCTTCCTCCCTCGTCCTAAAAATATTGAGTGTTTGTTAATGTTTGTGATTAGTCCTTTATGTAATTTTTTATGTAAATATTAAACATTACGAAATTAGATTTTAAATTAACACCCATGTAAAATATTATTTATTACTAACCTAATATGCTGTGTACTTATTGTTAATACGTATTTGTTTTGTTATAGGTGAAGGCAGTATTTTTACTGGATCTCTTTTTTTATATGTATTCTATAATTGTGTATAGTTATCTCTTTTTTACCGGTCAAGTTCCTTCGTGTGTTTAGAATATATATAATGTGTGTGACTTGTTTTGATACTTTAGTACTCCTGCTACACATAGGAAAGAACACCCAAGAAAAGAGTTAGACGATTTTAACCGCATTCCAAAAGCAAAGGTGCATTACTTCTATAATGTAATAAAAGAAGTTCCTTTTATTACTAACCTAATATGCTGTGTACTTATTGTTAATATGTATTTGTTTTGTTATAGGTGAAGGCTGTATTTTTACTGGATCTCTTTTTTTATATATATTCTATAATTGTGTATAGTTATCTCTTTTTTACCGGTCAATTTCCTTCGTGTGTTTTGAATATATATAATGTATGTGACTTGTTTTGATACTTTAGTACTCCTGCTACACATAGGAAAGAACACCTAAGAAAAGAGTTAGACGATTTTAACCGCATTCCAAAAGCTAAGGTGCATTACTTCTATAATGTAATAAAAGAAGTTCCTACGCTTAACAAAATACTAACTGTAAGGGAAAACCGTGGTTTCGATAGAAGTCGAGCGCAATTACACAAAATTTTAAAATAGAAAAAAAGTTTAATAGAAGACACAAATATTTTTATCAAGAAGACACAAATATTTTTATCAAGAGGGAAATATATTTGGACAATCATAACTTACACGACGAATAGCATAAAGATATTATGTATCTGGTCGAAAGTTACATATAATCATCATATAAATTTAAAAAATGTTGGCGATCTACCGATACTGAGGAATAATTCAAGATATATCTATAAGGAAAGATGGATACTTATTAACGCATTGAGTCCATCCATCCATCCATCCATCCATCCATCTATTTCTTATTGATAGTCTTCCTATTTGTTAGTACCAGTAAAATTGAGAGAAGTGTTTACTCCTCCCATTTTCACTGGTACTAACAAGTAGGAAGACTGTCATTCTAAAATGAATAAAACTAAATTTAAGCAGTGGGCAACAGAAAAGCTCATCCCAAATCTAGAATATCCTTCCATAATTGTAATGGATAACGCGCCATATGAGTTAGGTAAAACAATTGACCGAGGAGGTTTTTGATTCCATAACTCCATCATATTGAAAATCATGCTGTGACCATGTCAAAAAGATTGAAATGGAGTAGTACATGGAGCTCCGACCTATATCAAAATTTAGAAAAATTAATTATACGAGTTGGTGACGATAGTAGCAGTGAGTCTGAGACACAATCAGAGGATTGAAGTTGCAAAGTAGTTATCCAGAGTAAGTACTAAGTTACTGTAATATCATCACAAATATTATTGCCAATATTACAGTATCAAAACCAGTGAGTACTGACGGCATCGGCGTAATTACAATGGTCTCTTCATTTTTTATATACCCTTTATAGCATTGGTTCCCCCAACCAGTGGTCCTAAGCATAAAAATGGTCCGCGAATGATTTTAATTTTATGACTGGGGATAGTGAGGCGAAGTTTCTGTTTAATTATCACGATAAATTTTTATTATACCTACATGCATAGTGATCCATACTACCAAGAATTATATAAAAGTGGTCCTTGATCAAGAAAAGATTGGGAACCCCTGCTTTATAGGCATACTGTAACGTATATTGTTATAAAAGTAACAATCTGAAGTAGGAAACTCAGCACACAGTCGTATCGTTAGTTTTTAATAACTTTAACCTTTTAAATGGTAACATCGTAATATTACAGATACGTTTAGTTAAACGTTTTCTGTTTCAGGAAAAACTACAAAATAAAAAATCGATATTCAAGGGAGCAAAATCGATTCAGTATTACATATCGATTCAAGGGATCGGTATTTTGGTCAGTAAAATCGATTTTTTAAGAAATCAATCTCAAATAGCAGCCCTAGTACCAAGTACGGCTCTAGTTAACAAAAATAAATATTGCCATGTCTCTGTCATTCTCTTCTGTCTGCTGCCAAAATAGAGAATAGATTAGCAAATTGTACATTAGGTTGCGAACATAAGAGGAAAATTTCCACTGTTACAGCTGTTTAGTAATTATGATTGTTAGTTTATATCTTTGATAAAATTAATATTATAGTATAAAAACGTTTGCTGTTGTTAACATTTACTTTTGAACGTTGGTTGAAATGGAAGAAAATTTTTCAAGTGAGGACGACATTAAAGATCCGACTTTGAGCCCTAAAAAAAGTGGTAAGAAATTGAAATTAAACGATGGAAGTTCGCAGGATAGTCTCACAGAAACTCGTAAGTACGATGCTCCTCATTTAATAGTAATTATGACGTATGAATTGAATCCATTTTGTTTTCTTGCCAGCATCTGGAAGCAAAGACGAAAAGGAAGAAAACGTTGATAGTGGAGTCTCAGCGGACAAATCTGAAAGCACTAGTAGCGACGACCGTGCTACTACGAGCGCGGAGGCCTTTTTAAACGAAGTGGTTTCAGTGGCGCCTTCTAGCAGCAATGTTAGAGCTATGCTTCTCGATATTAGAAGATCGGTACGATCGAGGAATTACAGAAAACGTAGAACACCAGACAGGGGTTCAGACAGTGACTCGTCCCGAGATTCTGATGACCTTTCGATTGAGGAAGAACAATTGACACGGCAAGCTGATACTTCGGATGGAGATTCAGCCACAGAATTTTGTAATGGTTCTCCTAGTATGTAAGTAATTTTATTGTTACTAATTATTTATATTTTAGATATTTTGTTTTTCATGAGTTTTAACTGTCTTAATGCTCTCACCTACACTAAGTTAAGTAATAAAATTTTTTTATATATATATTGATGAAGTTATAATTAAAAACTGCATTTATAAATTTAGTAGCAGTTCTGACAGTTCATCAGTCACCAGCACTGACAGTTACGGGATAGCTGGTGACATGATTTCGGGGCCAGCTACAGGGGACACAGATAGTGATGAGGACACTTGGTTTTGTTCTAACAGGAATCAAAATAAAGGCGAACCACCAGCTGTACTGTCTAAAACCAGACCAAAACACAGTTATTTGATTTTAAGAGGTAAATTTTTATTTGTGTATTTGATATTTTGTATTGTATATATATTTTTTTTATAAGTTTAGTTATTTTGAGGCTATTGTGGTGTAGGGGCTGACTATACAGTGACAGTTGTCAGTTGAATTGCCACTAAAGGGAATAACATTTATATTTCATTTTCAACATGCAATATGTCAAATAGAGTCAAAATGAGTCAAAAGGTTTGATATTGTAGGTGTATATTTTTTTTTTATTTTTTTAAATATTTCACATGTCCTTTTTTAAATGAAATGTTATATAACGCATGCTGCATTCTATTGAAAATTATATGCATTTTTTTTAGAAATTATAAATCGGGAGCTTGGGCTGACATTTCCCGTTGGCAAAGCGGTTCAAACCGACGTAATGTTTGAACAAAAGTTCTATGGATCACTTCACGCTGTATACAGACTTGATAAATTACACAATCTATTGAAACATAGGGGATGTGTTAACTCTATTAATTTTCATCCAGAAGGTAATTTTTTTTTATAAGAACATAATGTATCAAATATTAATTTTAAAGATTTGCAAATATAAATTGATATTCTCTTAATTTTCATAACTTTTATCTATTAATTTAATTTGAATTCATATACTGTACTGTAATATAAGAGCAACACGATATATGTGGAACAAAGGGAGACACTATATATACAGCTTATTATAAACTTTAGTCACTAAATAACAAGATTACTTTTTCATAATTTAAACATTCACAAAAATAATATTACATTTCTGGGGTGGTCACAAGATTGTTCTGGAGTGGGCATGAATTACCCAGCCCCCCTTATTCCTATGCTTATGGCATTGAGTTCCATACTCAACATACATATTCATGCATCATTGGGCTGTATGTGGGGGAACAGTGTCTAACCCTAGATTTCCTCTGCTTACTCTGCCTATAAATTCTGAAATATATAGTTTGTTTATATTTCCATTTCTTCGCTCTGGTGTCGAGACTAAGCGCAGTGTTGAGTTCTGCCACTCAACACGCAATGCCTCCAGAATTCGGCAGAAAGTGGGGAGTGGAGTGTCTTAACACTATTTTCCCTTCCCTCTGCCTACCCTGCTGTGTGCGGGATACAGCGTGAAAATGAATTTAAATTAAATTATTAATTATTTTTAAAAAAATATCATATTTCCAGGTTGTCTGTTAGCTTCTGGTTCAGATGATATGAACGTCATAGTATGGGACTGGGCAAAGAGAACTGCGTTACAAACAATCAAAACTGGACACAAATCTAATGTATTTCAAAGCAAATTCTTGTATCTGAATGCTCAAAGTCAAATTAATATTGCGACTTGTGCTAGAGATGGACAGGTCTGTAGATGTATTGTTTAATGTAATATTATTTATTTATTTTAAATAAAAGCAATTATACAATTAGTAATTCTTTAAATAGAATTATATTTAACAAAAGAATCAATTTGAAGAAAAGATGTGTTCATCCAAAAAAAACTCTTCCACTTTATATTACTAGTATGCATATGAAAGCTCTACTCTCTTTATCTAACAACTTTTTTTAGTGTTTAATAAACAATTTGTTTATTTTGAACATTTTATTTTTGTTGTGTATTTTAATATCTGCTATGTGTGGGATACAGCATGAAGCAATAAAAATTAGAATATTTAAATATAATAAAAATTTATTTATTCAATAAAAATGCACTTTATAACCATTCTGCCGTCATAAGGAAAAAGGGCACAAATAAAATTTTGCAAATTGAGAAAACAGAGTATAACATTTTTTTTTGGTTTTGTTGAAGAAAAAACGCCAACAAAATATATATTTTTTTATATTGTAAGTGGCATTATAGAGTTTTATTTTTAATGTATATAATAAATAATTAGTTTATTTTTTTCAATGTAATGTAAAAAATAAAGTGAGATCAGAAATATTACAATTTAAAGGCACATATAACCAAATGTGTTTTTTTTGTAAAATTTTGAGCAAGCTTTCAAAATAAAAAAAAAACACATTTGTTCAATTATGCCTTCTCTTTGTAACACTATTAGTAAAATATTAAATATAAAATATTTTTCTATGAATACAAAGGAAGAAAAATAGTTACAGTCATGTTTAGTATATCTTGTGTCTTGGTGAGCAATAAACTGATGAAAAATACGTCTCTATTTTCTCGTTCAGGATTTGCTAATGCACATGCACCTGTTGTGCGGTTTCCCCCAGGTGCGGCTGCTGTCGGTCCCGCCCAGCGGCACGGCCCCGCCGGCGCACGCGCACACGCGGCGGCTGGCGGCGCACGCGCGCGCCGCGCACAAGCTGCACGTGTGGCCCGCCGAGCCGCACCTCGTGCTGTCCGCCGGCGAGGACGGCCTCGTGCTGTGCTCCGACGTGCGCGCCGACCGCGCCGTCAAGTGAGTCCATCCCCTCAGTTATATAGCGTTTGATAATGACACTAATTTAAGTGTCTATATTTTCTAAGTTATAAAATAAGTGGAGCTCTTCAAATTTAGGGTAAATAGCTATTTTGTATGCAAACGTGTATCATTGTAAATTGCATCATCGCTCAACATAAGGTTTGATGTGGTTAAACACAAACTTATTTTACTATAAAAAATACACTCACGCCTAAAAATACGTCATTAACTTGAAAATGAAATGTATACAAATAAATATTCATAAATGATAAGATCTTAAATTTTCGTCATTTTATTACATTTTAAATACAAAACTTCAACCGGATTAATAGTGTATATTGATATGCACACCTGCAGTAGTCCATGGTCACGTTTGGTGATAGACTGAGGTGGCTTTCGTCTGTCAGTTGGCACTATGGGGAATATGCAGGACTTTTTATTTTTTAAATTTATAATTAACATCTTTATAAGGAAGGGAAAAACTAATTAGACATCAAAACATATACATTATTTTTAAAATGAAATTCAAGTCACAGGTCGTTTCCCGCGAGTATTCTCTGAGTCTAGCATATTCTCTGTAAACTTTTGCCTATATACAAAGGCACTATGGCTACACCTCGCCAATCTGGGACCTCCTGTATTTTCCAGCAAAAGTTGCACAAAACCACAGAATAAGCCTGGGTCCACCATGATTATTATCTTAGCAGTAATTCCACCTGTCTGCGCTGCCTTACTCTGTTTTTTTTATTACGATTGTTTTAATGTGACGCATCAGCCGAAATAATAAATCTATCGCTGAGTAACCACATGCAATGGCCCTGAGATTGTCATCGGATAATGCATATGAACTATGGAAAATGTGAAAAACTAAATTGGGGCTATGGAATGGAGTTTGGATGGACTAGATACTTGGCTATTAGATGAGACTAACGGACGTCCGCCTTTTCAATAGTCTCAAATTGAATGGTTGACGGATGGTGACTCGATTCCAATAGATGCCCACAGAGCGGCGTAATGCCGGGAGTGCAACACCAATGTGGTCAGTTTCGAGCATGCAGCTCTTGCGTTCCACTCGTCGGGTCAACAATTGCAAACCAAGGGCGAAGTATACAATTCAATTCTCCTTCGGAGGTCTCAGGTCGGTGGGATCTGTGGACTATATATTATTATGTTATCTCTTTTCAAAAATTTCGGGGCCTCTTAAAGAATATCAAAATGTTAAAACAAGTTTTGAAGGATCTATGATGATCTAAGATGGATAAGGGATAATGTGTAGGAATTATGGGAAATATGGAAAACTAAATTGGAATTATGGAATGGAGTTTAAAATGACTGAGAACTCTGGGCTATTAAAGGAGATCATCGCCGGACGTCCACCTTTTCAACATTAAAGAGTTTGCGGATGCCAATTCGCCTTCCACTAAATTAACAAGGCCACCACAAGGTAGTGTAATGCCTTGGGTTAATATCGGCATGTTCGGTTAAGGGTGTAGGGAGGTGTGAATCGGTTTCGTCATCACAGGGAGCTCGTAAGCGGGTTTCCTCGCACATTGAACACTACTCTGTGGGCTAATTATTATTATTAGGTGCTGCTGCTGCTTTATGCTGCCTAGAGAAATATTTGCCTTTTATAAAATTAGACCATTCAACCATTTTTATCGCACTGTTGCTCTCTGGTACGCTGGCGCAGAAAACATGTGATTTAACAGAAATGTAATATTCCAGAATGATCCACGTGAAGAGCTCAGAGCTGGGTGGCAGCATAGCGCTGTACAGCGTGGCGGGGCACCCGCTGCGCAAGCACGAGGTGCTGCTGGCGGGCCGCGACCGCGCCGTGCGCGTCTACGACACGCGCCGCGCCGCCGCGCCGCTCGCCATGTACCGCCCCGCGCACTTCAGGGACAAGGTATGATAACAGTTCATGATATTTACAAAAACACAGTAAGAAGAGCAATGGCGGGCTTATCACTAAAAGCGATTTCTTACAGACAACCATTTGAAAGAATCTATACAGAGTGTTTTTGTCAGCACCACTTTAAATGAAACCACAGCGTTAACTACTCTATAAAAGCCTAATACAATTATTTATTTTTGTTCCCCAAAAATGATAAAGTGATTTTTTCAAACAAAACAAATAATAAAATTGTTGTCATAATATAAAACGCCAATTGTCAATAACCTTTAGTAGTATTTTGTAGTAGTATGTGCTTACGTTATTGGTCTTTATCTATACGTAACTGCGTCACACGAAATACAGGTATGGATAAACATCGTGAAATGAAAAAAATCTTACATCTAAACTGTTGAGGTATCTTGATTACTTTCTTAAGGTATGGGTTTAAAATATTTTACTCCATATGCTGTTCCCGTAAAAGGAGCGCTGACGCTTCTCTATATAAAAGATAGCAGAAGAGTACAAAAAGTAATAATTATATTATTTCAGAAAAATATAATATTATTAAATATAAATAGGTTATTTATCATATAAACATACATACACAACGACATACATAAATACATAAATATATACATACAAACATTCATACGTACACACACACACCCACACATATATAGATACAAATAGAGGAATTAACAAAAATGTCAGTTTAAATATTTAGTTCGAGACAGTGCTGCTTAAGACGTCGTTTAAATATCCCAACCGATTGGGACTGTCTCACTTAAAATGGCAGCTTGTTCCAGAGTTTTACTGTCATCATAGTAAAACACAAAAAAAATACAATTTGTTTAATTATTTTCACCTTATCTTCAGTGAAGAAAGTGTGGATGGGCTTTCTTTACAATGTTCGTCTTCCGCCGATGTTCTTCCCAATTAAACCCCTCGGGTTTAATTTTTTAGCTCTCAGCGTGCAAATACGGAATATGGAACAAAAGAGTCCCCCCAAATGTTGTTGTGAGTGTGTTTGGTAGACATTTTTTTCAAGCAGAGGTTTTTTGGATTACGGTTCCGATTTATTTTTTTTCTTATTTTAATGTTCCTCCTCGGCAGTTAGTATTCAAATGAATGAAGCTCCCGGGAATTGTAGCCTATTTAAGTGTTTTTTTTTCGACCTACTAAATATTTAGCGAACATTTTATTTTTGTGTAGTCAGTTTGTCTCTGGCTACGCCGTAGGGATACAGCGTGAAGCTAAATTGAAATAAACGATTATCATTACTTTTGAATCACTCCTAGTACCGTTTCAATAGAATATGTCAAGAAAACTATTTCTGCACAAGGGCTAACAATTTGCTCATATAGTAAAATTTTTAATTGCAGACGGCAGAAAAGTCTCCGAAGATGCGTCTCACGATGCACCTCACGTGCGCTGTATACAACCACGATGGCTCAGAAATTCTTGGTTCATACAACGATGAAGATATTTACTTATTTAATACTAAAAACGACGTTTTAGATGAGTGAGTATAAATATACACGCAACTGTTTTTTTTTTTTGAGGCCGTTGTGGCGCAGGAGCACAAACATGCGACTGTAAACCTGACGGAGGTGTAGTCGATTCTCACTAAGGGGAACGAAATATTTAATACTTTCATTTCCTAGCTCTGATAACGAGGCAAAGTGCGGCGTTATGTTCCACCATTCCACATGCAACGCCTTATGAATTGGACGGAAAATGGGGAACGGAAGTGCCTTAATGAAACGGAGTGTCTTAACACTAGGCCCCCAGGTTCCCTCAAACAAGTGTGAAGCTAAAAAATAAACTTTTTTATAATACATATTACTTGCATTTTGCTTTTCAAGTGATAAATTAATATCTAAGTGAGATTTATACATAATTTAGTTACTTAGTAACATTGTGAGTTGAATGATGAAGCCAAGTGAAGAAATTTATTTATTATTTATTAATTTATTAACATAGTAATAATAATAATAAATCATGTTAAATAACACTAGCAACACACTGCATAGAATAATTCTTTTTTGAAATTGAAAGAGTGTATTATTATCAATTTAATTAAACATAATAATTATAAACTGTGAATGTTTACTCATTAATATTAAAAATCGTTTAATCTGATATATTCTATACAGGATGGAAGTGTCAGCACCACTTTAAATGAAACCACAGTTTTAACTACTCTATAAAAGCCTAATACAATGTTTTTTTTTTCAAAAATGAAAAAAATATTTTTCCAAACAAAATAAAAAAATAAAATTATTGTTGTAATATAAAACGCCATTTGTCAAGAACGCACGCGCAGATAAACCTATCAAAGGGAAACCGCCGCATACGCCTCATTCCGAAATCGAGTCGTAGATATTGGCGGCAAAGTTCAAAGTTGTTTAAACTTTTAGTAGTATTTTGTAGTATGATGTGTTTACGTTATTGGTCTCTATCTATACGTAACTGCGTCGCACGAAATACAGGTATGGAGAAACATCGTGAAATGAAAAAAAATCCTATGTCTAAACTGTTGAGGTATTTTGATTACTTTCTTAAGGTATGGGTTTAAAATATTTTACCTTATATGCTGTTCGTGTAAAAGGAGCGCTGATACTTTCATCCTGTATAAACTGTACTGTTGAAATAATAAGTGAGTTCAATATTATAATTGGAACGTGGCACTGTTCTTTTAATTATTTTCAAATTAAAACCACTACTGGAACATTCATTTTTTTATGGAAAAAAATTATACGTTGAAAATTATAATACTTATATCCACTGAAATGTACATATAGTAAATGTATAATTTTCTTACTGACAGAAATACAAGTGACGAGAAAGATGGATACACACATCGGTATAGTGGACACTGCAACAGCGCTACGTTCAAGGTTAGTTATGTTAGTATTTGGCTTTTTTATGTATTATAATAATTGGTAAAAATATATTTTTACAAAATGATAAATAGATATCTTAAATTTTTTTAAAGTGTTATTCCACATTTAGGAAAGAAAAAAACGGATGAACCCGCGCCTCTTAAATGGTTTACATAGAGACGCGGGTTCAAATCCCGTTATGTTCAAAGTTTTGTACGTTTTTCTAATGAGTATGATAAATAGATTTTACGTAAAAAATATATAAGCACTATATTCTATTAATGCCTTCTCACAATTTACACGTATTATCCAAAAAATCACTGCCCTACTAAATCTTGTCCATCAACTTTTATATAAAAAGCCTTTGTATCCATCTTTCTTCTACCGTCTACTTAATCGACGTTTATATATAATATATACGTATGTATAGGATATACGTATACAATATTATATACATATTCTTGCCTTAAATATTGTTACAAAGAAAAATATGTTTTTTAGTGTACATAACATTTATTATTATTATAGTATATTTGTTTAATAAATTAAATAAGTCAGCTTAAAGCTGTATCCCGCATGCAGCAGGGCAGGCAGAGGGTACCTAGTGTTAAGACACTCCATCCCCCACTATTAGGTACTATTAATACATTAATATAAAACTATTAAAGATATATAAAGTTTATTCGAACTGGTGTCTTCTTTGGCTGCAGTATAGTTCTTTGAACGTTGAGGTCAGTTATCAACAGCAGCACGCACTCTTTCCATGGGAAAACTCCTTACTGCCAATCATATGGATTGTTTTAGGGACTCCAAATTATCATGGCGTTTAGAGCACTTTGGCTTTACGTAGAGACGTTTCCTCGCTATGCGTTCTCTAGCGCATTTACTATGGGAAGTGTTCTGTGATCTGTTACCTATCGCCGAACATTCTAACCGCCAAATTTCTTCCACCAAATATCTTCTACACCATCTGGATACTTGGCACTTCACTACTGTGCGGTTTCATAGGAACTTCCTTCCACGCGCCACGGAACTGTGGAATGGCCTACCCGCGGCAGTGTTTCCAGGTCGGACATGGGTACCTTCAAAAAGCGCGTCTATCTCCACCTTAAAAGCCGGCAACGCGCCTGCAGTTCCTCTGTTGTTGCACGTGATCGTGGGCGGCGGTGATAACTTACCATCAGGTGACCCGTACGCTCTTTGCCATGTCTTTTTCCATATAAAAAAAAATCCTCCTATTGAGCAGAAGCTCCCGCTTGACCGTACGAGCTGACAGCTGATGCTGACAGCCTTTATTCTCGCGGAACTCTCACTACTCGCGACAACCATACGCTTAATTTCGTTCCTCAGTACGTAAATCCTATTGTAAATACCCTTTCTTTATTGTTGAGTTTTCCCTTCTAATTTCTATTATAATACTTCCGTAATTTTACTTTCTAAGTGCTTCTGCTTTCTTAGTGTGTTATAACGTTACTTCGTGTTCTTTCTTTTTATCCTATACGCGCCTTAAGGGCCTTAACTACCTTATCAAAAATGGTATTTTAATATACTTGCGAGGATGTTTTGATACCTTTTTCACAAAAATATGACTCAATCACCCCTCCATAGCTAACACCCCACCAAACCATAACAGATAATACCCACGTTGTACTCTGTTGACTAATTGTGAAGCTTCTTGAGAGCTTGAAAGCTATGCCGGATTTATGCTGAAGCATAAATACTGTAATTTTGTTTGTTAAAATATTACTCAATTATAAAAAAAAAATCTCATCTGTTAAGAAAAGCTTTATGTGACTTCCCTTTGGGAAACGCTGAAGTAGTTGGTTTTTACATTTTACCACCTTATCCTTTTTCAAATTATCAGTTAAGAAATGACCAATGCGTTTCTTATAGACTGCAAGTCCAAGTCATGTTTTAAAATACGCGACATGGTTCTAGGTGCTTCATCTCCCGAGGCTAAATCTTTTACTTTCGGATAGGATTTCTTCGAAGTCTTTCCATTATTGCTTTGATCGCCTTTTTCGTAAGAACACTACGTGGATGGTCAGATCTTGGAGAACATAGGTTTTATTATACCTGTCAATAGCCCAGTACACAAACATTTGGCTAATACCAAGCATATGGAGGATTTTATAAATTGTATTTGGCTCTATACCTACTTTATAAAAATTTAAATTAAATCAAAAAACCTACTTTATGTAATGCAACTATAGCGATTCGGTTCTATTTATCACTCTACTCTATTAGAATATCACAAAATATTATATTTTATAATATATTGGCACGAAAATAAGAAAACACAATGACCAATCAGTAAAAAAATTACAGATTCAAAAGTAATATTTTCTTTATTTTAGATTGTAATAGTATTTATAGCCAGACTAAGTATTTGTACATTTATACCGCATTGCCTTATCGTGTAAAAAATGTATCAATTTCAATAGGCTACTGGACTTTTTTGAGTAAGTGTTTTTTTAAATTCACGCTGTACCCCGCATATACCATGGTACGCGAGGGAACCTAGTGTTAAGACATCTTAATTCTCTAATGTATGTCCCATTTAATCATGTAACACGAAGGCTTTCCTTAATTGCGTGACATAGTTTGAAAATAAAAAAAAATTGTCACAAGCTGCATGTTTTTTCAAAATTGATGCAAATTGATGTTTTTTCAAAATTTTATACAAAAAATCTAATTATTTTAAAAACATCCTCATCCTTTGTTCTCTTTCGATTGATACTAAATAGATGTTATTTTAACTATTACTTATTAAGATATCATGTAACTATTTTACCTCCAATTCAATGGAATTCGCTCAAGATTACATACTACAAGTATGTGTAGTATTCCTAGTATTTTTTTTTTTTGGAAATTTTGATTTCTGTTTTTTTTTCTATCTCTTACTTTGCATAGTAGGAGCTAAAAAACCCACAAGTATTTTTCTTCTATTCAGTCCAACACGCACTTATTCATACGTTTATTCCATAATGAATTACATATTTTTTTATTTGGTTGACACATATTTCACCAACCAACAACCCACAACACTCGCTATTGTTACATATTTTATTTATTTAATTTTTCTTTTCTATCAAAGGGTGTAGCGTTCTTCGGTCCAAAAAGTGAATACATAGTGTCAGGATCAGATTGTTCATACATTTACATGTGGGAGAAAAAGAGTGAAGCGATCGTGCAATGGATGCAAGGGGACGATAAGGGCGTGGTGAGCTTATTTTTTTATAATTATGATAGAAATATAATGCAATTTTATATTATATTGAAATTTCTGCAGTGTCAATTACATATGAAATATTAAATTAGACATCAATTACTTTCGTGGAGTATCAATTCAAAGTTTAGTTTTTCATTAGTTAATTAGAAGTACATTCCACTGGGTAAAATTGAAATCTTGATAAATTTACTGTTACTAAAGATGTTATCTATTGTATTGATAAGAAAATAGTACCTAAAAAATATGAAGGGCTTTAAAATAAATATGACAATTTTTTTTACCCACTGTATCCCGTACATAGCAGGATAGGCAGAGAGAACCTGGAAACCTAGTGTTACGACACTCTGTTCCTCACTTTCTGCTAAATTCTTATGGCATTGCGTGTCGTGATTGGCGGGACGCAATTTCTCGCTTTACCTCCTTACCAGATCGAAATAAATATTTCATTCCCTGAGTGGGAATCGAACCCACAACGTCACGTTAACAATCGCACGTTCAGGCGCTTGCGCCACGACGGCCTCGTGAATATAATTATGGTTGAATTTATTCTAATGGAAATAGGGCTTACATTTATTATCAAAATATAATTTGCAGGTAAACTGTATAGAAACACATCCACGTTTTCCGATAATGGCAACCAGCGGTCTGGACAAAGATGTCAAGATATGGATACCTAAAAGAGAGGTTGATCCTACGTATGATGGCATGGAGAAGGTAATGTTTTATATGCTTTTTACTCTACACTGTATCTTGCAAATAGCAGAAGTAAAAAAATCTAGTGCTAAAATAGTCCATTGCCCATGCACTGCCCTAATTTTTAAGAACTCCGCGCTTTCTCCTGTTACATAGAGAAAATGAAAATAACTCATTCCTTGCGTAGAAATCGAACCCACAACTGTCGCGTTTACAATCACGCTGTACTACATTGGCCTCTATCAAAAAAAATTCAAGGCCCGTTGAGATGCTCTTTGCCTCCTTACCAGAGCGAGAAAATGAATATGATAAAGCTTTATGGCATATCCCGCATATAGTAGGGTAGGCAGAGGGAACCTGGGCACCTAGAGTTAAGACACCCCGTTCTTCATTAAGACACTTCCGTTCCCTATTTTCTGCTGGATTTTTGAGGTATTGTTATCCCCTAATTGAGGAAATGAACCCACAACAGTCATGTTTACAGTTGCACGGTTGTGCCCCTGCGTCACGTTGGCGTAATATATTATTAATATGAATATTTATAGTATTAATATATAACATTATTTAATTTTTTTTTCAGGTTGTATGTGACAACAGCGAACCAAGTCCGTTATTTAATGATTTTTTACCTACATTCTATAGTCCGTACCGCGGCGGTAACAGAGCGTTTGCGGACGACGTGCCCGCGTACGGGAATATTGAATTCGACGGCAACGTTTGTACTGCTTTCTAAAACCGGCTACCCTCCAAAAGGTTCTAGAACCTTCTATACCTTTTTTGATTTTGTCGTATGTAGTGACATGCCTATAACTATTATTATTTGAAAGAGTTTGGTAAACTTTTGGTATTTTATTTAATATAAATCAACTTGTAATATGGAAGCAGCTTTCTATTAAATAGCCATATGAGTTCTCTCATTTGAATATTTGATTTATTAGTATTTGTATAGAAAGAATAGATATTCAATTTATATATTTATCAATGATCAGTCTAAATCATCCTTCTTCAATCCTAGATTTGAAGTTGCATTTCAGTTGATTATAACTGATGGCTGTAATGCATATTTTTTAGAGCATTTTTTATAAGTTTATATATATAGTTCTCTTCTTGTAATGTTGTAATATTTGGGCGTTTAAAAATATATGTTTATTATTAATATTGAACAAAATTTACAAATTGAAACATACCATATTAAGGTAGTTAACATCAGATCAATCTTGCGAATACTTCATAAAATTTATTTTTTTACTAATTTTCTTCAAATTAACAAGAGTTATAATTGTTTTAACACTATTATAGTAATCTATTTTTAAATTAATATTTATATATGTTACATACATAATGAAATTATAAGTATTTTAATAGGGAATACATTTTTCTGCTAAAACCAAAATTGTCGAAAAATACAGACTCATCACAATACATATTCATAGATATGTAATAAAAAAAATATAATTTATTGATTTAATAAATTGGCCAGAGCGTTATAGTTTAATTACAAAATTTAATATGTTTTGCATATGTAGTGTCCCTGTTATTTATATAAATATGTCTATAAATATGTGTCAATAAAAGTGTGCAAGATGTATACTTTAAACTTATTACCACTTGCTGTGTCAGTTTCTCTTTTTTCATGACTATTATTTTATTATTTTGTATAAAAAAATCTTTAAAACAATTGTTTTAAACTAAATTTGACCTTTTTAAATTATTATTTATTATAATAATTGTACACACACAAGTGGAGCAATATGAATATGCTAGTAACAACTTAATAAGTACTAGAAAGATTTTGAATAGATAGATTTTTTTATATAATGAACGTAATTTAAAAAATACTATAGTCTCTAAAGGCAGCCGGCAGAAGTGAAAATTAATTAAAAAAAGAAAAAGTCATTACAATTAATAAATCTTTTCTTAGTAAAATTCAAAAGTGATAGATGATTTTCTTTAAATGTTTATTTAACTTTAAATAAGTGAAACTAAAGAAATTATTGAAATAAAACAAAATCAAAATATGTTTGATAAATATTTATGAGTATATATGATACAATATCAAAATACGATAAAAATTCCTGCTGTTTATTATATATCATTTTTATACAATATTACCACCTATATGTAAAAAAATATTCTTTCTACAAAAATATCTATTAAACAACCATTAAGTTTTATGTTGTTTTGATTTACAATTACATCTTATTTTTCATTGTAATTGATATTAAGCGATTATACATGTGTAGTTGTTTTTTATGTTTTAATATATAGATCTTGTACCGTTTTTATAAATAATGTTAAATATCTAAACAATGATTCATAGACACGTCTTTTTGGAACATTATTAATAAGGTAACTGTTTTATTCAAAATTTGTTTCATTAAATATTATGTATATATATTTAAATTTTGTTTGAGCAGCTGTTGTGTTGTTGTGTTGTTTTATGTGAATATTTTTTTTACTTATAGCATTGCTATTTATTTAAAAAAAAAAACAAAACATTTTAAGTATTATATGTTATATTTTTTTATGATCCATTTTGACGTGTCTAATACTTAAACATAAATAATATTTTCTATTTTTTTCTTACCAACCGATCACTCATCTTTCTTATAATGAACTGAAAATACTAATGAGAAACATCTTATGCCTGTGATATGTTTATTTGTGAAGTTATTGAATTTTAGATATATTTAAGGCACTAAGCCGTTTTGCATCATAGATTTTAGAATATATAATTATTAATTAA
This sequence comes from Heliconius hermathena, assembly GCA_013403705.1. Taxonomy (NCBI): domain Eukaryota; kingdom Metazoa; phylum Arthropoda; class Insecta; order Lepidoptera; family Nymphalidae; genus Heliconius; species Heliconius hermathena. The sequence continues at coordinate 27,008 of JAAIXJ010000827.1, read as the reverse complement.
TACTTTCGCTTTATTTTTGGTTTTTCATTATAATATCCATGGCAGACCATATTATGTTGTGTAAGTTAATATAAAATACGATCACTTATCAACAATTTGTTTTATTATTGTTATTTGACCCGAGAAGGCCAATTTTGTTTTTTAGTAGCTTAAAATTTAGTATTAGGTATTGTTCTTATTACTGTGGAAAAAATGTAAAATATAAATAAATATATAGTAAAATAATGAAATTTTATAATTGTTTTAATGTTTACCCGGTATTGGAGAATAATTTAAATACTTACATAAAAATGTTTACACAAATTGTGATATACTCTTGAAAATACTAAGAAATGTCTCAGTCAGCGTTGCCAGATTTTTTCTAGATGAAAAGCGGGATTTTTGAAGATTTTAAGTAAAAAGCGGGACAAAAAACTTAAATTGTAAGAATTTAATTTATGATTTATCCATCTATTAAAGTTTTAAATTAAACTTCCAATAGAATAACGTCACTATTCTTGAAAACGATATTGTTTTGGTTTACCATATCTAAGGCACTTGAAGACTCAAGTGCCTTAGAATAAATAACTTACGAATATAATTATTTGTATTTCTATGAAATTATAAGTATCTAATTAAAAATTTTAAAGTAATAAAAAAAGATTATTCACAGTACGTGGAAAAATCCGTGAAAAGCGGGACAGTCCCGATCGGCTTCCAATTCCTTACAATGTTATTACAACAAGATTTGTTTTTATATGACCACTGCTAATTATTATTATTATTATAAGAATATATTACATTCAAATAATAATTACGTGTTAATATTATCTTTAAGTAATGATTTTATTTTTACTGAATTATATTTAATAAATTATTATTAATAGACAAATAAATTAAAAGCTACCACTTGAGTCTTAAAGTTAAATACCCGCACATCACAATTCACCTAAAAAATTGGATTCCCGCTTTTTTGACATTGATATCTACGCAGTGTCGTACTCGTGTGTGGTTTGTTTGATCTACAACGCCGGAAGTCAAAACATATACTAACAACATTTAATATGAAATTTACTTAATAAAATGTTCTATTTTTAAAATAAGACCTATTTATTATTTTCACTAATATTAAGTAAGATATTTGACTGCTATCAGAGTAATTTATTTAATCGGAAAAACATTTTAAATATGACGAGCCACATGCTTCCCACGGTTTGGATAATGGCCGCCGCGTTCGGCCAATAGGAGGCGAGGCGTGTGGAAGCCCGCGCCATCTTCGTTTTCAAACTCATCTCCATCTCGGCCGCCCGCTCACTCGATCAGTCAGTCGCGCGTCGGTTTAGAGCAGCCGTATACCTAACTTGTCTATTTCTAGTAATTAACACAAAATCAGAACAATCATGAGCTCCAACGAAAATAATAGTGAAGTGGCAGTAGACAAGGTGGGCGAGGAGAAGTCCGGAGTTGCTAAAAGTGACCTAAAAGGAGCCAAAAGGGCAGCAGAAGTAAGTGCACATGTCAAATTGTATGTGTTCGTTTTAGACGCTCGCCATTTTATTGAACGTTATTATATGAGGTACTTTTCGATAACACAGTATGGTATTGCACCACGTGGTGGTACTGAATTGCGGTTTGCCGCTATTATCCCTAGCACCGAAGCCGGCGTATTTTTGGACTCCTAGTTCTAACATGTAAGCGCGTGAGGCAATCGATGAGTCAGACATCCACTATTTCGTTATGCCATACACAGTAGAAATATTGTAAGTAAAATTTTTATGAAAGCGAAGTCGCTACGTTTGGCGGTTCTAAGTTTTGTTTACTCGTTTTCGATACAGAGGCATGACCTTGGCAGAAAAAAAACATGGCGCGGGAACGTATGCTTAGTCTGATTACTATGTATTTTCTCAAAACTATCACCGTGGCTACGTTTAAGCGTTATAAATTATTTATTATTGATTTTATTACGTATCTGTAAAGCTATTTTTAACTTGCTATCTTACCCAGTTTACATTCATAGTAGCGTGACGCTAGACAGTAACATGGCCGGCGCGTGAATGTCAATGTAGTCACCTAGCATCAAACAATTATTAAACAAGACAAAGCGTTTTTATCTTTCTCATTGTTCATTCCTATTATTTGCAATATTAAGCGTGTTTATATCAACCTAACATGATATTATTGCATACGTTATCTTTATATAAGTAGTCAATGACCCGGCTATTATTTGTTTAAAGCAGTTTTTTCGACTTAATATATTTCCATTGTTTGCATATTATACTTCAGAAACAAAAGTATATTTTTTTGTGTATCTAAATAAGAGTCCCCAGCAAAAATGTTTACATATTAGACAAAATGCTAAATAATTGTGACATTCGCCGTCTCTTTCGTCACATCGTAACCTAAATTTACGCCAACGAGCGCGTATCAAACATAACCTCAATGAGCAAATAAATTATTATTATTCCGAAGACATTTTATTTTATACTTCACTAAATGATTATTAATAGTAACTGCATAGAATATAGCTTGGTATTTAAGTGTCGTTTTGGCGGTTTCAAAATGTTCTACGTCACCGGTTTTGTTATGCGCATTGACCGCCATCCGCTTTGCTTTGCTATGATAATATAGGCCGTATGACTACGGCCCCGCTAGCGTGTCTTTCCCCCATACTAATATAACCCACGCTTTATTGTTACGGTTACTTGTCACCTGCGTTTCACTATCTTGCAAGTAAGGTAGCTGCGTCGTATTTATCAATTAAATTACACGACCGTTCGTTTATTTCAACACAAAGTTTTTAAATTTATATAGCGTAGAACGTAAATTTTTTACATTGACTAATAGAAAAAAAAGCGATTTTAAATATCGATTTACCCGTTGTACCAATATTTGTTATCTGTTTTTATTTAGGAAAAAGCAACAGAAGCAAAAAAGGCGCGAAAGGAGGAAAATGGCGGCGGTGGGGAAGACGACGCTCACAGTGAGGAAGATGACTTGGAAGGATATGAAGTGATAGGCGAAGGCGAAGAGGACGACGACGAGGAAGTAGAGGGAGAAGAGGGCGAGGAAGACGAGGAAGAGTTCGAAGAGGGAGAAGATGATCTCGAAGGTACAAAAAAAACTTGTGATGCCGCCGAAACTAGTAGACAGTTTGGCTGTTTAAATTATTTCTGTAATAACTACTAAAATTAATATCGTCTTATCCTGTATACATTATTTTGAACCCCTATTTATTAGGTCTCCGATGATTTGCAATAAATTAATATGGTTTTATTTTAAAATAAAAACGTATACAATTCAATACTGCATATCTATATTAAATATTTTGATATAATAAAATGGTAACTTATCTGACAGAGTTATCACATAATGGCGCGAAATCGAAAAGTGTGCGTACATTCGAAATGCCTACATGGTAGTACATTCATATCTACAGATTAACTTGTCATTTAACTTTATAATTATATAATATATAGGCCCGTATATAATATTTATAAAACTTAGGTTATAATATTTCGTCAAGCTGTTTAAGTGTCAATGTAACTATGTGTGTGCTTTTCCTGCCCTTTCTCCATATCTTTAGACACCGGTAGATTGTAACTCGAGTAAGCACGTATTCACCGTCATTGTTATATTCAATGTATGGGTCTCGTTGAAGCCTTACAAATTGCGAGCATATTCGCCCGTTGAACTTAATAGTTAAAAATAACTGACGATGTCAATTGTTTAAGCGTTGTTGCTTTATTGAATACGAATTGTAGCTCGCAACTTTGCTTTCGTGTACTTATTTACCCTAAAACTTAAGATCCCGTTTTTTCCTGTGCCCTTTTTTAGAATTTTAAGGAATTCTTAGTGTATATACTCTCCAAGAAACGTAAAAACCGATATAATTATACATAGTTTAGACGTTTCAGTGTAGTAGTAGAATGTGTATTAGAAAATTTTGTTTCAGACGAGGACGTCGAGGAGGAATTAGGGGAAGAGGAAGAGGACGACGCGTAATACGGCCGAGCCTCTATAAGGACAATGTCACAGTGTTAGTGCGCTGTGTGTGTAGTGTGTGTGACGCCCCGGCCGCAGTTGAACGCAACAACGGGTGCACTATGAATGACAACGTAATTAAGTCTAATCCGAAGAAAATTACATTTTTTTAATTGATTACATTTAAGTTTGATACTCATGTATCAATTTCTTTTTCGAGCAATCTAATTTAATTTTAAGACTAGTAGAATACAGTTGAATTTTGTCATGAAATGTACAAATGTGTTTTCGGAAACTTTATTTCTAAGTGAATATCCACTCTGTATTTAGGTTAACCTTTAATATATGCCCGAATGGTGAAGTTGTGATATTTTTCTATATAAACAGTAGTATAATTCACATTGTAATGAAATATAGACAATCCGGCACGGCTGTATTAATTAATAATATAGAGTAAGCAATTAAGTCACAAAGCTCAATTCTTCATTTTCCTGTTGTCGATGAGAGTTTGTGTGTACATATTTAGTGTAAGGGAAGCCTGAGAGTTCTCACTCAGTAATGTAAAAAATAATGTGATTAAAGTATTCATTTGACGCTCTGTTATGTTCAATGAATTAAGTGATCGCCCCCGCAAAGCCTCCGCTGCCTCGTCGATTCCTACACTCCTCTCGCAAAGGAAATACAATTGATACCCTCCGATCCTAGTTTTTATTTGAAACTAAACTCGAGGAGCTGGGTGCCGACGTGGGAGCGTCCGGTCGATTTCAGTCGCCTACGAAATTTTTCGTTGCAAGTTTTAGAAAAACATCACAATTTTGCCATTATCTCGAACATCGCGCGCTCGCCGCCGCCCGCCGCACTCGCCGACCCGACGACTGATAAAGAGCGCGTCGGCCGCCGCGGCGCGACGACCACCTTAACCTGCCTGTAATTTTGTCCATATTGTTAATAGGATATAGAGCCCGCAGTTCGATGCTTCATCTTTCGTGGTGCGGAATAAGAGATTTCTAGGTTAGATGAGGAATTAGTACGTAGGTCGGTATATTTCGACGAAGGGACGCGTCGGGGCCGGCGGCGGGCGGGGCGGAGGGCGCGGGGACGGCGTCGGGCGCGTGGCCTCGTTCGATTTGCCGCCGCCCCTCCCGCCGCGCGGCGTCCGACGCGCCGACCCCTCGCCGAGCGGCGGCAACGCGCCGCGTGCGTGGAAAAGTACACCTCGCACGCGATACATTGCGCCCCGTGTACTGTACGACGACCCCCCAGCGGTACGCCGACTGCACGTGAATTGCTACATTTTATAACTTCCCGCCGCTCGTGTGAGAGGGTCCTATCGAAAAGCATATTTAGTTGAATTTTCATCGATACAAATACTTGACCTTTTTTTAGGATTGACATTGAAATAAATTAAATTAAATCACCCTTAATTAATTGTATCGTCTCCTTTCATTTATGGTAAGAATGAACTGTCACATATTGTGCACGATGTACGACTAATGTGAATACCTTAGTACGATTTTTATTTATTTGTGATGTTGAACACTATTGATTTTCTACGATGGACGAAATGTAAATACAACCGATTTTAAGTAAAACGTTATTTTGTTTCCTAAGCCTATTTATTTGTCCCTGTGATGGGTTTGAAATAAACAGCTTGCCAAATCCACTATGATAATGATTTTAAAGATAGCATCGTATATATAAATTGTGCCACTCATGCGATTGGTAAGCAGCGTCCATATTGGATAAGATATGAAAGATAATGTTTGAAGTGAAATAACTTGATAGCAACTGCTGAGATAAGTTGTTACTTATTTCAACAATTAGAATTGCATGATTTACATTAATTTCATTTTTTGTTCTATCAGTATCAACTACCTCGAATAGGTATGTAAGCACAATATGGCGGCGGCAATATAACGCCGCCATCTTGGGACGTCTCACGTGCTTGAAATGCTATAATATTAAGTATAATCTATGCAAAACAAATTCAAACTAGACAATACTTGTCACAGTATGAACATTACAATTCAATTGCATTTTCACTAAATTTACAAACTTATCGCAATATAATCATTACCTATTTAAAACTATGAATAAGCTAGTTATTGTGCATGACGCTTAATGTAACTAGTAGTGACATCTAGCAAATAATATTTCAATAAAGTTGATATACCTTTACCATAGATGTCGTTGTCAACGAAAATTATTTATCTATTTTATAATGATGTCAGCAGCATAACTTATGGCGGCAAATTTGAACTAAGAATGTTATTTTTATATTGCCAAGGAGAAAATAATATTAACAAAATTAATTAATGTTTTTCTTTTATGAGGTGTGTATTAAGTATTTTGTTTACATAGTAGTATATAGAAATAAAGGTTTTTAAAATAGTTTATAATTATTTAGGCGCTAGTTCTCGGATGTTAAGATATTTTTTTTAAAAAAAAATTGGTATCTATATACCAATTTTTTTTTTCAAAATACTCCATTATTTATATGATGTTTATACATAATACAAATAATGGAATTCAGTCGTGGCGCAAGGGGCGCAAAGTGTGACTGTAAACGAGACTAGTTGTGAGTTTGATCCCCACTCGAAGAAATGAAATATTTATTTACATTTATATTTCAATTTTTTCGTTCTAGTGTCGAGGCAAAGCGCGACGTTGAGTTCCGTCATTAAACACAAAATGCTTCCAGAATTCGGTGGTAAGTTGGGAAAGAAGTGTATAAATAATGAAAAACTGTTTCATTCGTAGTAGATATGTTAGTAAAAAACAATGTCTGTGGATTTTTATGAATACAATTTTTGAACACATAAGTGTAATTGTCTTCATGTGTAGATTTTGTATGAAAAACTTGCATGCCATTACCTCTATCTTGTGGAGTAGCTTACCTTCTAGGACATATCCACCCGGTACAGGTTCCTATTTATTTTGGAATCGATTATAGTATACATATAACTATTATTAACTAACTATTTATTTTGGAATCGATTATAGTATACATATATAAATTTCTAACAAGAACCTGGACCAACTGAGGTCTTGGTAAAAACTGATTCCGCTCAACAGACAGATTTGGAATTTCACATCAACAAAACAGTTAGTAGGTACTCTATTACATAGTTGACTATAATTTTTTTATCTCTTTCATCTGCTGATAAGTCCCTTTCATCATCGTTTCGCTAAAAGAAGTTTTGGGTAAACTTGAAATTAATCTTGCTAAAATCACCTTTCTTTGTGTCTCGAAGCGAGAAGAATTCTGAGCTTTATTTGTACAAGCTACCAGAATTAATGTTATCATTATATTATATATATTGAGGCCGGTCGTGGGGCAGCGGCACGAGGTGTGACTGCAAAACCGACTGGTTGTGGGTTCGATCCCCACTCGAGGAGATGAAATATTTACTTAAATTTATATTTCCATTTCTTCGCTCTGGTGTCGAGGTTAAGCGCGGCGTTGAGTTCTGTCCCTCAACACAATGCCTCCAGAATTCGGCAGAAAGTGGGGAACGGAGTGTCTTAACACTAGGTTCCCTCTACCTACCCTGCTGTGTGCGGGATACAGCGTGAAGCTGATGATTATATATGTATACGCAAAGAGAATCCTAGTGAGATATCCAAACGTTGAAACCACAACATTCAAGCAATTTTCTTACTAAATATCTATCTACTAACCTTTTCTTTCCTTCTTGAATATCTAAAATGTAATACTGTTTTTAATTTTTAAATAAAGGAATAAATAAAAAAAATCAGTGACGTTACATCTTGTAAATGTAGGTTTTTGATTAACATGAATGCTGATCTTGTGTCTCAGCCACTGCTAAGCTTCACAATTGAATATAATTGCCGCCGTCAAGAAAGGTAAAGTAAACTTACATTGGTTTAAAAAATCTTTTTAATTGTTTTTAACCCTTTTATGACTATGGAGACACACTTGTCCCAACTAAAAAATAAATAAAGAAATGTAACTATAAAACGTTTGAGTGTAATTTTTTTTGCAACTAGTTTTTTTATGTATCTTTTATTTCATGGTTTGAAAAGAAATGTAAAAATAAAAAATATTTTGGAAAACTTTTTGTGAACTCAAGCTGCCTCTTACGGTCATATAGGTGTCCCGCACTTGTCGCATAAAAAACTCATTTAATTATATTAGTTATAATAGATTCATTAAAAAATATGTTTTAGAAGTACAATGGATAATTTCAAATTGCTCAAAAGATTGCATGACCTCATGCTCTTACGGTACTGAAATGATTATTTGTTAAACACTATTTGACGTGCTTGTTTATAATGGACATGGTTCTTTAATTTATAATGTTTTTAACAAATAATGGTTTTAACATTATTTACGGAATGTATTTTAAAATGAACAGCAAAGATTGTAATTTAATTGAAACTCACTGATCTTGAAGTGTCGAGTGCACTTCTATAAAGAATTCTAATTAAAGTAGCTATAGGCAGTGAGCACTGAGCAAGTGAACAACCTATTATAACAGTCTCATACAACACTCAGGCAGTGGGAGTCGTATTTTTTGTTGCATTAAAACGTGTAACACGCGTATTTGTTGTCAAAACATCTTTGTTCTTTCAAAGTTACACACTTCTTGCCTGTTGCCTTAATTTTCGTGCTTATAATTTAGTGATAAAATATGAAAAATAGTTGCAAGCCTTTAATATAATTCGGTGGAATTGGGATTGGTCAAAATTCAAGGTAAACAATACAATAGCCATAACACAGTTCATGTGTGTCATATTTACCCTTTCAATTTAAGAAAAAGTGAACCAAAAATATTTTATTGGATGTTTAAATTTAAGTGTTTTGAACAAAGGAATAAGTATATCAGATAAATGTTTGTTTATCAACGATTGAAGATAAAGAAAGTATGATAATATTGTTATATGATTTTTAACAAAAATGATTTGAATGTCTAATGAATAAGGTTAAATAAATAAATATTTAAGTTTATAGTCTTCACTTTTGTCTTGTCTTTATTCTAAAATAAAAAAAAGTAGCTAACGCCAGTTTGCAATTGGCGACAGCTGACAAATGTGGTAAATAGACAAAGTTGTATTTTATTTTCTTACTATTTCGTTCATTATAAGTGGTCATGCTTTTTTTAATTAACAATAAAATTATTTACGAAAATATGAATTGAAACGTTGTTACACGTAAAATAGAGGCTAGGTTAGGTACCTACATTGAAGTGATTAGGCAAATAGGATACAGGTAACTTCAAGGCGGCCACGGCTTGTTGACCGTACTGTAATTTGAATAGACATAATTTAATAGAAATGTGCTTTGCTAAAAATTTTAAAGTTAAACTTTTTCAAAAATGTTTATTCTAAATACATTAAAATCAGAAGATACCTGACTAAAGATTTTTTAAAAATAGATTTGCTACTTCAGTACATTGTTAATTAAATTATTTTCGTAATGTTGCTTGTAATGATCTGTTCAAAGTATAAGTGCTAAAATTTATAAGATATAAATATAATCCATACAGAACGTAAAAGAAACTAACAAGATTATTAAGTCTTATAAGTTTCGCAACAAAAACCTTTATTGTATTGATCTTATCTACTTCACGACTGCTTACTAAATAGTCACAGGGAATTTAATATTTTACGAAACGAGAACATGAAGTTTACTTGCAATTTGCAACATCTTTAGCAAAAGCAATCTACCTATTTATTAACATATGCTATATTTATACAAAAATATATGTAATAGCATATTTTATAATTAATTATGAAATCACGTATAAGAGATGGATATTATTTGTATATATTATTAATCAAAAATGACCTTGACACCGTCTATGCATTAAATGTATTCTTTGATTTTTATAAAAAACAATAGTAAGTACTCAAAACGTGTTTTATAATATTATGTAATAAATATATCGTACGTTCAAAATGTTTTGTTAATAAATTATATTACATTATAAAAAAAATTAAAGTTAAATGTTAGAACTGTATTACCTGCACCTGTTTGACGTTAAAATAATATTTTGATTTGGCTTTGCCTTTCTTTTATGAAGAACAATAATTTTATAATCTAAACACTTTAGTCTCATGACCATCAAAAAAAAAAGAGAGTGAGGCCAGTCGTGGCGCAGGGGCACAAAGTGTGACTGTAAACCGACTGGTTGTGGGTTCGATCTTTATATAGAAATATTTACTTAAATTTATATTTCCATTTCTTTGCTCTGGTGTCGAGGACAAGCGCGGCGTTGAGTTCTGCTACTCAACTCGCAATGCCTCCAGAACATGGCAAAAAGTGGGGAACGGAGTGTCTTAACACTAGATTCCCTCTGCCTGCCTCATGACTAATGCTAATCAGTAAAAGCTAGTTTCTATAGTTAATCAGTTTTTTTAGATGGAACAGTAAAGGCAGAGCAATTAAAGAATTTTAATCTAAACATTCTAAATCATCTAACTGACAGCAGATACCATAACCGTCGCACTGTGAGAGTACTGTGACATTAATGTAGCATAAAGGTGTAAATGCTTACAAGTCTCATTATTTGGTCATCATAATAAATAAGCAATATTACTATTAAATTTAGGCACTAATTATTAATAATATTAGTAAGTAATATCGATACGTGATATTAGCAGAACTATGGTAGTTCTACACTGTGAAAGTGTAACTTGTGAAACTCGATGCATTCCTCTCGAGTCTCGAGTGTAAAACATAAATACTTATAATAGCTTGTCAGTAGCGTATATGATACTTATATTATAACTTCAACTTTCTCACTTGCGAAGTTCAAGTACTTGCCTGTTTTTTTTTCATTTTTTGGGTCTTAAATATTTGGGCAAATTGAAGGAAAACACAACAAGAAATAAGACTTGGTAAATCAACACCGTAGGGTACTACTTCACGTGGACCTACCGTTATGAAATTTGGGAAGGAGTGAGAACTTGCAGTATAAATAAAGAGAAAATCCAAGTGAAAATTTATAGAGATTTCATAGAAAAAAAATAAAAATCATTACAAACATAACTGCAGTTCATTTCATACAAAATGAGTGCGTTTGTCAACTTTTATAAATTGTACTTCCCGTTGAAACATACAATTCTGTAACTGATACGGAACCTCACGCGAGTCTGACTCGTATTTGACCGGGTTTTTTTTATTATTAAGTATTTAAAGACGTTTAATTTTTTTAAATTACTTCTTATTCCATCATTATCTTGTAATATATTTCCGAACGTAGTTTTAATATAATTTTCATATCATATTAGTTAAGAGTAAATCGTAAAGCATTACCTATCAGTGACCATTGAGTACAATTAGTGTAATAAAACTCCACTTGTCTTGTCAGTACTAAGACAATGACCTGGAGTTCATTGCCTTCAGGTTCAACTTTCGTAATTTTCCTTGTGTACGATAGTTTAACGATTTTCCTACGAAAATAAAAATAAAGTTAATAGCTTCTAATGGGTAAGGAGATCAATAAAAATAAAAATTGAATATTGTTTTCCCATGTCATTCTGTATGTAATAAATATATTTAAATAAATTGTCATATTAACTATAAAATTTTATGTAGCACACTTAATAGAAATCGTATATCGTAAACAATATATGTGTCTTAAGTTTCTGGAACTAAAACATTTAGATTAGACTGCTAATTTTTGCAACAATATTTGTACAAACTATAGAAAAAACGTGCAACTTCACTTCAATAACCATATAAATAACAATAAACCATAAAATTTTAAGATAATTTCCGCATAATAAGGAACATACGGTACGTGTCTATTAGTACTTTCCTACATACTAGTTGTAGTTGCTATAGTGTCACACAAATCACCGTCTGCAGATCACGTTGTACGGAACCGGGCGATTGTCAATGTCAGTGGTCTACGCGCGATCGGAATCACGAATTGGCGTTATAGTGCGTCATCTTATATTATATGATAGGATTTTTTTTTTATAAATAATGCTACAGGAATGTATGTAATAAGCAGTTAATCGATATCAATTCGATGTTATTTAAATTTAATGAAAAATTATGGTACAAAAACTGGTATTATTTGTAAGTGTTAGAAGCACTTTAAAAAAGGAGGAATAGATTTTTGAAGAATAATAACGAAAAATAAAGTTACTTTTGAGTATTTTCAAACAGACAAATTTTTGAAAATATTTTTTTTGGTTCTATATTACATTGATAAATGCCAATAATAGATTTTTTTATCTTCAATGTACAGACAGCAATCAGTTACAATTTTATTATATCTAATTACTCAAACGAATATTATTTCTTAACGCGCCGGTCGTGGCGCAGCGGCACGAGGTGTGACTGCAAAATCGACTGGTTGTGGGTTCGATCCCCACTCGAGGAGATGAGATATTTACTTAAATTTATATTTCCATTTCTTCGCTCTGGTGTCGAGGTTAAGCGCGGCGTTGAGTTCTGCCACTCAACACGCAATGCCTCCAGAATTCGGCAGAAAGTGGGGAACGGAGTGTCTTAACACTAGGTTCCCTCTGCCTACCCTGCTGTGTGCGGGATACAGCGTGAAGCTAATTTAATTTAATTTAATTTTTTAACAATATATTAAATAATGTTTATCTTAAATACATACTATTTTTGCACATTTTTCTTATTTCAGATGTGGTCACAATGGTTTTCACTTTGTGCGTTATGTTGGATATCAACAATCAGCGCCCTCCGCGTGGGCGTTGGTATAGCGGATGTCACTGGACCGGCCGCTGAAATTGGATTTGTGAGTTTCCAAAAAAATATGCTTACAATTATAATTTCTTTTATTACTACTACTACTACTAGCTTCATCCCTAGCAGGGTAGCCAAACGCTACGGTCTCTACATACTTCTTTTGCCTCGTTCACTGTTATTAACCTTTACATACATGCCCTCCGGGTCCTCATGCTTTTTACGTGACTTTCCTCCAGTATCTTTGATACTGAGTTTTCGAAGGCCAACGGAGGTCTTCCCCTACTCTTACCACTCACCGGCGTGGCCTATGACCGTGGCCGGTCGTGGCGTAGAGGCACAAGTAACTGTAAACGTATTGTGGATATATATATATATATATATATATATATATATATATATATATATTCGAATTATATTTTTATTTCTTCGCTCTGGTGTCGAGATAAAGCGCGACGTCGAGTTCCGCCACTCAAAGTAAAGAGTCTTTACACATTATTAATATTTATAATACCATCGAGGCACATTGTGGTTATAGTTAACTTTAAATATGATGGCCACTTTCTTTAATTCAAAGACTTTTTATAAATTGCTTACTTTTTGGAACTTCTTACTTTCAAACCTAAGCAAAGCTCTTAATTATATTAGCTTTAACTTATCAAACGGTATCATTATACTACTATTTAAATTACTTATAGCGTTTGTTTTTTTATTATATGACTGTTACATACTGCTACTTATTACGTAAAGCTAGAGACTTCAAGGTTCATTATTTAAATTATTTTTATTAACTTGACCTCCAATTTATGACGAATACATTCACATTTGTCTTTGATCTTCTTGGAACTCATATATGTATAATGTTAAATACATTAGGTATATATAAAATAGCACATATTTTTCACTTATGCTGAAACCTGAATATAGCAAGGTAGGCGAAAGGAACCTGGGAACATAGTATTAAGACACATTCGTTCTCCTTAGAACATAATTTTATGTGTGTTTTACACTGCACTATTTAGAAGTGACTCTCAGTATCGTGTTTTATCGCGCTAGCCATGAGTTCAAAATTATTCAATAAAAATTTTAATACACAAAATGCTGTGTTAGTTACCTTTACTAGTAGTTTTTTCACATAATCATGGTTCCCAGATTTTTTTACTTGACGATCACAATGGATAAGATGATAAATAACCAGCCGTCGTGGCGCGGCGGCACAGTACGTCTAACTGTAAACGAGACGGTTGTGGGTTCCATCCCTATTCTGGGCCATGTATTATATTTATTTTTGGTACAAGACAAGACAGAGCACGGCGTTGAGTTGCACCACTAATCAAGAAAAGTCTCGAAAATTCGGCAGAAAGTAAGGAACGGAGTGTCTTAATTCTATTATCCCTGTGCCCAGTCGGCTGTGTGTGGGATACATCTGTTCAACATTGATTTTCGAGAAAAAAAAAATTTGAGTAATATAATAGTAAAACAGAAATGTATTTTTTAAGTTTACTTTTAACAAGGCATTCAAAGGTTCAAAGCTCAGCATTTTGAACCAAATTTGTAAACATAAACGCCGTTATTGTCAAGATAAATTTAAAAAACTAGGACTTTCAAAATTTCACAGCTATGCGATTTTCCTTAATGATTCATTTGTTTTTAATATTAAAGATATTGAATGAAATTAATGGAAACAATTTTGAATGCTCTGGCGTAACTTAAGGTTCAGTAAGTAAAATATACTTTATTGTTAACTTAGTGACGCAAAAGATCATTCTTCTTTTGTTTAGCATTTTTTCTTTTTTGTTTATTAGTTGGCCGTGTAATTTCTTGTTTTTTTAATTCTTTGTACAAGGAGACAATGTCGAACATCACGTCGCTTCGGGGAACTTATTTTTTTTAATTATTATTAAACTGAACCGATAATGTTGGTGTGAATAAAAAAAAATATATATAAAAAACACTTTAACGGTAATCATCAGAAAAAAAATAGGTAACCACCTATATAACTAAACAAGTAATTTTAAGTCATTTGCCGCAAAGCGGCATAGGCAGAGAGAATCTTGTGTTAAGACACTCTCTTCTCCATTTTCTGCCTAATTCAAGAAATAGCGTGTTGAGCGTGGGATCGGACTTAAAATCACCGCTGTCCCATTACGCCACGATGGCCTCATCAGATGGCTCTAGGTTGTTAATGGACTTGACCCGTGTCCCCTTTAATTGCAAACAGTATTCTTTTATGCTATAAAATGAATGTAATATAAAAAAAAAGTCAGCTGTGATGTCCTTTTTAGTCAAGAGCCTTTATCTCAAGAACGCTTGGAGATATCGAGTTAAAATTGAAACTATATACTCAGATCAGCGGCCCCATGATTTCCTGAAAAAAGGGATACATTTACAAAAAAGATACGGCCGTTTATATTGCAAAAAGCGTATTTCAACACTGTAAAGGAAATTAAAATTATTAGGGCACTTTCGGTTGCCCTAGAATTATGAAATTTGGCAGCTAGCATCTACAGGTACTAGTAGTACTACAGTACTAGTTCAGGAAAAAATCTGAAAACTATATATTTGTAGTTAAATCCAAAAAAATAACAGCCTTAAAAGGGGGGCAAAATTTGGTATTAAAGCAGCAAGGTCAAGTGAGGTATCAGATTAAAGGGCTCTGGCTAGAAAGAGCTCGACTTTCACTTGTTTGGCTTTTTTTTAGTATTTATAGTAATAGTACGTGTATTTAGGTGTTAATTGTTATGCAATACGCCGCGTTGGCAGAGAATAAAGTGCGTCTAAAATTTTCTTCCCGGATAAAAATTAACCACGTGCAGTTTTTTGTATACATAATATACTTACTAGATTTAAATAAATTGAGATCAGTCGTGGCGCAGGGGTACAAGTATATGACTGTAAACGCGACTGGTTGTGGGTTCGATCCCTGCTCGAGAAAGGGGAATAGGAACTAAATATTAATTCAAATTTATATTTTCATTTCTTCGCTCTAGTGTCAAGGCAAAAGCGCGGCGTTGAGTTCCGCCACTCAACCCGCAATGCCTCCAGAATTCGGTGGAATATGGGAAACGGAGTGTCTAAGCACTATATTCCCTCTTCCTACCCTGTTGTTTGTGGGGTATAGCGTAAGTCAGATTTTTTAAAAATTTAAATATAACGGTATGATATTTCGCTATTAACTTATTACTTTAAGTGGATTTGACATTGAGAATTGTAAAAAAATATTAAAATTCAAAATAAATGAGGAAATACATAATATATTGCAACCTTAAATGTTAAAAGTAAGTGCGGCTTACGGTCGAATTTATAAGGCTTATACCTTCTTAGCATTTTTCATATCGTAACTTATGTGCAACATTTGTAATAGGTATTTTAAATCACTTGCGGCATAATGTAAGAAGACTTGTTTGTTTGTTTAATTATACCAAGAAATAAATATGCGTTTCTAATCCCCAATGAATATAGACTCCAGTCCAGAGAGTAAGGCAAGTCGTGGCGGGACAAAGTGTGACTTTAAACGTGACAGGCTGTCGGTTTGATTCCCACTCGAGAAAATGAAATATTTAATATTTTAATTTTTTCGCTCTGATGTCAAGGCTCAACTCTGCAGTGCAATGCCTCCAGAATTAAGCGGAAAATGAGGAACGGAATTTCTTAACACTAGGTTCCCACTGCCTACCCTGCTGTGTGCGTAATACAGCGTGACGCTAAAAAAAGACGGGGGTTTTATAAGTTTGATGTGTCTATGGATGTGCTTATGTGTGTATCTGTGGGTCTGTCTGAAGTATCGTAACTCCCGAACAAATGGATCAACTTAGATTTTTGTTTGAAAAGTGTCTTAAGCGAGAGTGTTTTCAGCTATCATTCAGAAAAGAGTGTTCACCCTTTTTGAACATTATTAAATCTTTTCTAATTGTTTGTTCAGTTTTTACAGCTTTTTTGTCGAGGGTTTTTAGATTCTTTATTGCACACAATTTAATACATAAAATATGTACAATAGACCCGCCTATTAAACGCTAAATAGCATTTTTTTTAGTAGTCAATTATTTCCTGTGTGCCGCGGAAGTAGAGGGAACTACCTAGTGTACACTTCTTTCTGCGCTCAATTCGAAACACTGCGTGTTGAGTCGCAAAATACAAATGGGAAATGAAAATGTCGCAAAATATAATAATTACTTGTTCTCTGTTTGTTTGCCTTAACGCTTGATAATTGTATACACGTAATTTACTAGACAAATAATGTAATGTTTGTTTGCCTTAACGCTTGATAATTGTATACACGTAATTTACTAGACAAATACTTTTAGTATTGTTGCGTCTTAAAAGTAACATTTGTTACAGATAACTTTTAAGTAAAGTTTTTAAGTGAAGTTAGCGTGACAGAAAACTAACATTAGCTATGGCTTTATGTGGTTAAATTTATTGTTAATAAAATAAATATAACCATAAAAAGTAATGTAAATGTAATTATTATCTACACTAATATTTATTATCTGCTATAAAATGTAGATTTATTTGTTTTTGGTTGCTCAAATCTATTTGTTTCTTATCCTTGCAGTTAGTAGTTATAGAAAAGATATTTATTGGAGTAAAACTATTCTGAACCTACAGTAGGTGCATTATTTATTAAAAAAAATGTTACACGAAAAGTAGATATTACATATATTTTAATAAAACATTTTTAATACGTAATATTTGTAGAAATATATAATAAATTTAAATATTTTATAATATCATAATAAAAATAAAATGTTAGCTAGATAAATGAATATTTTTGTGGGCAATAAATAAGTTGCGAAGGATGTTAACAGTTCCTTCACGGTTTATTGAACAGGCGAGGTTAAACGTCTATGAGTATAGCCAATACTCGGGTATCCGAGGACTTTCATCACTCTTAATGAAGGTCCCCGAATAGTCTAATAATGCTGATTAGGAAGTTTTTATACATATTTCAATAATTGGAACTATTTGCTTTTTCATCTAAAAAGACAATTACAATATATTAGAATAGAGGACATATACGAGGACAAAATGTCTGTATGTCCCAAACGGATGAATCGATTTTTGTCTAGTTTTGTAGGGTGCCGTATCTCAAAAAGATAAAACGGAAACCTTATAGGATCACTTTTTTGTCCGTCTGTCAAGTCCATTTATCTTGTAATCGCTTGGAGGTATCAAGCTGAAATTAATATCAAATTGCTATATAGGTCTACGGTCCCTTAGCGTTCAAAATCAAGCTTCTAAGTTAACGTTAACAAAAGATAAGACAATTTCTGCATCGTTTTTGCTGCATTTTGTATAAAATTCGCCGCGCAATCAAAACGTATAGGGACTTCCAGTGGTCCTACAATTATGACATTTTTCATAAAATGAGACCTTACAGTAGATACAAATAGAGAAAAAAATCCAAAAACTGAATATACATACATATATATATATATATATATATATATATATATATATATATATATATATATATATATATATATATATATATATATATATATATATATATATATATATATATATATATATATATATATATATATATATATATATATATATATATATATATATATATATATATATATATATATATATATATATATATATATATATATATATATATATATATATATATATATATATATATATATATATATATATATATATATATATATATATATATATATATATATATATATATATATATATATATATATATATATATATATATATATATATATATATATATATATATATATATATATATATATATATATATATATATATATATATATATATATATATATATATATATATATATATATATATATATATATATATATATATATATATATATATATATATATATATATATATATATATATATATATATATATATATATATATATATATATATATATATATATATATATATATATATATATATATATATATATATATATATATATATATATATATATATATATATATATATATATATATATATATATATATATATATATATATATATATATATATATATATATATATATATATATATATATATATATATATATATATATATATATATATATATATATATATATATATATATATATATATATATATATATATATATATATATATATATATATATATATATATATATATATATATATATATATATATATATATATATATATATATATATATATATATATATATATATATATATATATATATATATATATATATATATATATATATATATATATATATATATATATATATATATATATATATATATATATATATATATATATATATATATATATATATATATATATATATATATATATATATATATATATATATATATATATATATATATATATATATATATATATATATATATATATATATATATATATATATATATATATATATATATATATATATATATATATATATATATATATATATATATATATATATATATATATATATATATATATATATATATATATATATATATATATATATATATATATATATATATATATATATATATATATATATATATATATATATATATATATATATATATATATATATATATATATATATATATATATATATATATATATATATATATATATATATATATATATATATATATATATATATATATATATATATATATATATATATATATATATATATATATATATATATATATATATATATATATATATATATATATATATATATATATATATATATATATATATATATATATATATATATATATANACACTTACTACTACAAAAATACTACTAAAGGTTAAACAACTTTGAATTTTATCGCGAATACCTAAGACTCGATTTCGGAATGAGGCGTGTGCGGCGGTGTTCCTTTGATAGGTTTATGTGTGCGTGCGTCGTCCTTACAAATGGCGTTTTATTTTAAAACGTCAATTTTATTATTTATTTTGTTTGAAAAAAATAACTTTTTCATTTTCGGGAATTTATCTTTTTCTGATTTATATTAGGCTTTTATAGAGTAGTTAAAACTGTGGTTCCATTTAAAGTGGTGCTTACACTTCCACCCTGTATAAATAAATAATAACAACAGTATAGTCAATCTGGGTATATCCAATCCTCCGATATCAAGAATGGGCATGTATAGAAGTCAGCTGTGTGTGAACATACTGTGGATAAGCCCAGCCATTACATCAGTTAACGTTTTTCATCCCCCAAGGCTGTGTGCTGCCTCCTATACTGTTTCTTCTGCATATCCATGACATGTTAGTAAATCCTAGTAATCATTGCTATGCTAGTCTTTCTCGAGAAAACGCTGCTAGTGCCAAAATGAACTTGTGTCTTCTGCCATGGGGTGAAAGGAACTTGGCTTAATTCAAGCCTTTTGATAACCCTATGAAAAACCCTATTTGTCGTGTTGTCAGTCTTCCAAAACACTCCCCTTACGCCCAGTATCAGAATAATGGGCCTTAATATTTTGAGTGACTGCCAGTATCGCAATCATCTGGAATGCAAAGCCAATTTGGCATCGAAGAAACTGGTGATCATCGGCAGAGCGAAACGGTACTTCATGCCAAAACACTGATTTTCGCATTTATGATCTGTAAAAGGCTTGACACTTTGGCTTTGCTTTGTAGATACATCTACTCACTGTGCTCTCTACCGCATTTATCATGGAGAGTGTTCTGGGGAAAAGTTGGACCTGTTACCTGCCGACGAATTTTAACTCCATTTGGATATGTGGCAATTCACTACTATGTGATATCGTAGGAACTTCCTTCCACGCGTCACGCAACTGTAGAAAGGTCTACCTGCGGCGGCGTTTTTAGGTCGATTTGACATGGCTACCTTCAAAAAGCGCACCTATCTCCTTCTTAAAGGCAGGGAACGCATCTATAACTCCTCTGGTGTTGCACGGGGTCATGTGCGGCGGTGATCACTTATCATCAGGTGACCTGTATGCTCGTTTGCCTTGTCTTTTCCACAAGAAAAACATACGTTACGACGTTATAACTTTCTTATGTGAACTACCATGTCCACTCATGGCATGGCAACTCATGGCCCACTGAGCTTAAAATTTTTCACTGACCTTATTTACCGGCTTCTGTGGACCACTGGTGGTCTGCGGGCCACTGGTTGGGAACCATTGCTCTAGACTACTTAATTACTTTGTATTATAAGACAAAACTGCGGAATAATTGTTTCATTACATCCATGATTTAATAAAAACATGAACTAATGTTACCTAGATTAAATAAGAAGAATAATTATGACTACCTTTTTATGAACGGTTCTTTGTGTGCCAAAGTTACCCATTTGATGAGGCTAATTTTGATAGACTACAAATTTCAGATTTTCTTCTAAACTGATATATTTTAAAAGGTTTATATGAATGTCTATGGGTGAAATGCATTATGAGAGTATAAGGAAAAAAAAACACTATTGCAATGTGCTTTAAATTTTAAGTCATTATGTAAAGTTACAGATTGACTGTATTTTTCACTGCATTAATATAATATTAAAAAAACACCTCTCAAGTGAAACTCGTTCCACAATAAGTTCGTACAAAAGTTGACAAACTTAAGATGGCCGGCTTATGCAGTCTTTTTGTATGAAATGCACTACTCGTATAAGCTTGTAATATTTTTTTGGAAGTGTCAGTTTAAATGAAACCACAGTTTTAACTACTCTATAAAAGCCTAATACAATTAATTTTTTTTCCCAAAAATGAAAAAGTGATTTTTTCAAACAAAGTAAATAATAAAATTATTGTTATAATATAAAACGCCATTAGTCAAGAACGACGCACGCACACATAAACCTATAAAAGGGAAACCGCCGCATACGCTTCATTCTGAAATCGAGTCGTAGGTATTGGCGGCAAAGTCTAAAGTTAATTAATCTTTAGTAATATGTGTTTACGTTATTGCTATCTATGCATACTCCGTCTCATCATCATATAAATTAAATTTTTTTGGATTTTTTATTGTTTATATGGTAAGTTCTCACTTGCCAAATTTTTTAATTTTAAGTAGTATAATGGTAAGTTCCTAATAGAATCACCTAAGAGATCCTTATGCGACTTATTTAAAAATAACAATATAAATAAATTCTCACCATTTCGATTAAGAATGTTTCTAATAGGTCGAGATCCCATCATCTCAATGCTGTATCCACTCCTTGTGCTCCTAATTTTTTCTTTAGTTTATTTGCAGAAAGTGATGTTAAGAAGACAATTTTAGCCATTAAATCTGACGCTGTTGGTGCTGACGGCGTTAGTCGTAAAATGTTCATTCCCATCCTCGATATTATATTACCTGTGATTGCATGTATATTTAATCATTCTATAACATCAAAGCAGTTTCCTTCAATGTGGAAAGATGCACAAATTATTCCTATACCCAATAAACCTAATCCAGTTGATTTCTCTGAGTACCGTCCTATTTCTATACTTCCTTTCCTTTCCAAAGTCCTTGAGCGCCTAAATCATACTCAACTCACCCAGTTTCTTTACCAAGGCAACCTTATGAATCCTTTGCAATCCGGTTTCCGTCCTGGTCATAGTACGACAACGGCATTAGTAAAAATTACTGATGACATCCGTACAGGCATGGATAGGCAACAAGTCACAGTCTTAGCGTTGCTGGACTTCAGCAATGCGTTTGGCTCCGTTGACCTTGATATCATGCTGGCTACTTTAAAGTCACTTAACATATCTCCTGATGCAATTAACTGGTTTCATGAATACCTGTTTGGACGCCGGCAACGTTTACGAATACAAGATTTGTACTCTGACTGGTCTCCTGTCGTTGCTGGTGTTCCGCAGGGTGGCGTGTTGCCTCCTTTGTTATTTTCTGTGTTTATAAATACTATTTCTGGTGCTATTTCTTCTCTCTACCATTTATATGCGGATGATTTGCAGATTTACAACCAAGCTAAAGTATCTGACTTACCTACCGCAATCAAGGACATAAACAGAAGCTTGGAGAGTATATCTTCTTGGAGTAAGTCATTTGGTCTGTCATCTTAACTCAAAAAAAACTCAACTGATTTTAATCGGTAGTTTAAAACTTATTTCAAAAATAGATGTATTGACTTTACCACCAGTACTATTAATAGCGATGTTTTACCATTCAGCAAAACTGTAAAAGATCTTGGTATCACTTTGGACAATAATATGTCTTGGGATTCACAGCTAAGTGAGGTCAGCAGAAAGATATTTGCACCCTTAGGTTCTCTTAGACGTTTGCGTAATTTTCTTCCTATACCTACTAAGATTTCGTTAGCAAATACTCTCCTTCTACCGATTCTTGATTATGCTGACATTTGCTATCTTGACTTAAGAGAGGAGCAATTAAATAAACTTGAGCGCATTCAAAATTTATGTATTCGATTCATTTTTGGTCTACGCAAATTTGATCACATCTCTGATTTCCGTAAAAAACTCAAGTGGCTCCCTATCCGCCTTCGCAGGAATACTCACATACTTCATCTTCTTTACTGTATTCTGTTCAATCCAATTTCCCCTCCTTACCTTAAAGAACGTTTTGAGTTTTTGGGCGGGACACATTCCCGAACTCTTCGCTCTGAACGTAATCTCACCCTAAAAATACCTTCTCACACTTCTTCCTTTTACAGCAGTTCATTTACTGTAACTGCGTGTAGATTGTGGAACTCCCTTCCTTTATATGTCAGAAATGCCAAAACATTTTTGACCTTCAAACGTCGCTTAAANGTAAAATATTATTATAGAAATTCTCATATTGAGTTTTATTGTTATATGTTGGTATATATATATATATATATATATATATATATATATATATATTGCACCCTACCCCTATCTATCTTAATATCTGAATTTGCTATTTCCTCTGCTAATGAAATTTATTATTAAATTTCATATCTTAGGCTATAAAGGCATAATCGTGTTACGAATGTTTGCTTTTAAGGCCATTTTAATTATGACATACTACACAGTTTACTTGTTGAAGTTCAAATTTGTTTAATAGGTACTGAGTACTGACTGTATCATAATTCTTAGTAGAATTTCTACATGAGTATCGTAATTATGATGTTTGATATATATGTTTTTTTTAGTTTCATGGTATATCCCGCATAAAGTGGGGTAGGCAGAGGGAACCTGTGAACCTAGAGCCATTGCGTGCTGAGCGGCGGAACGCCGCGCTTTGCCTCGATACCAGAGCGAATAAATGAAAATATTATTATATATAAATTTAAATAAATAATTCATTTCCTGGAGTGGGGATCGAACCTACAACCAGTCGCGTTTACAGTCATACTTTGCGCCCCTGCGCCACGACCGGCCTACATAAACTATTTCTTTATAATATTTAAAATATGTTGTACCTATTAACATTCGCAGATGGGTTACGCAAACTTCGAGCAGACCGGCCATGGCATCCATTTGCGTCAGTTCTCCCGCGCATTCGTACTTGTAGATGAAAACAATTCAACACGTATTGTCTTTGTATCTGTAGACGCTGCTATGATGGGCAATGGAATAAGAAAGGAGGTATTACTTAACTTAACTTAACTTAACTTCACGCTATATCCCTAGCGGGGTAGTCAGAGAGAACGGAGCGCCAAAGGCTACGGTAAGGAGGTATTACGAATAATAAAATACTAAAACGTACAAAAATAATTGATTTCAGTCTAATTGTGAAGTTGGTTTGCTGTTCTTTAATCTACACTCGGGGAGTAAATTGTATTTTTTTTATGTTTCCGCTCCGATAAGATAAATCGAAGTGTTGAGTTGAGCCACTAAACACGTTATATCTCTCAATCAGGTGAATGGTTGAGAACGAAGTGTCTTGACACTAAGTCGTCTCTGATATTAGAGTTTTATTGCAAAATGCATTGTACTATGTGCTTAAGCCAAATTTCAAAAGCGACAAGTGTTTGCTGGTAATTACCTTGTGGTACAATGTGTCTAAAGATTGCAAAATTTAATTCTCCATACAATGTTCATTTGAACCTAGTGTAGTCTTGCTTTTTGTTTTGTTCACAAATATTCTAAGTGTATATATCGAAAATTTACATTAAAATAGCTTAATTCAAACGGTTAGAAAAATAAATATATTTTTAACTAATGGCGAGTTCGTTCCTAATTATTCTGTACTCTATAAACCTTAAAAGTATTTTAGCACAAAATACTGCTGCGTTTGGAAGCAAAAAGAATTTTTAGAAATCCCGATTTTTGGAGTTACCCAAAAGTTACACAAATGGCCCTAACCAATATCAAACCCACGACCCTTTTTTAATTATTTTCCATTCCTTGTCAGGTTATAAAACGTTTACAAAAAAGGTATGGGGATCTATACAATGAGAATAATGTGATATTAAGTGGAACTCATACACATTCTACACCTGGAGGATTTCTTTTGGATTTTTTATTTGATTTACCCATATTGGGCTTTGTTAAGGAGACTTATGTTGCGTATATAGCTGGAATATTGAAGGTAAATCTTTTATATCTTTACTATTTAACGCCAAAAAGATTATAATATTTTTTAGCAAAAGTGTGTGACTGTAATCGCAGCGGTTGTGGGTTCGATTTCCACTTGGGGAAATGCATTTATTTATATTTTCAATATAATAAAGAAAATATTTCCACATAATAAAGCAATCGCAGTGTTGAGTTCTGCCACTAAATACGAAATTTCTCAAAAATTCGTATTCGAAGGGAAAGGCAACTGCCTTCTGAGTCGGCAGAGAAAAGTTGCTGAGAAGAGAGGCAACATAAAAAGTACAATTTAATTATTAAATGTAATGGTTTAATTATTAAATATAATATTTTTTGGAATATTACTCTGGTAATAAGTTTTAGTAATTAATATTATTTTTGAAGTTGCTCTCTTTAAATTTAAGATGTGGCATATTTAAAACATATTGTATTCAGAATATGATACCGAACTAGAACTGATAATTGTATAATTCAATATTTTTTGTATAAAAAAAAAAAATATATATATATATATATATATATATATATATATGTGTATATGTATATACATATTATTAATTACAGAGTATCCTCATCGCCCACAACAGTATAACGCCAGTGCGTATGGAATATGGTGAGGGTGAATTATTAGATGCAAACATCAATCGGTCTCCGACATCGTATCTACGGAATCCGGCTGAAGAGAGAGCTAAGTTGGTGAATTTCTTTTTATTTTTAATTTTTTATTAATATAATTATTATTTTGAGTTAAGTTGTTGTATTACTGAATGCGAGCGCCCGCTTAAAGTACTACATTATTTATTATACTTAATAAACTGAATTACGTCCCCGATTTAATATATACATATACTGTATGTTTGCAACGTACTTAAGATTTCTGATGTGAAAACTATAATATTAAAACCTAAGGTTGCACTTACGTAGATATTCAATTGTTTTCTCTGTTTGTGTGTTTGTTCACGTTTATCTCTGAAACGGTTTAACCGATTTAAGTGCACAGTTAACATTATTGTAGATATTTTGACAAACTTCCCTTAACATTTTGTTTTATTTCAGTCGGTTCATAAATAATTAGGCCGTAGGTTAGCTAGCTAGCTAGTTTAGTATAATAAATAAATAATTGTGTTGTTCAAGCGGGCGAAAATGCGAGCGGTTCCCTCTATCTACATCTATCTAAAATCGGTTAAGTTGTTTTTATTTAACTTTTATTTTGGAACATTCGTCAATTTGAATGAATTAATTTACTACTATAATATTGTTCATCAGCTTCACGCTATATCCCACATAGCAGGGTAGGCAGAGAGAACCTAGTTTGGAGACTCCGCTCCGACTTTCCGCAGAATTTTTCGAGACATATTGGTATAGGCATTTTTTGTTGAGTGGCACAATACGACGACGTTTTTTGTGCACTCTTTATTTTCGTGAATTGAATGAGTGAATAAATGAGTTAATTTGAAGAAAATACATTTATATTAAGATTAAAATTACAATCACATAATATATGGTGAACTTTTATATTTACATAAATGAGAATATTTAATATTTACTATTAAGCCAAAAAATACAAAATTATATTAATAGTCATTACATAGCATGCGAAGAAAGTATATTTTAGAAGTTATATTCTTTAGAGGTTACTCTGTACGACGACGGTACCATTTCAGCTAGTCCGAGTAATCGTCGTAATTTGATTTTATTTTCGTATTTTTTATTTTTTCTATTAACTTTATAATAACTTTATTTAAACACTTATAAAGTATACAATAATTGGTTGAGGTAGTGTCCTCTTAGATAGGTTACAAAATAGCCCGTGATAAAGAGAAA
>JAAIXJ010001051.1:30188-56460 GCA_013403705.1 Heliconius hermathena | reverse complement strand
GTTCTTAACTTCAAATTCTCAATTCAGAAACCGGCCGTTAATCTTCCAATTCATTTAATTTCTTAGCTGGTCCTAATTTTTGTAAGCATTAATCATAGAACTATAAGGTACGTAACATAATTCAAATAAAATTTTACAGATCACGATTTAGTTACTATCAATTTCTTATTTATTTTATTACGAAAACAAAGCCATAGGTAAAAGCTATTATTTTTACACTTAAACTAATAAATCGATATAATTAAATTTTATTGATTTATTTTTGTTTATTCACACTGTATCCCACACACAGCAGGGTTCCCCACTTTCCACCGAATTCTGGATAGACTTTGTGACGCGACTGAGGGATATGAATTATATTATATATATATCAGCTTCACGCTGTATCCCGCACACAGCAGGGTAGGCAGAGGGGAACCTAGTGTTAAGACACTCCGTTCCCCACTTTCTGCCGAATTCTGGAGGCTATGCGTGTTGAGTGGCAGAACTCAACGTCGCGCTTAACATCGACACGAGAGCGAAGAAATGGAAATATAAATTTAAGTAAATATTTCATCTCCTCGAGTGGGGATTTCCCGACTAACTCTAGATATTTTTTTATTTTCTTTTACAAAAGTATTATGTAATGAGTTGTACCTAGGCAATGAGAAGAGTATATAAGTATACTTAGAAAATACAAGTATACATTACAATTTTTAACTAACAAATTATTTTTCAAATACCCAAGAACACAAACTTAAAAGAATTAGTGTAATTAATTAAGAGATAATAACTTTATCAAATTGAAGTATTATTATAAGATAAGTGAATATCAGACCCATGAGCTTAAATGGTAGTAATAAATCGACGTCAATGATGTGAAAGAGAGAAAAAGTTAAATTTCGAGTTTCTAGTAGGCCCAACAGAGCTCGTGCCGTATTTCGGCTTGATTTATCTGAAACGTACAAAATATAAATGAATACAACTTCTTTAAGATTACAGTTATTAGTTAAAGAATACAGTAAGTAACCAAAGGAGGTGCTAAGTTAGACACGTATATTTTTTATATTTGAGTTCCATAAATAAAAATGGATACTTAGTAGTTCGATTTTGATAATCTTTTCTTCATTTGGAGTGGTCAGAGCGCCTGGTCGGTTTCCAGGAGGCGCAGGTTCGAATCCCTCTACGTTCAAATTTTTATACGTTTTCTAAGAAAGTAAACAAATTAAATTAATAGTGCCACGATGATTCAAAAATTATTTGGTACATAAAGGTATCCAAAAATTAACACAACATTTGAATTTGCCGTCATTTATTGCAGTAAAGTGTTGGCAACCCTAAAAAAATACTCGACAGTTTAGGGCCGTAAAAAGTCAATGCTAACAAGCCCACAACTACCTATGCATAAAAGGGTAGATTCAACGAGGCATTAATGAAAAGTTGGACAAACGAGTTCCCGCAAATGCATGCAAAGGCGTGGAGGCCATTGGCGACAAATGTGCTAAAACTGTGTTTTCTATTTAATTCAAATCTTGCCTTAATTTTGGGACACTTTTATTACATGGCTTCATGATCTTAGTTATATAAATAAATATTTAAAGGGCTTATTATTTTATGGGCTTACAGTTTTTTTATCGGTTCACTTTTTGAATTAAAAACTTTTTATTAATATACCTAACATATTTCCATGCAGCCTGCTCACAAGCATTTCTCTTAGTGTGGACACCTCTGCATGTATTCGGCCCGCATATATGCAAGGCACGGATAAAGGAAAATATTGAATTACTATAAATATAACGATCGTATATAAAAGTTTCATTTCAAACTGAAAAAGAAATAAATAAAAAATATATAAATATGATAAAAATATATTATACAATGATGATCATGATGAAGTACTTTTTGTTAACATGTTTGCGTTTGTTTGCTACGCTTCACGCTATGTCCCTAGAGTGCTAACCAGAGATAGGGAGCGTCAAACGGTAAGATCTCTGCATAGGTACCCCTTTCACTTTATCAACTTCCATCAACCTTTTAATTCATGCGTTTCGGGGTGTCCTCATGCTTTTTGCGTGACTTTCCTCTAGTATTATCGATACTATGTTGTTAAGGTCAACAGATTTCCCCCCCACCCTTTCTTGCTACTCAATCTTGTTTCATGAAAATTTTTCACCATTCTTTCATCACTCATTTTTCCGATGTGCCCAAACCACCTGAGCACTTTCTTCTTTATTCTCACCATGACACTATGGTATCTGCCACTCTGTGTATTTTTATTGCGGATTCAGTCAGCTAAGCTGACCTCGCATATACTACGAATAGATATATTTTCATAGTATTCGTCTTTATTTTTTTCTTTTTCTGTAATATCTCCATTTCGCTGGTTTTCGTCTACAGGGTCGTTACCAGTACTGCATTGAATTGGCCTTACATGTAGCTGTGCTGATGTTTCGCCAACTTAACAATGCAGCTAATACAACGTCAACTTTGTTATCGGTTGTAATACGCCTTCCCTCATTTATTTCGTATTTGCCATCACTTCTATATATACGTCCCAAATAAAACACTTCATTCACTTGTTCTAATATTTACGCTGATCTTGCATTATCTATTAAATATTCTATATCATACTAAATTTACAATTACTTCATAGTACTTTTATTTACAACTTACACCCATAGAAGACACTAATACCTATGTATATATCTGTACTGTACTAAATGTACCTACATTAATATATTTTTAAAACTAAGGTTTACCGTTCCATTTATAATGTATTTTGACAAGCAGTAGGCTAACAACAATGTGTTGGCAAATATTGTTGTTAGCAGGATTACGAACTGGAAATAAGAACATAAAGTTTTATTTCCACTTTATTTATAGAGTTAATAATTTTATCTATAGCTATTTTATACAT
Source organism: Heliconius hermathena (assembly GCA_013403705.1). NCBI lineage: Eukaryota > Metazoa > Arthropoda > Insecta > Lepidoptera > Nymphalidae > Heliconius > Heliconius hermathena. The sequence continues at coordinate 53,564 of JAAIXJ010001051.1, read as the reverse complement.
ACTTGCCATTTAGTTGCACTGTATAAGCAATCATGGATTTTAATAATTTTATTATACATATTATTAATTTTTTGTAAGTTGAAGTACTGAGATGACAAGTTTTTGTTTTGTTTCTTTTGCGAAAACTTTTTATTTTGCGAAAAGTTGGAATAAAAAATTAAATCACTTTGGGGCTCAGGACACGATAACCTTAAATACTTAGTAATTAATTTAATTCTTTGTAAAATAAGGCTGAACAAATGTCCATAGAAATATGGCTCCAAAACATCATATGTTAACAGTGTCCACATGAGAATAACTGACAAAAAATTATCTTTAAGACTAGAAACTACTAAAATTGAACAAAGACTAAGTGTATGTACTAAAATCATCTTTATAATATAAACTAATTTTGTATCAGATTTATTCAATCTTATCTCATCATCAAATGTATTAAGCTCATCAAAAAACATATATAATCTTCTATGAAAGATGTTTTCCAAGAAAGTGGAAAGTGAAAACCGAAATAAATCAATAAGGTTAAGGGATAAAATGATCATTGTTACACAATTTTTAAAACAAGTGACTAAAAGGAACAAATTAAGAATTATATAATAACATCTTAATAGCCATATAACTGTTTTATTTGTAATGTTTAAAATAGAGATTTGAAGTACTCCAAATATACATCCTAAGTATATTATAAATTTTGAAATAAAATCTGTACGAATTTTTATATTTGTATTTTTAGGTTGCACAAAGTTATTAACCAGCACCGGTGAAGACATATTTCAATGGCGCAATGTAATTTCGACTTCGGTATCTGCTACAACTGCATTGAATAGCGTACAATTAATTTCTTTGTAATTCATTTGTTTAATAGTGTTTCTTATCATGAAATCACAATACTACGGATATAATAATAACCGGTTATTGATGCCATCAGATGGTACGATGGATTTTTTTTATTTTTATTTTTTATTTGCTGCACGATTTATTCACGCATAGCATTATAGGCAGAGAGAACTTGGGAATCTAATGTTAAGATACTCCTTAACCCTTAAGGCACTTCCGGTCAGCACTTCTCTTGGATTTCTGCAGGCACACATTGCTCTAAATCGATTATTATTTATCTACATCGCGATGCTGTTCAGCTTGAAGCCAATTGGGAGAGAGTTTGGCAATGTTGAGAGAGTTTGGAGAGAGTCGATACGTTTTGGCTCTACACGCTACTGCTTTCAAATCGGAGGGTAAGGGATTTCGAGAAAAGAAATCAACGTGTGACATACTTTTACCTTCTTTGTACATTACATCGAAATCAAAAGATTGTAAGAAATCCCACCGTCTTGAGCCCTAGGAGTCAGCTCTTTCTTTGTTTAAGACGATTTTATAGAGTTAAAATCCGTAACTATCGTAATTTTTTTACTGTGCAGAAATATCTGCAAATAAAAAATATCTGGAATATCTGGAAGCCCGAGATCAACCATTTTAGGCAATAGCCTAAAATGGTTGATCTCGGGCTTCCAATTGAGATCACCTTTTAATGACGTCAGACGATACAAAGGTGTAATTATTTGAAAAAAGTTTCGGACGAACTGATGGAAGTAAGAAGCTAATCGGATAAATTGCCGCAATTGAGATAGTCTCCGGAGGCGACAGAGATGTCAAAGCCTCTATTTTTTTTCTTTGTAACGGTCGACGCGGGCGCCGACAGTTACAAACCCAAACAAAAAAATAGGCAGTTTAAATTTGTTGGGTTATGATCGATTACTTGTGTTATAATATCCGCATTTAAAGTAATTATAGATTTTAACTTTAATAAAAATAAACCGGGAAGGGGGAAGGGGGGTCATTTAGGGCTATTGTGGCGTAACTACGCTAATGAGCAACTGCACAACAGTGTGAATGTAAATGTGAAAGGTAAGGCTTCGATTATCATTAGTGGAAATGAATTTTTCAATATTTTCATTTTCCTCGTTCTGGTAATAAAGCAAAGCATGGCGTTGAGTTCCCCCACTCAAAATGCCTTTAACATTAGATTCCCAGAACTCCTCTGCCTAACCTGCTATATGAGGGATACAGCGTGAAACTCAAAAGAAAAACAGAACAAAAATAAAATTATAATACCTTTTCTGAAACATATTTAGGCAAAAAAATATGGTAAAAGAATTTGCTTAAATACTGTCGTTAACGAAGACAAATAGTATTGTATCGTGACAGACGCAATAAACAGTGTACAAGGTTTTGTTGAGTTTCTTTATATTTCTTTACTAGGCATTAATTTGTAGGGCGTGTTTTTTTTAATTACAACAATATAGGATATTCGTTGTATACTTCAGGCAAAACACATATATGGCTGATGACAAGTTAGTTTTGATCAATATTGTAACGGTTTTATATATTCTTATTTATAATTGTTAGTTGTTAGTTGCTTTAATACAAACATAAATACAAATAGTATTTACTGTATACCTTTATAGACCAACACTTGATGTTCCTGAAAAAGTGAATGTATAAACTAGGTTTGCTCCCAATATTAATAGAAAATTGTTGATAATAATTAACTAGTAAACTATTAACAACTTAATTTCATTTTATTTTTTAAATAAGTTCGTATGCGTAGAAATGCCAACAAATCCCTCAAATATCCTCACTTAATGAAGTAAAGTGAAGGATATGTGAACGTCAAATTAATCCCTTAAGTTTGGGCTCAATTAACCTTTTCTAACTAAAACATATAAGTTACATCTCTATTTGAGTAGACATTGAATTAAACCAGAAAATAATGGCACATTTGGGAAGTATATATAGGTATATTCCAAAACTAGCGATCCGCAAAAACTTTAACAGTTAGATTAAAATATAATAAGAATTCAAAACTTCTATAAATCACAATACTTTTAACTTTGTAAGATCATCTCTGTTTTGTTCGGTTCTGACTTAACAATGGCTTTGTGTGGTTGGCAAAGACCGCGAGACAAAAGCTTTTCTCCGATACTAGAGCTCACCGCTTAGTAGAATAAAGAATACACGAACTCATTCAATTTCAGTGAGAACTATTCAGGTTGCGGGAAGCTCTTATAGTTTTAATATCAACTTGATTTAAGTTAACTTCAAGTTCTCTTCTTTCAAGTATGTTATATCTTGTTTATTTCATATACTGGTGTGTATTTATTTATATATGTAAATTTGTCAGTTATTTTATTATTACTTTAGATACTAAAGTTAAAATATTAAAATACTACAAACTAGACCGTCACTAGACCGTTGTGCGCAGTCGCACGTTATTATTTATTATTATATCAATTTATATTTCCATTTCTTCGCTATGGTATCGAGGCAAAGCGCGGCGTTGAGTTCAGCCACTCAAGTCTCAATACTCAATGCCTCCAGAATTCGGTTCTCTCTACCTACACACTCTCACACTTGGTTCTCTCTACCTACTCTACTATATGCGGGATACAGAGTGAAGCTAAAAAAAAATGTATCGCCACCAATGTACAGTGGTGGTGTAATTATCTTATAGATTATCGGTGATAGCTCTACTTTGAAAATAAAATTCTTCCATTTCCACTCGATATTAAGAAAATTAAATTCTTTCATAAGCTGACAACTCACAAATTGCCAGCGGCTCGTTTGAAAATTTAAGTGTGAATTTATTTCTTGCTTCAAGGCTTTTATGATCCCAAAAGATCTTTACATTGAAACTCTTCAGAAAGGAATAAGCTTTTAATGACTTTTTAATGAGAAAAATTGCTATCTTCAAATGCTATTTTTATGTTGGAAAACTTACGAGGTAATTAAATAAATCTGGCTTCTAAAAATATAAATTATATAGGTAATATTATTCTTGAATAGCAGATATCAACATTTTTGAATAAAAAAGATATTTGTTATTGAAATTGAAAGAAAGATATTTGTTGACTAAGACAGATTACAGCTTAAAAGAAAAGGAAAAAAAATTAAGCAATAGATTATTATTAAAATGTAAAATCTATCATAGACACGTATCATTGAACACAAATTCTATAGTTAGCTTGAGAGTATGATAAATGTTGATATGAATTTAATTACAACTTTCACACCAGTCGTCTTTCAATCTATATCTATTTTGATATATGGGCTGGCCAATCTTTTAAAACTGTTTATTGATTTCACGCGAAAGTAGCGGTATTTCATTTTGTTTTATTTTACTGTCTGACAGAAATGAATTTTGTTACTTAATAAAATGTATAAATTAATATATAAAAAGTAAAGTTGAGTGCACTGTAGCGCAGTGGTTCAAGAGTGTAACTGTAAACGCGACATTTGTGGGTTCGACCTCTACTCGGTGGAATGAATTATTATTTATTAAAATTTTCATTTCTTTGCTGTGGTAACGAGGCTCAACTTGGCGTTGAGTTTCGTCACACAACACGCAATGCTTCAAAAATTCGATGAAATGTAGGGAACGGAGTGTCTTAACACTACGTGTCCTCTACCAATCCAGCTGCGTGCAGAATACAGCGTGAAGCCAAAGAAGGATTGTTTATAACATAATTTGCTTTATTATAGTTTAAAAAGAAATAAAAACCTTACTCTTGTAGAAATTATACTTCATTATATCACGTAAGCAGTCTTAAGCTTATTTAAAATGTAGACGTTGTTGAATAAATATTATAATCCATCCATTCAAGAAAAACGAATGCCAAGCGCCAAGTGAGTAAAGTCGTACTGAAAACTCGGAACAAAAGCTTCTTACAGGCACGCTCCACGAACTACTCCGCGCAATAACTAAGGTAAAATAGTATGTTAAAATGACAATGTGTGATTTACGACTATATTGAAACTTTGCTATTATCTATTCTTTTGTAAGTTTTACTACATTGTATAGGGTAAATTTGTTTTTTTCTTTAATTTAAGATATAAATAATTTGATTATTATATGTAACGAAAAAAAGTATTGTTTCAGTAATAATTACCTAATATAGTTTTCTAATATTTAACTCAAGTGTAAATTTCACAATTGAATATTGTTAAATAAATAATGTTTGAAAATTTTTATTGATATTTTTAGTGTGTGACGCAGTGGGTATAATATGTATGTCCAAATGTACCATATAAGTACAAATTTTACTCTAGAGAGTTTATTGTATGTTGCGGTGATAAAGAAAATGCACGAAAATGCATATATCTTAATTGTTTGAATTTTAAAGAAATTTTAATTTAAACTCAAACTTTGAAGTAAATAAATTACTGAATCATAAACATTACTTCTTGCTTTCACTAGCTTGACTTATTTACATAAAGCAATCTTAAAGAGACGGTTGTCCTTTTTTAATTTTCTCTTATTCAAACATTCATCACGAAATGCGACTAAAGTCCATTAGAATTACGAATTAAGAAGATTATGAATATTTGAAGGAGTCTTCAAAAAGTTTAAATTATCTTTATTTCTTTAGATTACTGTGTTAAATGTTTATTTATTGATAAGAAAAAAAAACAGCTTTATCTTTAATATCTGAAATCGTATTTTTATATTTTATTTTATTTATTACAAGGAAGTACAAAAAATATAATATAAAAAATAATCATCAAAATATACAACGTTTTACTGTTTGTTAGCTTTTTATGACTATTTAGAGGCATTGTGCGCTAAGAGTATTGTGTTTACCCATAATTACGTTTTTAATTCTTTGAGGCCAGTCGTGGCGCAGGGGGCAAGCGTTTGACTTTAAATGACAGGTTGTGAGTTCGATCCCACTCGAGGAAATGAAATATTTATTATATATTTTCACAACCACAACCACACGCTTTGCAGCGATGGGCAGAATTTTACAAGGAGATGTATGAATGCGATGATGCCTCAGTCTCAAGTAACAGCGAAACGCTGAGTCTTGATGTAACTGATGGCGAAATCAGTGTAAAAGAAATTGAGAGTGCAATACGAAGTCTGAAATGTGGTAAGTTAGCTGGAGCAGATGGAGTTATTGCCGAGATGATCAAATATGTGGTGGGCCACGCGTCTTGGACTTGTTCTGGTTTTTGTACAATTTATGCTGGAAATCAGGGGAGGTCTCAGACGATTGGCGAGGGGCGGTCATCATACACTTGTATAAAGCCAAAGGTTCACAGATAGACTGCGCAAGCCATAGGGCTATCAATTTGAATAGCAGCGAGAAGAATGCAAGAGAGATCTAAAGGCTGTTGTGGGAGGCCCAAGGAGGCCTTAGACCTGGAAAAGGATATATGGATCAGATCTTTCCTCTTCGCATGATCATGGAAAAATTTTTGGCCGCTAACAAAAAAGTTTTCTGTGCTTTTGTGGACTTGGAAAAGGCGTTTGACAGAGTTGTAAGAGCAAAATTATGGAGATACTACCCCGGTACAATGTGAGCGGACCCTTGCTGCAGGCTGTAAAGTCTCTTTACAGAGATCACTCAGCCTGCGTGCGAGTAAGAGCTGGCATGTCGACCTGGTTTAACATCCAATCGGGTGTTAAATAAGGTTGCGCCACGTCAGCTCATCAGGTTGTTCAATTTGTATTTGGATAGCTGTCTCCAAAGAGTGAAACATAGTGATATGGAAGTGAAAGTAGGTGACTTGCATGTGAATTGCCTGCTGTACGCAGATGATGCAGTGCTCATTGCATCATCAGAATGCGAGTTACAGGCAATGGTCACCACTCTAAATGGAAATTTGGTGTGAAAATATTGGGCTAAGCCTGAATACGAATAAGACAAAGGTTCTGGTTTTTGAACGAGATGAAGAAAGGACGGAATGCAAAATCAGTGTAAACGGTAAGATATTACAACACGTGAATGAAGTGGGGAGTAGTGTATACTTGGGAAGTATGTTTCACAGCAGAGATGGAAGATACGAGATGAATGTGGAAAGGCGTATTGCTGTCGTTAACAGGGTTACCGGAGCCTTAGCTGCATTGATGAGATGGCGAAACGTTAGCACAGCTGCGCGTTTGGCCGTACACAATGCAGTTTTGGTACCGACACTGTTATACGGCAGCGAAACGTGGGAAATTACAGAAGAAGAATGAAAGAAAAATCAATGTCATGGAGATGCGATCTCTTCATAGGATATGCGGAGTCAGCTTAGCTGATCGAATCCGTAATGAATAGGTACACAGAATGGCAGGTACTAGCGAGGGTGTCACGGTGAGAATGAAGAAGAACGTGCTCAGCTGGTTTGGGTTGGTCGAACGAATAAGTGATGAAAGAATGGCAAAAAAGATTTATGAAGGAAAAGTAAGTGTTAAGAGAGGTAGGGGTAGACCTCGGTTAATCTTCGAAAACACAGTATTAAAGATACTGGAGGAAGGTCACGTAAAAAGCTTGAGGACCCCCCGGATAGCATGTATGAAGAGGTCGATGACAGTGGACTTGGCGAAAGAGGTACGCAGAGACCATAGCGTTTGGTGCTCCATTCTGTCTGACTACCTCGCTAGGGATAAAGCGTGAAGCTAGTATAGTATAGTATATTTAGATTTCTTCGCTGTGGTGGCGAAATACGGCGCGGCGTTGAGTTCCGCCATTCAACACGCAACGGATCTAGAATTCCATCCAGGCGGAATATCTAATAAATCATTAAATATAACAAGCATAAATATAAGCCTGGTAAATAAAGTGTGTTCAAGTTTTTTTATTTATTTCATAAATAACAAACTTGAACACACTTTACCAGGCACTGCTTGCTATATTTAAGGTCTTCATTATAAAACTGACTTCATTATCGGAGTCTTTTTCTAAGATATCAAAGGAGCTTCTATTTGAAACGGATGTTTTATTATGTGAAGCCTTTCTATTTTTGCTATGAATTTTGTGACGCTTGGCCTTATTTTTTCATATTTATTTCTTTTAAATAACATTTTTCTGGAGTATATTTATAAATTTTTCATTGTTGTATATTTATCTCTATATATAATAAGACAGTAAAAATATTTTGTCTGTACATTTAATAATTTTGACTGAAATGTATAGAGGGACACTTAAAAAGAATAATAGAAAGCAAAAAGATTTTTTTTGAATTTCTTGTCNTATATACGTGTAATACATAATTAGCTTTATGTATATTTTATAAATATCAAATATCAACAATGGTCGTATTTTTTATTTAAAACAATCAAAAATTCTTTGACGATAATGTCGTAAAAAAATCATATTAGAAGTCATTATAGTTGTCAATCAATTCTGCTTATTAAATCAATAATCATGTATTTTAAGCGGGCGAAGCCGTGGGCGAGCCGCTAGTGTATTATATATTATATATAATTTTCTGTGTCTATAAATAAGGATAGGCAAAGGCAACCTATACATATATTGTTCTGTTCCCTATTTTGGCGTGTCAACTCAACGGACTTTGACTGATCATACTGAAATTACTAACTAAAAGTTCAGCAAGATATTATTAAACTAGTTTTTTTTAATCTCTAAATTACCAAGGCATTCTTTGTTTGTAAGCCGTGTAATATACTTTTGAAAATATTTGTATTTCTTACTACTTACTAATATTATAAAAGTGAAACTTTGTGAGAATGAATGTCACTTTCAAGTAGAAACTACTGCACCAATAGCTACATACATCAGAATAACACATAAGTAATAATATAACAATAAGTTTTAGCAAGTGAAGCTAGTATAAAACATTTAAAACGTGCTGGTAAAGATTTTGTATCTGTTTTTGGAAAAAGCAACGTTACTCAAAATATAACAGAATTTCAGAAAAATTTATAATAGTATCACGTATTTACTTGCGATACAGATTTGTCCCTTCGAAGTAAAAATTCAGATCACGTAATTGAGGGGTCGATGTGTAACGGAAAGAAAACTGTAGCAAATGTAAATATCGCATTTTTAATTTATGTTTTGAAATTTCATAAATTTATATATTTTAAAGATCTTAATTTCATATATTTTATAATATTCATTGTAAGTGTGATTCACGTTAAATCAATAAGTTATTATTATATCAATATGGGTATATGTAATATGGTAATTCCTCGGGTGATTCCACTAAGCATCTTCTGTCTACCTCATAGTGGAATTGATAAAAGTTTTTTTTATGGAAAAGGACAAGGCAAAGTGTAGCATCAGAGGAGCTACAGGTACCACATACAAAATAATCAAAAAAAAAATAGAAATAAGCTTATTTCACATAAAATTACAGATCTATTTATTTTAATATTAGCTTTAACCTGCAGCATCGTAATGGAAATAACTAATACGTGTGTTATTCTAAATACCCGAGGTCATAATGGGCAAGTACAATGAAAGTAAAATAGGTTACATTGAAAGTGAAATAATATAACCTATAGCATTTCTATAAATGCCAAAAAAAAAACATTTGGTATTTACTTTCTGAGTTTAAAATATCACGTGGCGCAACTCAACCCCGCATTTGTCTAAAAAGACTACAGACTACATTTTGTATGTAAATGTAAATCCCCGAGAGTGGCATTTGAGTCTATATTACGGCATTCAAAAGCTGACTACGCCATAATGGCGTCTTTTATCAATATTTGAATTGCCTTATGAAATTTACTATGTGTAATTGTTATAGAGGCCAGTCGTCGCAGTCGTAGCGCAAGGGCACAAAGTGTGACTGTAAAACCGACTGGTTGTGGGTTCGATCCCACTCGAGGAGATGAAATATTTACTTAACTTATGTTTCCATTTCTTCGCTCTGATGTCGAGGCAAAGCGCGGCGTTGAGTTCTGCCACTCAACACGTAATGCCTCCAGAATTCGGGAGAAAGTGGGGAACGGAGTGTCTTAACACTAGATTCCCTCTGCTTACCCTGCTGAGTGCGGGATACAGCGTGAAACTGTAATTAATGTAATATTTGGCTAGTAAGCCAAACTGTTTATAACATAAACATGATGACGGCTAATCAGAAGAGATATATTACAGAGACAGAATAAAAAGAATGAACGTTAAGTTAGATAATATGTCATCTTACCTCAAAACAATTTTCCAGCTCGAAGACAGAGGCTTAGTCGGTATATTTGGTATATATATATATATACCTAATACAAATTTGGGCACAGACTATAGGATTTATGTAAATTTGTGGAGTGAGACGCTGTGCTCGATGAAAACAATTTGTATGATAACTAGGGGATGTGAAATGATACACGTTTTCATTATTTTATAAAATGTCGTGAAAGTTGATTCTTTGTAGGTAATTTACAATTTTTGTAACTTATCTGGTTTAATATTACATTTTTATTTATTGAGTTTTATATTTTAATTATTTAAATAATAAATATTATATATATTTGAGACCAGTCGTGGCGCAGAGGCACAAAGTGTGACTGTAAATCCGACTGGTTGTGAGTTCGATCCCCACTCGAGGAGATGAAATATTTACTTAAATTTATAATTCCATTTCTTCGCTCTGGTGTCGAGGACAAGCGCGGCGTTAAGTTCTGCCACTCAATACGCAATGCCTCCAGAATTCGGCAGAAAGTGGGGAACGGAGTGTGTTAACACTAGGTTCCCTCTGTCTACCCTGTAGTGTGCGGGATATAGCGTGAAGCTATTTTTTTTTAAATAATAACGAAAGAATAAATTAAACATTTGTATGATCCGTGTACCTTAGGATACCTTGTACCTAGGGACAGTGATAGATTTTCTTCAAATTTGGCGCTATAAGAGCCACAAGCGAACTTCCCGGTCTTTTGTGTCTAACATCTCGATAGTAATAGTATACGAAAAAGACGGCGATTTTGAATGTTCACGTCAGGTAGTTGCGCATTAGTTTTTTTTTCTTTATCTCTTTTTATTGATTTTTTGAGTGGATAATTTAAGGTAAGAAGACTTATATTGCACATACTCAGTTGCCAGCTTATGTGTATTTACTTATTTTGCTATTTTTTGATGGATGAGTAATCAGTTTACATAACATCACTCCCTTAATAACACAATTTTTTTCTGTACCTTGGGACAGTCGTAATTGTTATTTTTGCTGTTTTAGATGTCACGAAATAAAAGGAAAGTAACTAGACTTGATCCCAATACTGAAAACGTCATAGAAGCTTTATAGCTTCTAGCTTTTTTTATAAAAAGTTGTAGTACAACGATTTTATCAATCTGAAAGGCTGCTGAAGAATGTTGTGTTTAAAATATTTCATAGCCTTAGATAGAATAAAGATTATTTATGAAACATGTTATTAATTAATTTTGTGATTAGGGATAATCTATATCTAAAAGTATTTTTCTTTCCTAAGTGTGGAATAACACTTTAAAATATCAAAAAAAAATGTTTATTTCACTTTTATTCTAAAGCAAAGAGGAAAAATTAAATTCTTATATAAACATATTTCGTCACTATCCCAAAGTACAAGACGTGATTGTTCCTTGGGATAAAACCAGTTTGTATTTTTTTATACTAAAAATTATATTTTTTAGTAGTTATATGTATAACTATTTATTAATATTAAAATATTAATAAGAGAATGTGATATACAAAAAATACTTCAAGTTAATTAAAACAGAAGTTGTGTGAAGAAAAGTGTCCTATGTACAAGGATCTCCCCTTCATACTACGTTTACGGATCCAATTTTGTGCTTAATGCAGATGGAATCGCAGGCAGCAGATACTTTAGAAGTAAATAGTCAAAAAATATTTTAAAAGATAAATTCATTTAAAATTCAAATAAAGCTTGATAACTAAATCAGTTTGTATTGTGAGTGATCAAAGAGATTGGACAATATTTAATTACTCAGAGTTTAACTCAATCGCCAGAACAAAGCCACAGAACCGTGCGACTATAGTAATAGTTCGAATAATAATGGAACATATGGAATTTCCTAGTTGCGGTATCGGTACGGGGGAAGTATGACTGCACTACGCTACGTAATCCGTAATAAATGGAACCTAACGTTTGCTTTAATCCTTTGACCTATTTAAATTGTCTACTAGTTTGGCTCTGACTTGCATGAAAATTTGTACTCAAACTGGTTAACGCTACCAAAACCACTTCATCTTGGAAATAATTTCTCCTCAAAATTACGTTATTCTAGTACTCTTATTTAATACAGTTCTTGGTCTCCATTGTGGAATTATTATTTGACAAATAAAACGTAAGATTAAGTCATCGACTTCAAAATTGTACCTAAATAATAATATGCGCAAATTTTAGCAACAACTAAAAATAATTTTTCAATTAATTCAAAGTTAAGTAAAGAAATTAATAATATACTAAATAAAATCCGTTATCTTTGGAATCGGTGCCAATTTGGATAGCTCCTAATTTGATAAATTTTATTTAAATTTTGTTCGGTAAATTTGTAAAATAGAAAAAAAGCAAAACGTGAACATATAGTTTTTTATGGCTGACTTAATTATTTTAAAAAACAATTTCCATCCATAGCACCACCTCTAAAACACGAACAATAAAATAATCAACAAAACGCATTCATAATCGGCTGAGTAATCAATGTACAAAAAATAAAAATAAACAACATACAATCGAATTGAAATCGGTTAGTAAGGGATATATTCAAAGTATCCGGTTTGTTTAGTATTTGTACTATCCATTAACCGCGATCCATTTCGGGAATATCTTATTTGGGTTCTACTAAGGGCCATTAGTCTTAGACATGGTTGACTGTATTCAATGAACATATCAATCTTCAGCAAATACTATGTTATAACGATTATTTGAATAGGTACCACAGCAATTGATTTCTTCAAGTCACTCGTGCACGTTAATTTCTTTAGAAGCTTATCTTTTTAATTAATATAATATCATTAAAATTATTTAATTTTTGTCTTTTTAGACTCTCTGTAATACTAAATAAAAATCTGCAGAGAGTTGCCACAATATTTCGGATGGCTAGCTTTATGATAACATCTTCATTAAAGATAGCATTGGATCTGGATTCAGAGGACGTGCAAAATTACTCATTGAATCCCATTTTCATTTTGAAGGGATCATGAACAAAATTTAATGCAATAGTAAGCTTTATATCTACGTACCAAAGTCCATTTAATAAGATAAAGTGTGAAATTAAAAAAAGACTACTGCTCTATAGTTAATCGTATGTTTTATTGTTTGTTCCATTTAATTTTTAGCCGATGAAAAAACTGAAAGGGAGTTTCTTTGGATACCGTATATATATATATACCCCTAGGGTAGTCTCACATAAATTCTTATATTGCTAGCGATAACTCTCATATTTTTTTGGTGTATACTACACTTCTTCAAGAATGTTATGCTGGTTTTACGTCGGTTCCCTTTTCCATATAAAAAACCTTTTTATTTAGTATTTTCAAAGGTATTAGATAAAAAACATTTAAGCAAATTTCAAAACGATGTAGCGGCTATATTATATAATTCATTATAAACACTTTTTAATTGAGGTAAATATACCTACTTAAATATCGACATTTTGTGTGAATTTAATTCGGTTGAAACGACAAACTACTAGCAATATTCGATTCAAATGTCTGTGAAATTATAATATGTTTTCGCAATTCAATTAAAAGCTTCCGTCAGTTATTAAGATCGATGTTTGTTTATGTAAATTATGTACTACTGCTGAAATGTTGTAATGTGTAACTAAAAATAACAAACATATGTGTATTCGGGAGAAATCCGAATAATATCGACACTTCACGAAAGTAGGATAATAAAAAAATATGTATTTATTATCTAACAATAATACAACATTTTTATGAAAACGTAGATCTTTTATCAATTCTGCAAGCCTATTTTTGTAAATAATGATGAGGCCAGTACTGGCGCAGCTGCACGAAGTATGACTGTAAAACCGACTGGTTGTGGGTTCGATCCCCACTCGAGGAAATGAAATATTTACTTAAATTTATATTTCCATTTCTTCGCTCTGGTATCGAGGTTAAGCGCGGAGTTGAGTTCTGCCACTCAACACGCAATGTCTCCAGAATTCAGCAGAAAGTGGGGAACGGAGTGTCTTAACACTAGGTTCCCTCTGCCTACCCTGCTGTGTGCGGAATACAGCGTGAAGCTGATTTGAAGTAAATAATGATTTTTAGTAGATCGTGTTTTATTTGACCTCTCGAAGAAAGGATAGCTGCCCATTGCGGTGAATAGTTGCTTAATGTTAAGAATGCTTCAGAGGATACTTGCCTCATGATAAAGACTCATAGTCATTTTTTGCATTTAACAACACATTTTTATCAATTTAACTAATCAGTTTCTTATTATTTACTGCAATCGCTTATATTTACTACAATATTAAGTACATATCAAGATTATTACAATATTATAAAGTTTTATACTCTAACACTACATACTTTTTTTATTATAGTTTCATGTAACTGTCAAAGTATCTTACATAGAATCCAAATCTAATTTCAATTTAGTAAAATCGTTGTTCTCAAAACAACTATGCAATAATCGTTAAGTAAATAATTTGTATTTGATATTCTTTAAAATTAGAATTTCCAAGTTTTAATATCCTTTCAGTGTCTCTTATCAATTTTTCATTCTTTTCCTTTTGTTAATATTTTTATTTTATTATAATATTATTCCTTAGTTTTTACTGTTCTAACTGTAAATTAGTATATAATAACGTTAGAAGAAAATAAAAACAACAATTTTATTATATAAAATTAGTAAATAAAACAATAATAAGTACGGATATGAAATAGAAAAAACATCTAAAATAAAAATCTGTTTTTACTTGTGGAAGAATATAGCCCCTGGGGCGACTATCCGCAAATGTAACTAGAGCGGTTATCCTTTAGAATACGGATACTTGCTCTTTTTATTTGCTGTAAATAAAAACGATTAACAAAGAAACATAATAAATACAACTATTATTTAAGACTGAGACCAGTCGTGGCACAGCGGCACAAAGTGTGACTGTAAAACCGACTAGTTGTGGGTTCGATCCCCACAAGGAGATGAAATATTTACTTAAATTTATATTTCCATTTCGTCGCTCTGGTGTCGAGGCTAAGCGCGGCGTTGAGTTCTGCCAATCAACACACAATGCCTCCAGAATTCGGCAGAAAGGGGGGACCGGAGTGTCTTAACACTAAGTTCCCTCTGCCTACCCTGCTGTGTACGGGATACAGCATGAAGCTGATTTGATTATTTAAAATCCAGCCTTTCATCGTCTACGATTAACGAAATATAACTTTGATTTAGGGTGAACGAAAGTTGAGAAAATATTTTATTTGTTATACTATTCTAACACAAAAAAATCAGCCAGTATGCCAACGTATCTTATACTGTCAACATAGGTACGTCATAGAAGATTTTTGTTCGAAAGGCTGAATCGGGTCTTTACTATAAAATAAAAGATAGCATAACTCTCCTTATTATTTATATTTCATTTCCATCAATGAAATATTAAAATGCCTTTAACATAAAAACAACAAACATTTTGAGGTCTAACATACATAAAATTTTCTGCAACAATATAAATAATAGTTTTCAAAATAATTATTTTTAAATATATTGTTCAATATTTTTGTTAAATTGACATTATCTTAAGATATTTGGTATGTTTATATAATTTCTTATTTGAGTTACATCTTACTTCAGATTTAATAGAAAGTGAGGTTAAGTTTAAAATTTAATAGATTTTTATTAGTACACCAAATAGGTGATTTAAAACGCTCATCAAGTATCATTATATTAATAATATTAGAGGTCCCATATTTATGACTGCAATTACAATTAAAATGTAAATTGAAGTACAATAACTTATTTTGAGTACATTTAAAAATTGGTTAGCTTATTAGGTAAAAACATCTACACTAAAATATACTCACGAATTTTATAAAAAAAATAATGATTTAGGTAAATTATAAATACACATTAGAAAAATACAAACAGACTACAGATTACGGAATTATGAGAAGACTAGGTACAATTCCACTAAACGAACTCAAATGTCTAAACAAGAAATATTCTAGTCATAAATGTTACAGAACTAGAATTTGTAACATGATTTTATAGTAATTTTATTTATTTTAGATTTGGGAACTTTGCAATTTAAATTATTGCTTATTTGAATCTATCACATTTACTTAATTAAATCTACAGACAAAATATTTACATTAAACTATATTACACGTCAATCGAGGCTAATTAACTTACTCGAATTCAATCGAGTCAAATATATATAATAATTTTTACGTTAAATAGTTATAATTAAATTAAATATCATACAGAGGTTGTGATTTGCTCTATTAAATGATGCTCACGACGATGGCAGGGGGCCTTGCAGGATCCAGACCTACTAAACGTGCTACTTCGTCGGGCGAGGCCTTCGGGAACACTGCGGGATGGCCGTAGTATAGCTGCACGTCGACAGCACTCAGGGTAGTGTGGCGTACAACAAGTACGATCTAACGGAGCTGCGTACGACAGGGACTTGGGCAAGCGAGCAGAGCAAGTCGGTCCCGGGAAGGCGCAGTACGCAGTGGCGCCCCCCGCACTGCAGGCGCACCACGCCGGCTCGCAGCGCGGCGGCGGCGTCACACACAGACAGGCCTCCGATATCGTCGGCGCCGGGACCGGGGGAGGCGGCTCCGAGTCTCGCTTCGAGAAGCCGACGAAAAACAATAGTACCGCGCCGGCTAATGTCGCTGCGGTCGAAAAATAAAAACCAGCTCTCGGCGCCTGCTGGTTTATGTAGCCCGTCATCGGTACTCCAACCATCACTGGTATTGCCTCAGCTCCTTGGACAAAACCTAAAAAATATTAAACAATAAATTAAAAATGCAATGCATCGCAAATGGTAACAAACAAGAAATACTACAAATATTATTATTTTTACTCACTCCAAACTTTTGTGAAGTGTCGTCCCCTTACTCGTTCCATCGTTAGCATCTTTATTGAGTACAAAAATCCACCCAAGCATAAGCCGTACATCCATGCAAAAAGCACGTAGCCGTGGTAGCCTTGGACGCTGCTTAGAGCTAGCATTGAAATTCCTAAAAAAGTAAAGAGATAATTTAACTTACTAATATCCAGAGACCCACCAGAGTGTCGAACCAAGTTAAAAAAGCTGGATCATTGACACAAAAACTGATGACATTTGATAATACGAATCTTACCTATTCCCAACATGGCTGTTTGACATAAATATTGTTTTGAAACGAGACACTGTGCTGATGGCCGTACCAGCACGAGCCCAAAGCCGGCACAGCCAAGTACAGCAGCAAATCCCAAAAATGTTTGCAGTAAAACTAAAGCACTCTCTTCTAAGCCTTCTTGAAAACCTTGTAGAGCCTATCATAGGAATAAAAAGAAAACATTTAAAAAGATATCAAAAATAAAAAAAGTCAAGAGGCCGTTGTGGCACAGTGGCACAAGTGTAACTGTAAACGCGTCGTTTGTGGGTCGATACTTACTGGGGGAATGAGTTATTATTTATAAATGTTTTCATTTCTTCGCTCTGGTAACAAGGCAAAGCACGGCGTTGAGTTCCGCCCCCTAACACGCAATGCCTCGGAAATTCGACGAAAAGTGGTCAACGGACTGTCTTAACACTAGGTTCCCTCTGTCTACCTTGCCTTGCCTTGCGTGAAGGTTAAAAAAATCAAATGACCTAAAGAATTTTACCTTATTTTCTTTTTTATTCACTTACCAGAAAAAATACTGGAGTGTAAAGGCCGAATGCTGCGAGCCCAGCGGCTAATAACAATACCTTGGCGGATCGCGAGTGAAGAGGGCTTAAATCAATGAAAGGGGACGTTTTTAGGCCTTTCTTTGCTTTAACCTGCCGGAAAAATGAACGTTGAGTTTCAAATTACTAAATATTAGCAAAAATTGCTGAATAAGACTTTTGTATAAGAATCATTATAAAAGAATATTAATATATCATTTGAATTATTATATTTGACTGTGATTGAGAAGAAGGACGACATTGTTGAAAATTATTATAGATTTATATATGTAATTAAAGATTGGAAACAATATTATATGAGATATATAACATATTTATAAGATCTATACTTCTCGACACTGCGTGGCGCACAAGGGTGTGACTGTAACACGATAGTTTCGTATCATGGAGCACACATGGGATAATGAATTATTATTTAATAATATTTTAATTTCTTTGCTCTGTCACCAAGGAAAAAGCTCGGCGTTGAGTTCCGTCAATCACTGTTGAATGTCTGTGCATTGTCTGTGCAATGCCTCAAAAAATTAGATGGAAAGTGAGGAACTAAGTGTCTTAGCACTAGATTCCCTCTGTCTGCTCTGCTATATGCGGGATGCAGCGTGAAGCTAATTGTATATGATCTAGAAATATAACTAAAGCATGGAAAATATAATATGTATTTGTATAAGCACAACCGTTTAAAGTTCATAGCATTTTAATGCGACGTCGTACCTTTCGACGTTGATTCTTCAAATGTAGGATAGCACGTCGTTGTGGGTGGTACAGGGAAGCGCTACGATACACAGCGCTGAGAAAAAATGCTAGCACTAGCACTCCCGTCACCGCTTGTAAACCTAAACGCCAACCAAGCTTCCTGGGAAAATATTATATGTGTTATTCATAATGTTTTTAACCGACTTCTGTAAAAGGAGGAGGTTTAGATTGACTATATTTTTTTATGTTTGTTACCTCAAAACTTTTAAATGGATGAACCGATTTTGATGATTATTTTTTATTTACAAACAGGTACAGGTAACACCTACCTGTGTGGTCTCATTTTTTTAATTTGGTACATTTCCGACAATGTTATTCATGAGAAAATCATATAAGTCTTAATTTTGCAACTTAATGCAAATTGTGCGCGATAAATAGACGAGTAACTCAATATTACGCCAAGCGATTTCGATGATTCTTTTTTTGTTGGAAATGATATACTTGAAGGATGGTTTGACGAGAGTTTGGTAAGGTTCTGATTATGGAATAAGAAGAATAAGTGGAATATAACTAAAATTATATTTGTATTATTGACTTTCTCTCGATTATAATGTTTAGTGTTAACTGGTTGAAATTATAGTCGCCTTTTTAGAACAGGTCAAAGAAACTTTTTTATAAAAAACTAATTTTAAATTTTTCGATTTTCAAAACATATTTTTAAATTTCAATAAGTTATTAAAATATTATAATATTGTTATTTACCCTACAGCTTCTTTGTAAGCAACGCTGAATAGCGCGATGCCCACTCCTCCTCCAGCGTGCGCTACGAGTTCCACAAATTGCCGGCGCCGTCTAAAGTATGTGCCGAGCACGAGGCCGGCCGCCTCGCGAACTAGGCCGCAACCGACACCTAAGACTACGCCTGGGAAATCAATTAATTTTATTAATGTAAATAGCTTTCATGAATGATTTAAACAGAAGTAACTTTCTTTTTTATACGTATAATATTTTTTTTTAAATGTACAGTTCGCTGTGCTTAAGCCGAGCTTTGCATTTGTGTGAGTGATCACTACAAGGAAAGGAAAGAAACAATAAAAAACAATAAAGTTTAATATTAGTGATAAATAAAAAACTAGAAATAAAAATAATATATCTTCTCTTCTCAACCAGATGTGTCTTATTGATAATTTTGATGTGTCGTGTGTGTTAATAATGAATCGTTCCATTTTGTAATTTTTCTTTGGTCAGCTTCTCTTTCGGCTATTAAATTGAAACATAAAATTAGCAATATCATTATATTTAATTATTATTATTATTATCATTGTACAGAAACGGAAAAATGCAATCGAACATAAAATGTATAAAGAAATAAATTTTGTGGACGTTGCTTTCGGTACAAGTACAAGAGGTATAGAGGCCTTGGTCAGTCGGTCGGTACAAGAGAATGAACCCATAGAAACCGGGTTAAACCATGAACATATGAACACTCACTCATATGCAAAGCTCAGTATAGACTTCGCACTTCGCTTCATACTATATTGTCAAGTTTTAAATAAAAATCATATTATTATGCACATAAATTTATGTATATACGTGAAGAAAATATTATTACACTACTCATATGACGTGAGTACTTACGAGTAGTTTTTTTTTCAGCTTCACGTCATATTCCGAATGTAGCAGGGTAGGCAATGGGAAGCCTAGTGTTGAAACTCTACGTTCACCACATTTCGTCGAATTTTCAAGAAATTGTGAATTGAGTGGCGGAACTCAGTGCCTCGATACCAGAATGAAGAAATGAAAATATTAATAACTAATATTTCATTTAGGGGAAACAACACACGATCATCACGTTACAGTCACACGACTACATGCACACTGCGCCACGACTGGCCAAAAATATATTTTAACACTACACATTACATTTTAACACTATATATTAACACTACACATTATATTTTAACACTATACAATTCTCAATAAAATGTATGAATTCTCACCATAGCTTAATAAAGTTTGATGAAGTTGTGTTGCGAAGGATGTGAATAGACAAGCCAGCGGCAGCAGCAGGCCTCCGACTAAAGCGGCCAATCTCGGAGATTTGCGTCGAGCAGCAACTAATGCGCCAGCAGCTCGCGATACACCAACACAAATTGCACCAGCCCAGACTGGTGAAATCGTGGATATATTAAGCAACCATTTATATTATGAAGAGAATGCCTACAGAATTCAGCAGAAAATGTTTTCTGAAATGAAATTTATAAATAATTATTAATTTCCCCAAGTGGGAATTGAACCCTCGACCGTTTTTTCTGCAGTCATACGTTGTGCAACTGGCTTATTTGGTTTGCGAAAATATACTCGTACATTGTTATTTGCAAATATTATTTCTTATGATTAAGCCGAACCATTGCTCTAGGGTTTCATTTAACACAATAGCGGTTTACTTATTGTCTTGTAAATAATATAGTAGCTTTGTTTCGTATAAGATATATTTATAATTCTAGGGTTAGTTATGCATTTGCTCTTAAACGGTGGATTAGACCATTTGAATACAATTCGAGTTGGGTTAATCTAGCTTAAATAGCTTACTCAATTAATATAATATATAATAATATCTTGAGGTCCTGCCATGGACAAAGGTGATTTAAGTGAAACGTCGTTAAATCAACAAAGTGTTCATTTATAATAATGAAGAGTGACTTATATATCGTCACATGCATTTACTTTTTACTTATGGATCTAAATATATTTATCATTATATATGTGTCAATTTTATACGTCAACTTGTCCTAGGTGTTAGGTGTTAGGAGGTACATTTAAAATGTTAAAGAGAGAAAGAAAGAGTCAGAAAGTCAACTGCTATCTTGGTATAATTTATTAGGACCCCAATAGTACAGCTTGATAGGGACTCGACTCAATTCAAAGCAGTTGTGACAAATTTATAGCACTCTACACCGCTCTACCCTCAAAGGCAAATTAAACCAAAAATACTTGAACCTCTTAGTATTCGGGGTGGACCGTGAATCTTTTGAAATTAATTCAATAACTCAATTATGTTCACGAACAAAAGTACATTCTATTATAAATGTAATTACTTATAATAATTTATTTCTCGGGAAGTTAAACTTTCCTTTGTTTACACACATTAATCGCCAGGTAGGTCCAATTTAATTTTGTTCTCCTTCAAACATGACGTAGCTATCAAATACAAAGCTTTTTTCCTTTCTTTTGTTTCTTATATTCGCATATTTTATATTTTTTAAATTGTAAAATTAGAGCGTGGCCGCCTTGTTCTGCTCTATAAAGTTGCGATTTAAATAAATCAGCTACACGCTATATCCCACATACAGCGGGGTAATCAGAGGGAACCTAGAGTTACGACACTCCGTTCCCCACTTTCCGCCAAGTTCTGGGGGCATTGCGTGTTGAGTGGTGGAACTGAATACCGCTTTTTGCCTTGACACCAGAGCGAAGAAATGAAAATATAAATGTAAATAAATATTTAATTTCCTCGAGTGGGGATCGAACCCACAACCAGTCGATTTTTCAGTCACACCTTGTGCCCCTACAGCACTACTGGCCTCAAATAATTTTGCGATTTATAAAAACGATTTGTGCTTAGATTGGTCTTTGGTATAAATTTGGGTTTTATGTAAACGACACTGTAACATTTTCTACTTATTTGCACAAAATCTTTTACTATAAACTCAATTTAACAAAATTTTGCAATAAATTCTTATTGTGTATAATGTTTTAATAATGCATACAAAATACTATTATTGCTTTAAAGTCCAAAACAGATCGTAAAAAACCTTTTTTTAATGAGTAGGCATTATTTAAGGTGTCAAGAATAAACTACTTACATAAAATTAAAAAAATACATGCAAGATTTTTTTTATTTACCAAAGAAAATTTCAATAAAACAAGATTGATGTACAAAATTAATACATACGATTCGTAATATCTGTCAAACAAAGGAATAATTGGCTTTTGGTCTGATAAAACCGATATATTAACATACCTTCCACATCAAAGAGTTTTTACCCTTTGTTATTTATTTTTAATTCCCTTTTTACATAGCTTTTTGACCTATTTTTTATTATTTTAACCAATTCACTTAATATATTAAATATACGAAAAATGTAATTTAAATTAATTTTTGAGGTCAGTCCTGGCGCAGGTGCACAAGAGTGTGACTGTAACGGGACAGTTGTGCGTTCGATTCCCACTCGGCTGAATAAATTATTATTTATTAATATTTTAATTTCTTCGCACTGGCCCCAAGCGCGGTGCTGAGTTCCGCCACTCTACACGCAATGCTTTGAAAAATTCAGCGGAAAGTAGGGCACGGACTGTCTTGACGGTAAGTTTCCCTCTGTCCACACTGCTATAGCGTCAAACCGTTTTTAGGATTCCTTACATTGTAAGGAAAAACAACAAAGTGATCTTTTTTCTTTTTTTTTAATTCTTACTTACACTACAGACTTATGGTCCTTTTGTTTTAATATTTTTACATTTCTTTTAATACTTTTTTCTGTAGATATTACCTAGAACTAGACTTATGTTATTACTAAAATATATTTCTATATTTATACAATATCTGCTTAAGACAGTCCAGTTATCACTTTGACTGAAATGAATTTCAGTCAAAGTGATCTTATAAGGGTTCCTTTTTTCCTTAAAAGGTATGGAACGGTTCTACATTTGCTTAAAAAAATATATGGCAAAAAATATAAATATAAATATATAGCAAAAAATGGCTATTTCGATACTATACATTAAAATTAATAGGGTACTTTCGGTTAATCTAGAATTACGAAGTTACGAAAACTGAAATCAATACATTTGTGGTTAAAAGCCTAAAAAATAATAGCCTATGAAATGGAGCAAAATTTGGTATTAAAGCCGCTAGTTCAAGTGAAGTATCAGATAAAAGGGCTCTGGCTAAGCTAAGCCTGAATTTTAGAAAAATCTGGAGACCTCCAATTTTTGTACGGAACCCTCGGTGAGAAAGTCGGGCTCGCTCTTGTACGGTTTTTTTGTACGTATTCAGTAAAATTCCATTAACTTTATATAT
>JAAIXJ010001051.1:6315-19851 GCA_013403705.1 Heliconius hermathena | reverse complement strand
AGAACTCAACGCCGCGCTTAACCTCGACACCAGAGCGAAGAAATGGAAATATAAATTTAAGTAAATATTTCATCTCCTCGAGTGGGGATCGAACCCACAACCAGTCGGTTTTACAGTCACACCTCGTGCCGCTGCGCCACGACTGGCCTCATTTATTAAAAAAAATCTGTTGCACGTTGTATTCTTCATATAGCAGGGTAGGCAGAGGGAACTTAGTGTTAAGACACTTCGTTCACCACTTTCTTCTGATTTTTTCTTATTACAACTACATTATGTATATACGGAACCATCTGTACAAAGATTAAAAATGAATTCTTTTGTCTCTTATTCGTACGTTCACTGCAAAAGCGTAATGTTATTACGTGGCAGTTGAAGTAGAATTTGCATTCAATGCGGAGTGCTCTAATGC
Source organism: Heliconius hermathena (assembly GCA_013403705.1). Taxonomy (NCBI): domain Eukaryota; kingdom Metazoa; phylum Arthropoda; class Insecta; order Lepidoptera; family Nymphalidae; genus Heliconius; species Heliconius hermathena. The sequence continues at coordinate 19,442 of JAAIXJ010001051.1, read as the reverse complement.
GACTTGAGAGGACGGTCAAATAGTAGGAATATATATGAGTCTTCCATGGATGTCGTCCAAGCCCGTAGGAATTTATAATCAACTTGTTTACGTTAGTGGAATATGTTTGTTCCGGTAAGTGTTAAAGAAAAGGCTTAGGCCAGTCGTGGCGCACAAGCATATGACTGTAAACGCAACAGGTTCTGTGTTCGGTTCCCACTCTAGGAGATTACATATTTTCATTTCTTCGCTGAGGTTTCGAGGCAAAGCGCGGCGTTGAATTCCGCCTCTTATCACGCAATGCCTTCAGAGTTCGGTGGACAATGCGGAGTGTTATAACACTAGCTTCCCTCTCCCTAGAGAAAGTCTTACAAAATACTATGTAGGTACACAACGTATATCGCTTAATTTGTAAAATTCAATTTACTAAAGGTCAGGCTTTTCTTCCAAGTAACTAAGTTATTAAATTCCTTTTCAAATTGTGTCTATAGATGTATATTCATGAAGTTGAATTCCATTAATCAGAGAACGATTAAAGAATAAAGAAATTGATGTCATTGTGGACCAAGGGCACAAGCGTGTGACTGTAACGCGACGGTTCTGGGTTCGATCCCCACTCGGGTGAATGAATTATTATTTAATAATATTTTAATTTCTTCGATTGACTTCCGTCACTCAATACGCAATGCCTCAAAAATATGGCGGAAGGTGGGCAATAAAGTGTCTTAATACAAAGATCCCTCTGCCTACCCTGCCATATATAGGATAAAGCGTGCAGCTAAAAAAAAGATTAAAGATATTCATTTAGGAAACGCATAAAAATTTGAACGTAGCGGGACTCAATTCCGCGCCTCCTGGAAACCGACCAGGCGCTCTAACCACTAAGCCATACGTTCTCATCAAGCTACGTCGAAATTTTTATACGCTTATTACAACTTATTTATGTTGTTAGCATCTCTGTATGGAGATTTTTACAAATTTCCGCTACCCAAAGACAATTACTAAAAATTATCGTCTGGCAAGAGAGAATGATATTTATTAAATATTTTTAACATTTCTAAATTTGAACGTAGCGGGACTCGAACCCGCCTGGAAACCGATCAGGCGCTCTGACCACTAAGCCGTATCTTATTAAAAATATATAAAATATATAAAGTTTTGAGTTCAGAACTCCATTACAGTGCTACAACATATTTTGTACGTACCATTACGTTTGTAAATTGTTATAAATTGTACACAACTAACTATGACATAAATTGTACACAACTGACTGTGACTTAAATAAAAAGAATCTGTAATATAATCACTGTTTTTCATCTAAAATGAGACCAGTCGTGGCGCAAGGGCACGTGGGCAAGCGTGACTGTATGTGACGGTTGAGTGTTCGATTACCACTCGAGGAAAAGAAATATTTAATATTTCCATTTTCTTCGCTCGCTCGACAGCATCGAGGCAAAGCGCGGCGTTAGCACCGCCATTCAACACGAAATGCCTTCAGAACGAAATGTCTTAACACTATGTTCTCTCTGCCTACCTTGCTGTGTAAGGGATACAGTATGAAACTAAAATGAGAACATAATCGCAAAAATATGAAATGTAGAGAGAAATATACGAGTATACTACCTATACTATTTTAAGTAAATTGTACCTCTAGAAAACATGTGATTTTTTGTCATTATGAGTTTATTGTTAATGAAAATACATCGTCGGGAACTTTATTAAGAGAGTTTTTTTTTTTTCAGAATTACATTTTATAACATTATTTTGTATCAGCACAAATTAAAGACTGTATCTCCTTGCTTGCTTGCATGATTTACGCCACTAATTTTAAAAGTAACGTACGTACGAGTAATTTACGTAAAATTAAATATTTAATATTTTCATTTGTTCACTCTGGTGTCGAGGCAATGTGCGGCGTTGAATTCCGCCACTTAACATGCAATGCCTCCAGAATTCGGTGGAAAGTGGGAAGCAGAGTGTCTTAGCACTAGCTACCCTCTATAAATTCATAATTACTATACATTTTATTGTCATTGATCTTAAAAATATATAATGTTATATATTTTTTTTGTATCAAATTTTAATTCTTTTAAATACGAAACAAGTACATTTTATTCGAGCTAAATCCTCATATGTCGGCCACAGCAGACTCGTAATTCACGTATTATTCCAGTTATAATCCTCGTTGTAAATCCAGGTCGACCGGATAGATTTTTTTATAAAAACTGCAGAAAAACGTCCGCGCCGGCCCGTAATAATTATATTATCCATGTGACATCATAGATATTGTGTCAATCGAGAAAAAATCCTGATTAATACCTAATAAGTTGTAACAAGCATATAAGACTTTCGACGTAGCCCAATGAGAACGTATGGCTTATTTAGTCAAAGCGCTTGGACGGTGTCCAAAGGGGGTTCAAATCCCGCTACGTTCAAAATTTTTATGTTTTCTAAAAAGTATAAATGCGTGACGCTACACACTAATTTAAATTCATATATGAATTTAAATTAGTGTGTAGCGTCACGCAGTATCTCGCACACAGCAAGATAGGCTGAGGGCACCTAGTATTAAGACACTCCGTTCCCCATTTTCCGCCTAATTGTGGAAGCATTGCGTGTTGAGTGACGGAAATTTAAATTTATAAAGTGACGATCACTCATTTGTGTGTATGGCAAAAAAAATATCTGAAATTTTCACACAATATATGGTCATGATGTGTGTCATGTTTTGCACTGGACAAAGTTCTATAATTACGCCGCTGTATGAATAATGTCTAACAACTTACGCTTACTACTTTGTGGCATACAAAGCTTCAACGTCAAAAATGTTATATGACAAGAGTATTCTACTATAAACTTGTTGCTATTGTGTTCCTTTTAATTTTACTATAATTTTACACCTTGAGTTAAATATTAATAAAACGATGCTACTATAGGCCTGTTGTGGCGAAGGGGCACCAATGTGTAAACGCTATAAGTTGTGGGTTCGATTTCTACTCGAGAAAATGAAATATTTAATATTTTCAGTCTCTCGCTTTGGTGTCGAGGCAAAGCATGGTGTTAAGTTCCGCTACTCAACATGCAATGTCTCCAGAGTTCGGCGTAAAGTAAGAAAAAAAACTATAGATTGTATTTACTCAAATACTTTACATTTTCCATTATAAATCGAATTAATTAAATTAGAAACGAAAAGGCCATTTTATAATAGCATCAATTTTAAATTTAAAGCGAAAGGGAATCTTTCACTCTTTAATTAAACCGTACGTAAGGTGGAAATAAGAATATCAAAGCTATTCAGTTGATACAACTGAATATTTTATTAAGTAAGCGGTTTTTTCCATTTTAATTAACTTAAGTGGTAGTCACAGTAAATGCTATAAAAATATTTATATTTTTTTTAGAATATAATAGTAATAGATTATAAGAGGCCGGGTGTGGCGCAGTGGCACAAAGTGTTACTGCAAAATCGACTGGTTCTGGCTTCGTTTCCCACTCGAGGAGATAAAATATTTACGTTTTATATTCCCATTATTTCGCTCAGGTGTCGAGGTAAAGCGTGGTGTTGAGTTCCGCCACTCAACACGCAATGCCTCCACAATTCGGCGGAAAGTGGGGAACGGAGGGTCTTAACACTAGGCTCCTTCTGCCTACCCTGCTGTGTGCGGGATACAGCGTGAAACTGGATATTAACAATAAAATTTAGTTCTAATATTTTATTAAGTTCAGGCCAGTCGAAGCGCAAGGGCACAAGCATGTGACAGTGGCGAACGGAGTGTCTTAACACTAAGTTTCCTCTGCCTATCCTGCAACATGGGGCATACAGTGTGAAGCTGATATTATCCTACTTTATTAAGAAACCGGCATTGGTTTAAATTTTTCCGATAGCTAAAATACAAAGTTTACTTATTTGGCTTGGGCTACTTGCCAGAAACTTTATAGCTGCACAGGTGTTCTATATGACTGTGATATTAAATTTTTACATGTCGATACAGATGTTGTGTTTAAATGTAAGCGTATATTATTTTTGGATTAATTTGTAAAAAATCCATTACAACAACGTTACCCGCTATTTCCCACGAGAGTTGGTAGGGAGTTTCAGTTCTCATCTTTCGCTGATTGCGTTTTTTTAGCTGATTGATGCCTACACTTTGGGCTACATTTAACTATGTTGGTGTTGAACGTGGTGATGTGAATATATTTTTTATCATTGGTATGTACGTTACATTCATTTACAGTCGATAAATTTCTCAAGAGATCTTTCTCAAGTGTGTATATATAATACAAAAGTACATAAAATAATAATGTTAGGGAAGTAACAAATATGTTTTATGAATAAAGAAAAAATAATAATAGGTTTCAAGTATGGAAAATTTTTAACAAAAAAAAACAACATTCAACAGATTCCATATTCAGAACGTAACCTTACTCTCATCAACTTTGAACTTTGAACTGTATCCTTTCTAATAAAAAAAGACACATAGAAATCGGTTGGCGTGATATTGAGTTATTCGTCCTTTTGTCGCGCACATACTTAATGCAAATTTAAGACATACGTGATGTTCTCATGGATAACATTATCAGAAATGGACCAAATTATAAGAATAAAATGGGATCATATGGGAAGCACCAGCTTTCAAATAAAAAAAGTAATCAAAATCGATATACTTAGTCAAAAGTTATGAGGTAACAAACCTCTCTCAAAATACTCTCTTACAAAAGTCGATTAAAAAAAGAAAAAATGCAATATAATTGCGTTTCTTCTTTTTTTTTAATGTTTTATATTTCTATTACTATTTAAACCAATATATTATCAAATATGGCTTATGGATATCAGGGACGTAAATGCGATGTAGATCCGAAATGAACAGAGCCGCCATCTTAGTACAGTATATAGGTATTAAAGCCGTCGTGGCACAGGGGCACAGGGGTGTGTAACGCGACGTTGTAGGTTCGATCCCCACTCGGAGGAATGAACTATTATTTGCGGCACCAAGACCGCCTCTCAACATGCTATGCCTCAAAAATCGATGGAAAGTAGGGATCGCAGTGTCTTAACACTAGGCACATTTTTCATACCCTGCTATAGGCGGAATACAGCGTGAATCTGGTTTTAACTTTCTTATTTATGAACTGATTAAAATAATACAAATACTTTATGTTAAGGGGAAGTTTACTAAAATACAAAAGTGCACGTAAATCGGTTAAGCGATTCTGAGATTAGCGTGAACAAAAGCACAGATGAACAGACAAACCGACCGAGTTCTATTAAGTTCTATTACATTGTTAAATGCTCGTAATAACAATTTTTCGAATATATCTTCCATGTACAGACACCGATGAGTTATGATTTTATAAGTTGTTGTAAGTTGTATTTTTTTTTTCAAACATTCAATTGGATATTTTTATGAGAATTACGAAAATGCAACCTAAGGTTTTAATAATTCTCACATTAGAAATCTTATCAAACATACATTTTAGGTACATTAAAACACGAACGTAATTCAGTATTCGAAGTAAACAATTCATTAGTTTAAGCGGGCGAAGCCGCGGGCAGGTCGCTAGTAACTTAATATAATTGTGTTTATGAATAAAGTCAAGGTAAAAGATTGCCGCCAACGCACTCTGATGGAAATAATCATTAGAAGTTATCTAAGCGTAGCGAGGGCAGGCCAAGTTTACCACAGTATGAATTTATGTCACAGAAATATTCCATATATTTATTATTTACAGCACAACTCAGTACAACACATTGCATATTGTGTTTTAAAAATATCTAATTTAATTTATTTTTACACATGTCTAATATTAAGTGAGGCGTGTTAGTGTAGTGTTCAAATACTCCGTTCTCTATTTTCACCATTATTTTAAACATTTGTTCCAGTAGTGGTTTGAATATTGGAANGAAAATTTTACTTAAATTTAAAAATTCATATTCTTCGCTCTGGTGTCGAGGCAAAGCACGGCGTTGAGTTCTGCCACTCAACACGCAATGCCTCCAGAATCTGGCAGAAAGTGGGGAACGGAGTGTCTTAACACTAGATTCCCTCTGCCTACCCTGCTGTGTGCGGGATACAAGCTGATAATAAAAAAAAACATGTGTAAATGACTTGAACGAGGATCGAAAAGTAGAGAAAAACAACATTAACAACGTTAGACTCGTAACTCTTTACGCTACGAACATTGTCATTCAATGCGAGTACTACAAAGTAATGAGTTTCTATCAAGAATATTAATCCATAAAGCTCTGTCAAGAATTGCTGACGGGTTAAATTAAAATAAATGGAGATTTTCTTCAAAACCCCTTTTTTTGCAATTCGTTAATACCTTATACTTTTTTTTTTTCTTCACGCTGTATCCCGCACACAGCAGGGTAGGCAGAGGGAACCTAGTGTTAAGACACTCCGTTCCCCACTTTCTGCCGAATTCTGGAGGCATTGCGTGTTGAGTGGCAGAACTCAACGCCGCGCTTAACCTCGACACCAGAGCGAAGAAATGGAAATATAAATTTAAGTAAATATTTCATCTCCTCGAGTGGGGATCGAACCCACAACCAGTCGGTTTTGCAGTCACACCTCGTGCCGCTGCGCCACGACCGGCCTCAATCCCTTATACTTTTTTTTGCAAGTTATTAAATTTTATTTATGGTCTATGTTATAAAATTATATATTATACAGGATAACCATAACGTAACGTAACCACAGTTTAAAATACTCTATAAAAGCCTAATACAATTATATTTTTTTCCCAAAAATGAAAAAGTAATTTTTTCAAACTAAATAAATAATATAATTATTGTTGTAATATAAAACGCCATTTGTCAAGAACGACGCACGCACACACAACTCTATCAAAGGGAAACCGCCGCATACGCTTCATTACGAAATCGAGTCGTAGGTATTGGCGGCAAAGTTCAAAGTTGATTAACCTTTAGTAGTATTTTTGTAGTAGTATGTGTTTACGTTATTGGTATCTATGCGTAACTGCGTCACACGAAATACAGGTATGGATAAGCATCGTGAAATGAAAAAAAAATCCTACATCTAAACTGTTGAGACATCTTGATTAATTTCTTTAGGTATGCGTTTAAAATATTTTACCCTATACGCTGTTCCCGTAAAAGGAGCGCTGACACTTCCACCCTGTATATTTCTTGTGCTTTCTTATGTTGTTATATTTTCTAAATAAATATAATAGTTACTTTACAAAAAGATGGTATCGACAATGTTATTTACTTTCAATCAACTAACCAGTTTGAGGCCAGTCGTGGCGCAGCGGCACAAAGTGTGACTGTAAAACCGACTGGTTGTGGGTTCGATCCCCACTCGAGTGGATGAAATATTTACTTAAATTTATATTTATTTCCATTTCTTCGCTTTGGTGTCGAGGCAAAGCGCGGCGTTGAGTTCTGCCACTCAACACGCAATGCCTCCAGAATTCAGCAGAAAGTGGGGAATGGAGTGTCTTAACACTAGGTTCCCTCTGCCTACCCTGCTGTATGCGGGATACAGTGTGAAGCTGATTTATTTATTTATTTTATTTATTCAACTAACCAAATACAAAATGAATAGGTATATATGTGTGTGTATACTTTGAATCAAATAATGAAAAGTGAAGAAGCAGATAGATAGATAAAACTCTTTATTGGATACATGGAGGAAATACAACATTTTACAAGAGAAATATGAATACCAATTTAAAATAACAGAAAAAAAACATTTTGCGTACAGAGGTAGTGTGCAAAGGCGACCTTATCACTATTAGTGATCTTTTACAGGTAACCTTACCTTAGCTTCACGCTGTATCCCGCACACAGCAGGGTAGATAGAGGGAACCTAGTGTTGAGACACTCCGTTCTCCACTCTCCGTCGAGTTCTGGAAGCATTGCATGTTGAGTGGCGCAACTCAACGCAGCGCTTTTTTAAAATAAATATTACATTTCCTCGAGTGGGGATCGAACCCACAACCAGTCGATTTTACAGTCACGCTTTGTGCCTCTGCGCCACGACTGTTCTCAAGAAGTACTTCACTGTCTAATATGTAACTTTATAATTGAGATTTATGATTATTAAACCAGATATAGGTTCAGTAGAGGGATCTGGTTTTATAGTCGCTATAACTATTTATTATGTGCTTCTATTGCTTAAATTAAAAAGATTATATAATATACATATATTTAAGTATAACATTTCGTATGTATAATCAGTATAAAAGGCATAGTAACGCGTGGCATCGTATCTGACAGTAAATCCGTTGTGGACTCGATTCTCACTCGGAATAATGAATAATTTTCATATCCGAGATCGTCTCGAATTCAAGGAGAAAACGGAGAACGGAGAGATAGCACTAGGTTCTGTGTGCCTATCTCGCTATGTGAGAAATAGAGTGAAGTTATATTGAATGTAAATTTAATATTTATATTATTAAAAATTGAGTAATATTTTTGCTTTTGCATGATTTTCGAATTAGAAAATAACGTTCCATTTTTATTTACAAATAAAGCAGCCCATTCATTAAAATATATTTTGCAAAATAATGATAAAAATGTTATTGGCTGTAAAAATACGAATATATGACTAGCATATGCAATAGTAGTGTATAATTAACAAGATACGTAACATAATGAACATTCTGCACCTAATTGGCATGTCGTATTTATTTCTTCAATATGTCTATTCTATCATGTATTTCTGTATGGAGAAACGGAAATATTATACAATATTATATTATAGAATTCATGTGTTTATATTTATGTTATCAAATCAAATCAAAAAATCAAATCAGCTTCACGCTGTATCCCGCACACAGCAGGGTAGGCAGAGGGAACCTAGTGTAGAGTTCTCCACTTTCTGCCGAATTCTAGAGGCATTGCGTGTTGAGTGGCAGAACTCAACGCCGCGCTTAGTCTCGACACCAGAGCGAAGAAATGGAAATATAAATTTTAATAAATATTTCATCTCCTCGAGTGGGGATCAAACCCACAACCAATGGGTTTTACAGTCACACTTTGCCGCTGCGCCACGACTGGCCTCCTACTAATATAAATGTAAAAAATTGTGAAGACGGATGGTTGTTCCACTTTTACGCAAAAACTTAACGGGTTTACATAAAACTTAACTATAATAAAAGTGGCCTCAGAATAACACATAGGCCACAACTTAAGTCAAGATTTTGTGAAATTTAGCTAAGTTTAAATGGGCAAAGCCCCGTGGCTGTTTCAAGTATTTAAGTATACATACTTTTGTGTATGTTAAATCAAAAATTTCAAGCAAGATGTTGGTTTACTCTTATTTTATCTAATTTGTTATATGAATATCAGTTAAAAATAAAAAATAAATAAATGCTGTTCAGAAAGTCATTTTAATAATTTAACAAATTAAATGGAATTTCCGGTTTAAGTAAGCCTTGTTCCAAATTTGTACGAGTATGTTGTATGGTACATCTAGGAATATAGTTAGAGAAAGCTCATAGCTTGTTTCAATACTATTCAATTCCAATATAAGTTCCAATACTTTATATATTGGTGAAAGTGGAAAGTATTGAAGAGGTTCACTGCCACTTTAATTCGTAGAACATACTAATACATTTTGATTCTAATTCATTTATCAACTAATTTAGTGATAGCACAAGAATTACATTTCCTATTCACATTTAACTTCCATTCCATAGAAAAATATAAAGAAATAACTATGAGTAGTTTGTATAAAACATATATCATTGAGGTCGGTCGTGGCCCAGGGGCACAAAGTGTGACTGTAAAATCGATTGGTTGGTGGTCGAGGAAGTGAAATATAATATTTATTTATATTTATATTTTCATTTCTTCACTCTGCTGTTGAGCCAAAAAGCGCGGCGTTGAGTTTCGCCACTCAGCACGCAATGTCTCCAGAATTCGATGGAAAGTGGGAAACGGTGTGTTTTAACACTAGGTTCCCTCTGCCTACCCTGCTGTGTGCGGGATACAGCGTGAAGCTGATTTATATTTTTATTTATGATATTTTTATTTATTCCAATTACAAAATAGCCAAATCTCCTTACTTAGCTACAATTGTATCAGAAATTAATTAAATCAAAAAAAAACCATAGTAACTGTTCCATGCAATAATCCTATCAATCTTTATGTAAATCAGTTCGGACATTTGTAGGTTGAAACTACGCAGACAAATTGAAATAGAAAATTAAAATTCGTTGATTACATTGACTTTTATGAATATAAAATCCCTTTATAATCGACTTCTTTTTTTCAAACGGGAGGAGGTTCTACATTCGTTAACGATATATTATTTTTGTATGTTGGTAAATTTCTCCGTCTTTTGTGGTTTTTTTTTTATATTTATAACGACCATATAGTCATCATCTGATGACATTATTAATCTGTTAATAATGATAGGAGACATAACTCTGTTTGATTCACGGCGATATGGCTTAAGCGATTGTAAAAGCGATGGTTGTGTGTGTGCGTGTGTATGTGTATGCGTGTGTGTGAAGTAGACTTCCTCACAACAATAAACAATAATTTTTATTAAAACTAAAAAGTATTAGGGCCTTGAATAAGTTGAAAGATGGCGTTGCGGCACTCTGTGCATGGAATTTCGTACGGTAACGAATCACCAAAGTAGTACCAATGTGCAATACTCCTACACTACACAATATGCAATACTCCTACACTACAAGTTAGGTTTTAGATTTAGGGTTAATAAAATATATCTAAAATTTAACGATTTCTATTAATATTCTTTAGTGGAATATTTTGATAAATAATTCATTAAAAATACACATGAGTGCAAATATTAACATTAAGTGACCTGTTTAAATCAGGCAACTCTGGGCTTGCGGCAGACTGAGAGCTGGCAACCATTGTTTTTCCAGTTTCTTATGCGATTTTCTTTCAAATAATGTGCGATTCACATAAAAAACATATGAGTGCAATTTTCTCCAAAAACGAATTACGAAAAATATTAATTAAAGGTGATTGCGGCAGGATTCTTTTAGGCAACCCTAGTGTAATCTATTCTACTATCGTGTATCATTCTTAAATATAAGTTTCATTAGAATTACTGATCCCTACAAATTTAAGCAATGGGATCTCGACCTATTTGGTACTTCCACCAAATATGAGCCCCATATATGTAACCTCAAATTGTAGTAGAATAGTGTTTACTACAGTGTCAACTACTACTACTTTCCCTTTGTGAAAATGTGTACTTTTGTGCCAAATAAAGTGTTTTTGCGGGGAATTTTATTGCACTGCTTTATTCAGAAAAAATCTGCAGCAGAAGCACACAGAATTCTCGTTGAGATATATGGTGACAATGCTTTGTCGAATACAACGTGCAGAGACTGGTTTAGGCGCTTCAAAAGTAATGATTTTGACCTTGAAGACAAAGAGCGTTCTGGAGCACCAACAAAATTAGAAGACAAAGAATTGGAGGCATTGCTTGAAGAAGATCCATGTCAGACGTTAGTCTCTACTACTCGGGAAAACGTTACAAGTTGATGCGTCAACAGTTTCAAAACGTTTAAAAGCGTTAGGAATGATCCAAAAGCAAGGGCATTGGGTGCCGTATGAGTTGAAGCCGAGAGACGTAGAACGACGTTTTCTCATGTGTGAATTGTTACTTCAAAGGCAAAAGAGAAAAGGTTTTCTGCACCGTATCGTCACTAGGTATGAAAAGTGGATTCACTACGACAATCCAAAGCGAAAAAAATCGTGGGGCATGCCAGGTCACGCATGAATATCGTCGCCAAAACCAAATATCCATGGTTCTAAGCTTCTTCTCTGCATTTGGTGGGATCAGCAGGGCGTAATTTATTATGAGCTGCTTAAACCTAATGAAACTATCACGGGAGCTCGCTATCGACTTCAGTTGATGCGTTTGAGTCGCGCTCTGAAAGAAAAGCGGCCACTATACGAGCAGAGACACGACAAAGTGATTTTATTTACATGATAATGCTCGGCCACATGTGGCAAAACCACTCAAAACTTACCTGGAAACACTTCAATGGGAGGTTCTACCCCACCCGCCATATTCACCGGACATAGCCCCCTCCGATTACTTCTCTAATGATGGACAATACTATGAGTAATATCATTGTAAGCATTATATTTTAAATTATTTAAAAAAAAAACGAGAACTTATTCAAAATAAAAAAAATAAAATTATAAAATAATCGACATTGACAAATAATAAGTCAAATTACTGACCATTGGCCAACTAAAAAAAAATAACATTAAGACAAAACTACAAAACATAAACAAAAGCTAAAAAAATAATTACACAATGCACAAATGTACCAAACCTGGCACCGACTCAAAAAATAACGATTTAAATCGTAACTAGGTAAATTATCAATAGCTTCACTTCTTATTTTCCAATTTCCTTTACTTTGATGTTATTAACTTGGCGGAAAATGGGGAACGGTGTATCTTAACACTAGGTTCCCTCTGCCTACATTGCTGTGTACGGGATACAGCTTGAAGCTAAAAATATTATATTATTTTCAAAAATTAAATTTTTGCATAAGTTTTTGCATATAAATATAATTAGGTAGTTGATTTATAATTTCTTCAAATATTTTTTGTCTATTCTAGACTGATTAATCTATTCTAGACTGATTAATTTTAAATAATGTATTGAGATTTCGAGATGACAACTTTACATTTGAACCGCTTTATATTAAATTTTAACATCTATTGTACATACAAAGTACTGACTTTGTAAGTGAATGAACGACATTAATACGAAAGATCATAAATGCCACAGAAACGTATGAAGCGATACACGATTTGAATAAGAGGCGGAGACGACCACGCCTGGAACAGAACAATGGTAGCTCTATAAAGACTTACACCCACGAGGCTATCAATTCTCCGCTATTAAAACTAAGACAGGTTTAGTATTATTATGCACATATTAAAAATGGCAAATGGCATTTCTATTTAATCCAATGAACTATTTTTTATAGTATACAGGCCAGTCATGGCGCAGTGGCACAAAGTGTGACTGTAAAACCGACTGGTTGTGGGTTCGATCCCCACTCGAGGAGATGAAATATTTACTTAAATTTATATTTCCATTTCTTCGCTCTGGTGTCGAGGCAAAGCGCGGCGTTGAGTTCTGCCACTCAACACGCAATGCCTCCAGAATTCG
>JAAIXJ010001613.1:0-56855 GCA_013403705.1 Heliconius hermathena | reverse complement strand
GTTTGGGATTTATAAGACCCGATATTATGATTAGGTTTATCTGCTCTTTACCCAGGCGCAGCTGACTTCGATGCATTCTTGACCTTTTTTGAATCTCATTTTAAATCTCAGTTACTATCTGGTTTTATAGGTCTACACACTGCAGAGGTAAATTACATTTCACTGGTCTTAAGAATAGGATTTACTTTCTTGTTAGACTTAAATATAGTTTTCATGGAAGTTTTTCTCTTAAAATGCTCTTAAAATGTTACAATTCTGTCTGTGTCAAAAGTTGTTTTACATATGATAGAAGTCCCGGTTGTCTTTCTACTGAGGGTCTTCTGATAACGCTGGAGGGGAGTAGGCATCTTGCTCTGATGAAAGGCATTCTTCACCCATCAAAGCTCGTCCCCTAGGTGTACAGCGTCGCAGAATTGGTAGGCTCTTTGAAATAAAAATTTGCCAATGGTAGATAAACGTGGGTAAGATTCACTATTGAAGTATGTGAGTATGGTTTCTTTGTTAGCTAACTTAAGATCTTTCAGCCCACAAACAAAATGGTAAGAGTCCATGGCATGTTGAGTTTATACCTCGGCGTACCGATTTGGCTAACTATTGAAGATACAGTCAGTTTAGTCTTATTGTGTATTTTCGGCAACCCATATAATTTAGGATATTTTAAATAACTAGTGTCGAGGGATTTAATTACATATCTTACGTTTCTTTCATTCTTCTTTTGCAACACCTACGTTTTGCTGCCGTATATCAGCGTCGTTCGTCAGCATTGCACAGTGTTACTAAACGTGCAACTATTCTGTTATTTCACGGTCTCACCAATGCATCTAAGGCACCGCTAATTCTGTTATCGGCAGCAATAAGCTTGTGCGTCTTTTCTTCATTTCTTTCAAATGCAAGAATGGGCTCTGGTCCTTCTTTCCTTGGGAAGGAAATTTTCCCTCGCACGTCACTTTGTGTCACAGACTCCTGTCAACCATGTAAAAAAAAAATCTTGGTTTAGGACCTCCTGTGACCTGCTCACTGCTGTAAAATGTGTGGCAAATTAATAAACAACCTTAGGAATTACTAAAATTGCTCGTTAACATTTTATTTCTTTCTTTCTCAGAACTTTCACGCTTCATCTTTATCAGTACTTTCGTTTGGTGCCTTTGTAGCTTATCCTTTTTCTTTTTTAAAAAGATTTATCTGAGGCCTTATGATCCTAACAAGCTTTTTTTTCTCTACAGTATCTTTCACTTTATCATCACATTTATCGTGCTTTTTACTAAAACCTCGTTATCATTTACCACATATTTCTGACGCTGCTTTTCTTATATAATTTCCGTTTTCTGTTTCAAAGATGTCTAATATTTTGGAAGTACTTATTCCTCTTTGATCGATTAATCTTAAAACTTCCAGCTTCTTATGCGATAATTCGACTTCGACTTTGGACGTCTCGTATCTCAAAGTGAAACAGACTCCTTATTATAGCAACGATTACATATTAGTCTGTTCCCAAGATAGCATCCTAAGCACGCGTGTGTCTACAACTTAACCTTAAATATACTGATCCGCTAGGAATAAGTCAATCATACTTTTCACGGTGAGAATATAATAGAACGTGCAAATGGATTGATGATCAAGGAATAGCAAAAAAGATTAATGAAGAAAAAGTGAGCGGTAATAAAGATAGACCTTCGAAAATACAGCATCAAAGATAATAAAGAAGAAAAATCACGTAAAAAGCATGAGGACGCCCCAGATGGCATGTATGAAAAGTTGATGATAGTGGACGAGGTGAAAGAGGCATATAGAGACCGTAGCGTTTGGGGTTCCGTTCTCTCTGATTTTCTCACTAGTATTACAGCGTGAAGCTAAATAAGTATTCTGTTGTAGAGAATCATTGTTGGTACCACAGCATAATTTTTCTCCAGTTGCTTATCATTATTCTACACTAATCGTCATTGTCCGATTTAACACATTTTTTAAAAATTCCATTTATAAAAGTTTATATTTTGTTTAGATGGATCACGTGGTGATGTGAATAAATTTTAATCATTGGCACGTAGGTGTGTAATTGCGTTTCTCCTTTTCTTTCCAATGATTTATATTTCTATTATTTATATCGATATATCAGGACCGTAAATGCGGGAACAGAGCTGCCTTCTTAGTACAGAGTAATCTCTAAAAAATATATTTACATATTATAGTTAAAGAATAAAAACTGTGAAGAGGAATGTGTGATTCCTCTATAGAATATATTATTCTAAATTATATCATAAAAAAACAGGTTTAAACAGTACACTTAAAGGTATCCTTCTGCAGTATAATTATTTTCAATCAACATTTTTGAACTTTTAATTTTGAACATTTTGAATATTTTCGCGCCATTACGATGAAAAACTTAAACTATTTTTTAATTTGAAAAAAAAAAAATATTAACGATAAGAATGTTGGTAGTTTTACAAAAGATATAAGTATAAGAATAATAAAAATGGCTAAAATATGCTTTCTTCGCAAGTGTTGTAATAACTATTGGTTCTATTCACTAAAAATCACTATAAGTATTAAATATGCTCAATGATATGGAGTGTTTTTGTCAGCACCACTTTAAATGAAATCATAATTTTAACTACTCTATAAAAGCCTACTACAATAAAAAAAACCCAAAAATGAAAAAGTTATTTTTTTCATACAAAATAAATTATATATTATCGTTGATATTAAATCTCTATATAT
Source organism: Heliconius hermathena (assembly GCA_013403705.1). Taxonomy (NCBI): domain Eukaryota; kingdom Metazoa; phylum Arthropoda; class Insecta; order Lepidoptera; family Nymphalidae; genus Heliconius; species Heliconius hermathena. The sequence goes on along the minus strand of JAAIXJ010001613.1, from coordinate 54,140 downwards.
AATAAAAGGATAGAAAAGTCAATTCTGTACATGAAAGATATAAAAAAAATAAAAATTAGGTCGGTTAATATGTCGATTATAAAATCTAAAAAACCACTCAGCAGAATTCTTGTCTGTCTGTTCGTCCGTCCGTCTGTCTGTCTGTCTGTCTGTCTGTCGGATTGTTTGTTTGTCTGTCTGTCTGTCTGTCTGTCTGTCTGTCTGTCTGTCTGTCTGTCTGTCTGTCTGNGCAGATTTACGCGTGCAGTGTATATATCTCGAACTTCGTGCATCGAACCTACGATGAATGTACTACGTTCACCAAGTAATACTGGCGGCGGCTCGCAACCTGATCTATCCAAGATAACTAATATGGAGACGGACTCCACTATAACATTTCGAAAACGCAAAAATCCTTTTGAGCATGATTGTAAATGTACCAACGAATTAAAAGAATTACGCTTTGAATTAAGCCGTATGTCTTTGTTGCTAGAAAAATATACAGATTCTAATAAAAATATAATGACAAAGATGCAAGAAAGTATTGTCGAGGTTAAAACTCAAATAATCGAGATGAAAGAAACCACCGAAACATCAAATACTCTAATTCACGAAAATATAACGCAAATTAAAGATCAGATAAGTGAAATGAAGTCCTCAGCGGTAGATATTATAACTGAGCAAAACAATATTAAAGAACAAGTAGCTATACTGGAGACAAAATTGACAGTGAGTGATAGAAAAGTTAAAACAGTAAAAGACAATATTAGCAAGCAATTATTATCGGTTGGAGTGGAAGGAGTTAAGTATCTTAATGAAGAGTTGATACGCGAAGTTCAAGAGCGCATTGATAGAGAAAGAAATATTATTATTCTAGGTCTCCCTGAACAAACGACACCTAATGCCAAAGATCGGCTGTCTAAAGATACCGCGGATGTAATTAAGATAACTCATTTAATAGGTCCTGACGTTCCTAACCCACTAAATTGTGTTCCTAACCCACTAAATTTGAAGTTATACGGATTGGTAAATACTGTGATACAAAAATTAGAAAAGTCAAAGTCTACTATGAAAGCAAATCTTCTGCAAAACAGCTCTTGCGAAACAGAGAAAATCTTTCAAAAGGAATTAAAATTTACTCTGATCAAACTCCAAATCAACAAATGTATTTACAAAATCTAAAGGAAGAAATGACCCGTCGTAATAATGATGGCGAAGAAGATTTAACTATAAAGTATATAAATGGAATACCTAAAATCGTAAAAAATTATAAATCAAAAAACTACCACAAATAAAGATTTCAAAAAATACAACCACAAATACGTACCAAATAGCCAACAACTATGAAGACCTACTTTGTACTAAATGTCGTCTTAAATTTTTCTATCTAAACGCTCGAAGCATCCGCAAAAAAGGCAAGTTTGACGAGCTCAAATGTATACTCAAAGCAATTCCAACAAAAATTCATGTCGTTTTACTAACCGAAACATGGATTAACAATGAAACAAGCAATGGAGTTACAACTGCCTAACTACACTCATTATTACAATTATAGAACAGATGCAAAAGGCGGAGGAGTCTCTGCTTACATACACAATAGCCTTAAACACAACTTGTCTGAATCTGAATATTTAGATGGAAACAATTACTTATGGATAAGACTTGAAAACTACTCAATAGAAATTGGTATTGTATATAACCCAGGCAGCACAAACTATGGGAATTTTCTTACAACATTAAATAAACAAATTCAGAAGAGGAATAGGGCACTAGTTTTCGGAGATTTCAATATAGATCTATTAACAAATAACAAAAAAACTAAACAATATACATCACTATTAAAGGAAGCCGGGTGTACAATTCTAAATAAGATCACTAAGAAATACTGTACAAGAGATTCTGAGACACGAAAATCGATTCTGGATCATGTGAGCACAAATTTGAAGAATGATCATTTCCACATGGCAATTATCGAATCAGCTATGTCAGATCATAAACAAATTTGTTTTGAAATAAAGAAATATATACAACCTAAGAAAACTCAAATTAAATATGAAGCAATAGACTATGATAAGTTATATATCAAAACTAAAGAAATGATGATAAACTCCAACGATAACGACTACACACAATTGGAAAATACTATAAAATACAGCATAAATATGAGTAAAATTATGAAGACTAAAATTCTAAATCAACCGCAAAAGGACTGGATATGTAAGAAAATTATAGATGGAATAAACGAAAAAAACCGTATTTTTAAAGAACTAAAGAGTAGACCAGAGGACGAAAAGCTAAAGAAAGAATTTGAAACAAACAAAAGCCAACTAACCATGCTAATTCAGAATACAAAAGATAACTACTACTTTAAAAAAATTATTCAACTAATGAATAAACCTAAGAAAATGTGGAGGTTAGTCAACAAATTAGCTTGTAACAAAAATAAAGACAACTGCGTGCCTTCAAAACTAAAAATAAACAGTGTAAAAATCATTGATCATAAAGAAATTTGTGAGGAATTTAACAAATATTTTGCTACAATAGGACCCCTGTTGGCAGATAAAATACCAAAATCTTTTCACGATAATTCCAAATTAGCATTACCTAAAACAATGACCAACTTACAACTCACAAATTTAAAACCATGCAATTCTGATGAAATTTTTAATATAATTGGTAAACTCGACTCAAATTCCAGTTCTGTTCCGTTTCTTGATGGTGTAAATACTAAATCCATGCGTGCGTGCGTGCGTGCGTGCGTGCGTGCGTGCGTGCGTTCCGTGGCGTGGCGTTTTTTTAGAATTCACCCCTAAGGGTGCAAATAAGCGGGCGAAGCTGCGCGCGCCCTCTAGTGTGTAATATATACATAGTATAATACTTTCGTAGCATTTCACTAAAACTGACCCGTCATTTAATTTCGCTGTTATGTAAACACAGTGAGTGGCAAGATTGAATTTAATTATTCAAGTGTCAGTCGTAAACCTCAAGCATAAATTAAACATTGGTTAAATGGAGATCTTGATTACGTTACAAGGTCATTTTGGGAACCGCTGAGACATTAATATTTATAAAACATTTGTATAGGCTGAAAAACGTAAGCTTTCTTAGTATTCCAAAATTCTAGGGCTTATTGATACCTATGCTTTTTAAAATGGGTTTAATGTTTTTTTTTTCTAGATTTAGTTGAGTGGCGGAACTCAACGATGACACCAGGACCAAAGAAATTAAAATTTGAAATATTCCATTTCCTCGAGTGAGAATCGAACCCACAATCTGTCCCGTTTACAGTCACTACGCCATGACTGGCCTTAGTTATTTTGTTATGTGAAAAGTAGTAAGTAAGTAGTAAAAAAGCTTATATAAATGTGAAATTAGGATTGTCCTGTCCGATACTGTAAGCGCTATAATATAAAAACAATGACATCGTTATACTTCAAAGAGATTTTTTTAAATAAGGAGGAAACCTCCCAATATTTATAAATATTAATTATATAGTCTTTTGTCTTTTCTTAATTATTATATTTTTTTATTCTTATGTTAATTCCTACTTTTTGTGGAAAGAAAAAATAACAGGTCTTTTCAGGTGAAATATGTAGATACATATATTCAAATTAATTTTCATACATACATACATACTTAACTGAATAAAAAAGATCATTAATCTATTTTATTAAGTTAAATATATAATATGTAAATATATATAATAATTCAATTCTGTTCGCTCTTAATAAAACCTACTTAAAAAGAAATGGTCTAATGTGAGTCAGCCGTGTCCAACGAGGGTTCCGTAGCAGTTTCAGGTCTTGCAGATTGCAGGTCAATGGGAAGTATAACTTGTTCATAAACTTAAGTTTGCGGGCGCTTACACATATTTTGTAAATATGAACAACAATTATAAGCTTGTGATGTTTTGGATTTTTTCCTTTGTTGATCCTGCCAGTTCTCTCTCCTTGGCAAATTTCAAAATTTTATGGTATACGGTAAATACCGTGTAGGCTTGATTACGCGACGAAATAAGTAAACAAACTTAAATTTACGGGGATACGCACTCATTTTGTATAAAATGAATGAATTTGTAATGATATTTTTCTATAAATGTCTATAAACTTTTAATTTCGGATTTTTTTTATTTGTTTATGTTCTCACTTCGTACCAAATTTCAACTAAAAGTACCCAGGATGAGCCCTATAAGTTGTGATATACCGGCGTATCTCATACGAAATGCTTCAGCTTGATACCCCCAGACAAAAGAGATAAATGATTGTGACAGATGAACACATGGACAACAAAATCATACAAAGATTCCGTTTTATTTTTCTTTTGAGGTACGGTATCCTAAAAAGAAAACTATTGTGTTAAATTTCACCATCTTTGCGTCTAAGTAGAAACCCAATAAAATCTTTTACGTCTTAAAACTTTATCTTACTATATGATAAAAGAAAATAAAAAATATATATAACGTTCTGCGGTTATCAAGACCCTAAATAATATTCATGCCAGTTTCGAACTCGTGGTCCATGTACCGTAAAATGTAAGAAATCACTGAGCTGTGAAATAGAAGTTTTATTTAAAGCCACGGCTGTATTTATACTAAAGTTAAGAAAATACAAATTGTCTTTACATTTTCATTAAGAACTTACTAAAGAAAATCAGTTTCTTTTTAAACTTTATTATTTGCTCTGTTATAAAAGCTTCCTTCGTTAATTCTGTAACAGTTCAGACTTATAATTTATATTTGTTAATTAAAATAATAATCTAAGGTGTACCAACTTTAAATTTACATTTTAAGTTTAATATTAACAGTCTTGGCGCTGTGGCACAAGTGTACGACTGTAAACGTGATATATTGCGGGTTCGATTCCCACTCGAGGAAATAAAATTTTGAATATTTTAATTTCCTCGCTCTGGTAATGGCAAAGCGTATTCTTCCATTCAACAAGTAATGTCTGCAGAATTTTCCGAAAAGTGGGAAGTGGAAGTGGCTTAACACTCTGCTATGTACAGGATACAGAAAGAAGTTGTTGTCTCTCCAAGCACTTCAGTAGTGAGTATGATCTCTGTTCGTTAGAATGTTTATATTATATTTTTTTTCATTTTCCATATAAAATATATGGAGATTTTTATTCTTTTTATAAGAATAATTCAAAATGTTATGTTCTATTTTATATGTCACTGTTTTAATACTTTTTAATATTTTGGCATCAGTACAATGTATATTTGGAGTAATAATCTGTACTTAAACTACATGGGCGTTAACATTGCTCAAACTTTGGCCGCTGTCACAGTAAGCTAAGCTATTATATTACTTCTATTTTTGTTTAAAAATATACTATACTACATCCTATTTTACGTTTATTTTATTTTATTTTGTTTGTTTGGTGAAACAAAGGCGTGCGCTTCCCAACAAAATGTGGAGATGAAAAATTAAAAACGACATCTTTTAATATTAGGTGTTCTTATAATTAAAAAAAAAACACTGCCATTACTTAAAAGTCCTCTAATTTTATAAAATAAACTAAAACCTACTATATTTTTTATATGAAACCCTTTGCGGTGCTGGGCGGCGTAAAACACTAACATAGACTAGAAGGTTTCCCGAAATTACAATTAGAACGGGTAAAAACAAGATTTTCGTAGTCCTTACAGAACAAGTCACAAGCTATAACATGTTCAATTTTAAAAGCATTAAAAATTTAAAAATTAACCTTTAAAAATTCATTTTAAATTTTATTCTCATATTTATTAAATAAAATTAAAATTAATTTTTTAATATTCATCCAACTAGATCAGATATTTCTCAGCAAATTACAGAACGGATTACACTTGGACCGAATTAATTAGTCACTCAGCTTACCTCTTACAATTCAATCAAAACCGTTTGATTGCCCTTTATTAATCTGTTAGAGGCTTCCATTTCTCAATTTGTTAATAGAAAATATTAAAATTTAAATTAAATTTAAATAAAAATAAATAAATAAATCAGCTTCACGCTGTATCCCGCACACTGCAGGGTAGGCAGAGGGAACCTAGTGTTAAGACACTCCGTTCCCCACTTTCTCCCGAATTCTGGAGGCATTGCGTGTTGAATGGCAGAACTCAACGCCGCGCTTGTCCTCGACACCAGAGCGAAGAAATAGAAATATAAATTTAAGTAAATATTTCATCTCCTCGAGTGGGGATCGAACCCACAACCAGTCGGTTTTACAGTCATACTTTGTGCCACTGCGCCACAACTGGCCACAAATTAAATTTAAAGTTTAATTTAAATTTAATCTTAATACAATACATCATATAAAACAAATATTTATATAATGTATTGTATTAAGATTAAAGTCGTTATGGCACAGCGATACAGTCTGATTGTAACAACGACGGTTACGGGTTATGTCCCACTTGCAGGAAGGAATTATTTCTATTATGTTCTAGTAATTAGACAAAGCACAGTCAATCAACAGTCATTAAAAAATTTAAAATCCATGCAAGATTCGTGGCGTTGGGTTTGGCCACTCAACTCTCTATGTGGCGAAAGCGGAAAACCGAATGTCTTGGCACTAGGTTCTCTCTTCCTAACTATACCTACACCGAATAACCAAAAGCTATATTTTAAATTATCTAGTTTATTAGACCAGTTAAATATATTTACTTAAATAAACGTTGCCTTTATTAAAAGTAATTTAACATTTTTTTTAAAGTTTACAGCTTAAAATTTATTTCCCCATATATTTTCAGCATATAAATCGTCTGAAGAAGAACTTGGGCCATTTATGTAATGTGCGGGTTTATTCTTTTTATTGTTTTATTATGCGTATGTAGGGATTTACTGTTATGGTGAGAGAAAAATTTAACGCTCTTTCATGGTAGATATAGTGACCCTGGTGACAAATTATTCTTCTCTTCCTCCTGCCTAAAAACAAAAAACATACATTAATAATTGTACTATAGATAAGTGATTTTTGAATGTTAACACTATTATTGTTATTGTACAGGATTTTTTTTATACGAGTATAGTTAATGATTTTGTTGCTCTAATAGTTGTGATATCTACTGGGTATGTCTAAAGTTGGTGGTAAAAAGATAATTAGAAGCCTTTAGGGGATACTTACACTTGACTTCATATTAAAATATAAGTTTTGCCCTTATTAGAGCATTAGGAAGAAAACGAAGCAAAAACACATATCGATATATATTAACACAGATAATTATAACTCTTCCAAAATATTGATAATTTTGTGCCATCTTTCTTTAAAATTTTTTATAGAAGAAAAAAGCTTCAACATTTTTTCGCCTAGTAAGGTGAAGGAAAGAGAAGGTATAGGGAACCTAGTGTTAAACACTGCTTTCTCCACTCTCCACAAAATTTATAACATATGATGTATTGAGTGGTGGATCTCAACGTCGCGCTTCAACTACCAGAGCCGCGAAATGAAAAAATAAATTAAATAATTTCCCTGAGATGTTAGTGAACCTACAACCATCGCCTTTACAATTAGATGCCACCACCACTGTGCTACGACTGCCTCTAACTTTTTAATATAATGTTAAATAATAACCACAAATACATAGGCATGCATATATATTTATAATGCGTCCTAATGCAAGAGTGCATAAAGTAATAAAAACGCGCGACAGCTTGCATCCATTATGTTCATCATATTTTATACTAAAAGTTAATAATATGCCGTAGGTTGTATTTTGTATGTAACAAACTATAGTTTTTTTTATTTAAAACATAATTTGAACAAATTTTACTTATTTCTAGCGTTCCATGCCTCAAGAGGCCAGTTGGGGCGCAGGGGGACAAAATGTGACTGTAAAACCGACTGGTTGTGGGTTCGATCCCCACTCGAGGAGATGAAATATTTACTTAAATTTATATTTTCATTTCTTCGCTCTGGTGTCGAGGCAAAGCGCGGCGTTGAGTTCTGACACTCAACGCGTAATTTCTTCAGAATCCGGCAGAAAGTGGGGAACGGAGTGTCTTAACACTAGGTTCCCTGTGCCTACCCTGCGTGCGGGATACAACGTGAAGCTGAAGCTGAAGCCATACTTCAAAAGGAAAAGAACGGATTCTTATAGGATTACTTTGTAGTCATTCTGATCAACAATATAAACGAAACGTGATTTAAATAAGACATTAATATTTTAAAACGAGCTTTACCATTTTCCTGTAAAGGCTAGGCTGAGAGCACCTACAGTCAAGACACTTCGCTCTCCACTTTTCGCACTTTTTCGATTGCGTAACACCAAACTCAACGTCCTGGTTTGTCTACCAGAGGCCAGAGCGGGGAAAGCTAAAATATATTTTGACTGTCTTATATTAGTATTTTTAAAGTTATACAAATTTCAACAAATGAAGAATTGGTAACTTCTCCATTTTCAGGAAATTGTATACTTACCACTAGGTTCAGTTAGCAAAAAAAATATAAAAATATTAAGCAATCGCTGTCAAAACCAGTGGGTTTTATTTCGCCGAATGTGTTCGACACGCTGGCCAAAGGAAATTAGTTCCGTCCCTATTTCCTTTGCCCAATATTTTGAGCGTCCAATGTATTCAGCATCAGGCTTTGACGATTTTAGATAACCAGATTAATCAACTTAGTAACAATATTGTTGGAAAATCTAAAAGTTGCAATTTCTTTTGTTTTTTTTTATAGCTTCTCGTTGTACCCCATACGCAGCATAGTAGAAAGAAGGAACCCTAATGTTAAGACACTCGGTTTCCCATTTTCTGTTTAAAGATCTTTATTCTCATTTCGACAATGTCATTTGCATGAGAAATTAAATAACAACAAACATTTAATAATACTAGCAGGCTTTTGTGAACAAAGAGTTAACATAAAGTAAACATAAAATGTAAATGTGCAGTAAATATAAAATTTAAATATGAAGTAAATATAAAATGTTAATATAAAGTTAACATATAAAATGTAAATAAGTAAAAATTGAATGAGAAATATAAAAATACAAAACAAGACAAAACAAAATAATCACTCAATGAAATCAAATCCAATTCCTATCCATGCCCATTGCCGAGCCATAATTCACCTCTTAAGAAGAGAATGATCGCTAAACACGAACGTACGAAGCCTGAACTTAAATTAATTAAATGACTTACTGTTCCTAATCAAAATTAAAAAATTAAAAATTAAATTAGCTTCACGCTGTATCCCGCACACAGCAGGGTAGACAGAGGGAACCTAGTGTTAAGACACTCCGTTCCCCACTGTGTTCCTAATCGATGGCGGTAAATCATTGTATAGCATCACCCCCTGAAAAGTTATAAGTTTGTTTCCATATTTTGTTCGTGTCTTCTGTAATATCAAATTGTGCGCTCGTCTGTGATATTGATGGTGCTTGCCTTTGGTCTTAAACGAAATCTCCGTATGAACACTTCCGTCTAGGATCTTTCGAATGAGTATGCATGTAGTGTAGTTGTATAACTGTCTAATATTCATTAATTTAGTGTTTTGATATATTTTTTCTGTAGGTGTTAGATGAGGATAGTTAAAAAGTGATTTAATAATTTTATTTTGTGATGTTTGTATACATTGTATATGACATTTAGAAGCTGTCCCCCATATTTCGATTAGATGTAAAAGATGAGACTTAACTAGTGAGCTATATATCATAACTCGGACTCGATGTGGACATCGAGATATAGATTTAAGCATATACATAAGACTAGAAAGTTTATTACATACATAATCAATTTGTGCATTCCAACTGTGTTCCAGAATTCGGCAAAAAGTTGGGAACGGAGTGTCTTAACACTAGGTTCCCTCTGCCTACCCTGCTGTGTGCGGGATACAGCGTGAAGCTAATTTAATTTTTTAATTTTAACTGAGGTGAGAGTCGAGCCATATCCCAAGATATTTTTCTTTATTTTTTCTATCAATGGAATATTATTAATACTTATGATTAGGGTATGATTTGGAATTTGTTTATTTTTTGATTTAAAAAATATATAACAGGTTTTTTCAGTGTTGATGGTTAGTAGGTTGTTTTGAAACCATTTATGTAAAATGTCTAGATCTTGTTGTGCCCGAGCTACGATATCGTGTGTGAATGTCCGTGATAAATTAAGCGAGTGTCATCGGCGTAAAGGGTAAGTTCACCGTGTAGGTTTAGTTCACAAATATTGTTAATATAAATTAAGAAGAGTAAGGGTCCTAAATGGACCCCTGAGGAACGCCATAACTTAACGTGGCTGGCTCACTCTTGTATATTCCTATTTTGACAATTTGAAACCGATTTTCAAGATAAGATTTATAAATGTTAAAGGCGGTGTCAGAAACACCTATATATGCAAGTTTTTGTAGAAGGATAGGATGGCTAACTGTGTCAAAAGCCTTTTTTAAATCAATAAAAACCCCTAATACATGTTTCTTATTGTCAATATTTCTTCTAATTTTTGTTGTGAAATCTAGCGCAGCAGAAAGTGTATTTTATTTTTGTCTGAAACCATATTGCTTATAAAAAAAGTTTATTTTATTAAGATAATCTAACAATCTAATGTACAAAATTTTCTCAAGAATTTTTTACATTATTGGTAAAACAGAAATTGGTCGATAGTTGCTAGGATCTGTTTTCTTGCCGGATTTGTAAATAGGGTACTTTAGTTACTTTTAAGACATCAGGAAAGCTACCTTCTATGAGTATTTTGTTAAAACTAGAACTTAATTGTTCAACAATGCAATTTTTGAGAGTTTTTATTATTTTGGTACTGATATCATCTATGCCAGTACTAGAATTTCTATCAAGATCATTTATTATTTTCGAAATTTCAGTTTCAATGCAAGGACTTAAGTGTGTTAATTTTAAGGTATTATTTGTACGAGGTTGAGTAAATATAGTGTTGTTGTGGAAATTATGAGGAATATCGTTTGCAAGTCTATAGCCTATGGTAGAAAAATACTGATTAAAAGCGTTACAAATTTTAGTTGGATCAGTAATTTGTAAATCATTAACAATTATTGTCGGAGGTTTGTGGTTAACTTCTTTAGGCTTGTTATTGATGAGATCACCGAGTAAATTCCACATTTTCTTTGGTTTTCTTGAGCATTTTTCAAATTCTTTATCGTAATAAGTTTCTTTAGTGTTTTTAATTTTCTGCATAGTGTTACTTCTCATAAGTTCAAATTCAGCTTTTAGTTCCTCATCATTAGGGCTATTTTTAAATTTTATCCATAATTCATTGCGCCTCTGTATGTCTTGAATAATGTCCTTATTTATCCAATCATCTCTCGGTGTGTTTAAAATTTTTGTTTTTTTAATTTTACTATGTTTGACACATGTAGCTACGAAGTTGAATAAGGAAATAAAGTCGTGGGCCATTAAACTTTGTATATTTTCAAACATTAGTTTTAACTTAGGGTAATCCATAGATTCATATTTGATTTGTTTTTTAGGTGGACCTTTGTATTTCTTGATTTCCAGAAAAAAATGTTTGTGATCCGATATATTGGAGTCTATTATTGCCTGTGAAAGCTATTCAATTTAAGATTAGTAGATACATGATCTATAATAGACTTTTTTAGTGATGTCTCTCTAGTACAGTAGTGTTCATCTATATTGTTTAATATCAAATATCCCGCCTCGGTTAATGTCTTTGGTACAGTTTTGTCTTATTATTTGGTTTAAGCAAGTCAATGTTGAAGTCCCCAAAGATTAGAGCTCGTTTCTTATGTTGAAGTTGAAGATTGTAATCTTCTAAAAATGTATTAAAATTAGTAGCACCAGGGTTATAAACAACCCCCAATTCGACAGAGTACTTTTCCAGTAGTATCCATAAATAGTTATTACCATTAAGATATGTAGATTCAGTGAGCTTGTAATCTAGGTCATTGTGAATATAAGGCGTAACGCCACCTCCAATTTTATTAGACCGGTTGTATTAATAGTGGGTATAGTCTGTAAGTTTTAAGAATAAGGCTTGCTCCTCAGATTTAATCCAAGTTTCACTGAGTAATATTATTTGTATTTTGAATGGTGTAGCTGACAGTATACATTTTAGTTCGTCTAACTTTCCTTTCTTACAGAGGCTTCTTATATTAAAACAAAGTATATTTATTTTGGATCCACTGATGCTTATACTATTATAGTTAGATGTAGTTTGATATGTAGTACAAATATCATGTAAATTTGAACTATCAGCTATGGGTTTTAGTTTTTTGCTTCCGAAGAAACTATTTTTGGTATTCCCTTATGATGTTTAATAATGAGATTACTTTCACCTTCTTGATTACGACGTTTTAATTCTTCTCGAAGTTCATTAAAGTATTTTTGTTGAGAAGGTGTTTGATCTGCGAATATTTTATTTTTTTCATTCTTCAACTTATTTTTATTCCGCAATATAGAAAAAGCGGTATCTTGACTATCAAAGCATACTTTAAGTTTGCGATTTCTGTTAGATGTGTATTTTCCAAGACGAAATATTTTAGGTTGTGGGTATTCATCTATTATTTCTGATATGATTTTATTGACCTCTGTTTCATCCATTTGTCTACGCTGTGGTGCGCTAATCGCGGTCTGTTCCGGAATTCCCATAATAACAATATTTTTCGCTCTTATACTACATTCTTGAATTTCGCGTATAACCTGCTCATTTGCACAAATATAGGAGTTCGATGAAGGGTTCTACCTTCATCGAACTCCTATATTTGTGCAAATGAGCAGGTTATTTATTTAAGGGAGTATTTTTTAAATTAGAAAAGTCATACTCCAAATTCTTTATTTTCTTTTCATTGTCCGTAACTGTACAGGCAAGTTCAGCAAAATTTTTTTGAATGCGAAAGTTCTAAGGATATAGTAGTAGTTGTTGATTTAATTTCATCAATTTGAATTTTAATATCCGACATATTTTGCTCGTTATTTTCTAAGAGCTTTTCTAAAAGAGAAGTAATACCAGACAGTTCTTTGCGTAATTCCTGAATTTCATATTTGCATTCACATTCTGGTTGTTTCCGTTTGCGTTTCGTTATATTGTGAATATTCAAAGTATCGACATTTAGATTCGCAAGGTCCGGCTGCGAGCCGCATCCCGTAGCTTTTAACGGCGGTGAATGTAAAACGTTCATTCTTAAAGTTGATATTTGCACAAACTTAGAAAAGAAATAATCGTGTATACATCTAATTGAGACGAAAAATGCAACTATCTTGTTTACCCGAGGTGAAGCGGGGCGCCGCACGCACTAGTAGATTTTGCTGCGTCACTAGTCACAGTAACAAAAAGTCACAAACACGAGGCACTTACTCACTGCAAAATAAGCTTTAAGTCCTTTCAACAGTAGTCACTTTTGATTTTAAGTATATTAATTAAATTTTATTAATTTTAAGTACGCGTCTGCTCTGTTCACAAGCTTGGCGTCCACCCACCGAATTTTGGAGGCATGGCGTGTTGAGTGGCGGAACTCAACGCCGCGCTTTTGGCTAGACACCAAAACGAAGAAATGAAAATATTAAATATTTAAGTTCCTCGAGTAGGAACCGAACTCATAACGTATTGTGTTTATAGTCACATTATGTGCCCCTGCGCCCCGAATATCCCTCAGTTTCTTTATTTCTTCCTCTTTCATTTTATGTTGTCGTGTTTTGTAATAAAAAATAAAGAATCAAAAAGCTTTGTCGGTTACTATATATTTTATAATAAAATATATTGAGGCGCAGCGGCACGAGGTGTGACTGCAAAACCGACTGGTTGTGGGTTCGATTCCCACTCGAGGAGATGAAATATTTACTTAAATTTATATTTCTTCGCTCTGGTGTCGAGGTTAAGCGCGGCGTTGAGTTCTGCCATTCAACACGCAATGCCTCCAGAATTCGGAAAAAAGTGGGGAACGAAGTGTCTTAACACTAGGTTCCCTCTGCCTACCCTGCTGTGTGCGGGATACAGCGTGAAGCTGATTTTTTATATTAGAACGTCAAGTAATAATAAATTAATATAATAACAGACTAAATTATATATATGCAATACGACATAACATAGTGCACCTTAAATTCTCTCTAAAAGGTAAAACGCACGAAACGTACAACAAGCAGCTCGTGGCACCGTCCCGTAATGGCCGACGAGAGGTTTATACGACCTCACGATATCTCTAGCTTTGCGCTGCTTTACATGAAGCTGGAGTATAAACGAAAAAGCTAAAACATTCCACAGTATATAGAAGTGTTATCTGTTTGTAAAAATATTCTCGAGTTCTGCGCTAGAGTTGTATCCAAAATCATTTCTGTAGTTTTTGAAAATATGAGCAGTTTGTATAAGCGGAATGTTGTTACCTCAAAATGCTGCATAGTATCTATCTATTTTAAAAATACGTGGTTAATATTATATTATTGGGACACCTAAAATAGTTATTAATTTGAAAAACTTGAGAATGTCGTACCATACGGCAGATCTGATTTTAACTCTTTCATTTCCTCGTTCTGGAAAACGAGCACGGCGTTTATTTCCGCCACTCAGTCTGCAATGTCTCGAAATCAGACTTTGCGTGAGGATCGAAATGCTATCCCATCCTATCCTGCTTGCCTCCCAATTTCATGACGAAACGCGAAACTGAATAAATATTTCATTCATTTTATAACGGTTATTTACTTAGGCTTTACAAGGACCGAATGCTTTGTTAATTAGAATAATCAATTTCTTATTTCAATATTGAAACAATGTTAAAAGACAGTTAAACAAAATGAAGTGGAAAATATCTGGGACATTATTTGTCTGTGTTTTACTCGTTTAGCGTAAGTAGAGAAAGACATAAATACGTAGTCTGGTAGTCAAATAGAATGTGATACAAGTGTTAGATCCACTTGTTTCAAATTCCCATGAATACGATTTTTTATGAAAAAAACTTACTTTCTGTTTTACATTTTATACCTTGTAACGAAATAGGAAATAGAACCTAGTGCCAAGACACTCTTTCTTTTACTTATTTAGAAAACGTATAAAAATTTGAACGCAGCGGGACACGAATCCGGGCCTCCTGGAAACCGACCAGGCGCTCTGACCACTAAGCCATGTGTTCTCGCCAAGCTACGTCGAAATTTTTATACGCTTGCTACAACTTATTTATGTTGTTAGTATCCCTGTAGGGAGATTTTTACAAATTTCCGCTACCCAAAGATAATTACTAAGAACTATCGTTTGGCAAGAGAGAAACTATTTTTTAAATATTTTCAAACATTTTTAAAGTGTTATTCCACACTTAGGAAAGAAAAATACTTATTTANAAATTTTTATACGTTTTCTAAATAAGTATTTTTCTTTCCTAAGTGTGGAATAACACTTTAAAAATGTTTATAAAACTCTTTCTTTTGTTCGAGAAACTTAATACACTTCCGTTCCAAATTCTCCAACGAATTGTGGAGGCTTTCCATGTCACGGAACACTTTTATTGAAGGCATTTATCATTGTAATAGAATCCAAACAATGTTTTTTTTTGTCTTTGTTTGATTGTATAATTGTGCACGCTGATCTCAGGAACGGCTTAACCGATTGTAATACAGTTTTCAAGATTGGATTTTGTAACCACTCCTAAATATATAAATAATAAACGGTTATTTTATTTGAATCAGTTCATAAATAAACAAATATATTATTATAAAGTATTTTATTGCATTAAATTGGCTGAAACTTGTTTTTCAATGTAAATATGATAATGTTAGAATATCAGATTGGTATATAAAAAGTTCAAGCGGGCAAAGCCTCGCGAGTTTGTAAAAAAATTAATAAAATGTGTTTCACGCTGTATCCCGCACACAGCAGGATAGGCAGAGGGAACCTAGTGCTAAAACACTTCGTTCCCCACTTTCCGCCGAATCTGGACGCATTGCGTGTTGAGTAGTGGAATTCAGCGCCCCTAATCTCGATACCACAGCGAATAAACAGAAATATAAATTTAAATAAATATTTAATTTCCTCGAGTGGAGATCGAACCAACAACCAGTCGCATTTACAGTCTCACTTTGTGCCTCTGCGCCACAACTGGCCTCAATAGTAAGCAAAATAAATGAAATAGTGAAGCGACAAACTTATTTTAACTGTAATTAAAATAATTATTTCACCGATTATTGAACAAAAACAAGTAATTAAAATATTTTATGCGTAGGCTCTATATACAAAATTACGGCTACAATGAAACAACATTTGTGGCTGGCTATCGGAATAGTTTAATCGAGTATATCCAAACGTCTACCGCAAGTCGTTTTGAATATTACTTTAGTATATTTAATGTTATTTTTGTTTTAAAATTAAATTTTATTGTGATTTATCTTGTCAAATATATAAATTATTTAACACAATTCCACGATTTGTAGAAATGCGTTAAAGTTTGTTTAACATCTTCACGATTTATCCTCTCCGACTTCCCGACTCTCGAATTCGTGTAGTTTTCCATTATAACTTAAGTAGCGGAGCTTAGCGCCGTGTTTTGTTTTAGCGTCTCAAGTGGAGACTGATTCTATAACTATTACGTTTAGAATGCCCAGGCTGCGACGGCCTCGTGTAAAATAATTAAAATATAGTTCTATGTCCATGTGTTAAAATATATAATGTAATATCATCCACTTCCCCACCTTCCACACATATAAGAAACGTTGTATGCGGAGAAAAATTAAATTAAGGTTTCGAACCCACAATCGTCGTGTATCGTAACAAATCCTAATTGTGTTACAATGAGGTCAAATACCTAGAAATATATCAAATGCGCAAAGAAATAAAGTTGAAAAAGAAAACTTAAATTATAATTTTACTTCAACGCCAAATTACCTACAAATTAAGCTGTCATTTAGACAAAAAGGTCTTACGGATTCTTCAAGTATCGAAAAAGGTTCAAACAATTCATTCATTCATTCCTTCCAAATTTGTTTCCCATTCACTTTTTTTCCAATTACATGTAATAAATTAAAGTCGCTCCTTCCTTTTACCTCTCGTGAAGACGTCCTCGGGCAGCTACTTTGTCGGATTGTCGCTGACGGCAGTGTAGTAATCATTCTAATTGTACTCAGTTTTCAACAATGTTTTGTTCTTTAATAAAATTCTATAGAAATAAAATAATGTATTTTAAATGAATCTATTTAACCGGGCCAATCGCGTATATTTAGTATTATACATTTTTGGAAACCCAACGTTTTGAACACTTTTTTATGGAAAAGGACAAGGCAAACGAGCGTTCGGGTCACCTGATGGTAAGTGATTACCGCCACCCACGACTCCGTGCAACACCAGAGGAGCTACAGGTACGTTGCCAGCCTTTAAGGTGGGTTGGGCGCCGGAGCCCGGCATTACTTGATGCGAAACGCAGTGGCATAAGGCCACTACTTCACGCCGATTTTAAATGCCGGGGGTGGTAATGATCCGGTCGAGTCTGCCCATGCGTGTTGCCATTGCTGGCGACGTGACTCTACTACATGTACCTTAGTCGCCTCTTACGACACCACCAGTACTGGGATGATCCTATTCTAGGCCGGGATCACACGGCATAAACCAGACACTTTGCAGTAATCCGTGGTCAAGGGCATTCAGCTGTCAGTTGATATAATTATTATATCAAACGACCGCCAACGATTTCTTAATTACCTCGCGTACTTCCCCAAAATTGCTGCAGAATGATCGTTGCGGTAACTAAAATAATTATTTTATATGTCGCTATATATTTTTTATTAGAATAAATAAACATAAATCTCTTAAATTATATGATGTTATGAAGGTAACATTTTAAATAAAAAGTCTTCCAATAAATTCAATCTATGTATGTCAATGTATAAAACATACATTACAAACATTTACGTTTTATAGTCAACACAAATTAAGTTGCAGGCTACAACTTTTTTAAATATAAATTATACTCTAAAGTAAACAGTACCGTATCAATAATTCGGATATTGGTTGACAAATAATTGAATTCCATAAGATATGAAGTTTAAGTTTTCCCAAAGGATAACTGTGATGTTAATCTAATAAACTCCATCGTTACGTTTGTATGGCCTATAATAAAATTAAACATAGCGTAACTTAATAGTAGTGGCTTCGATTCCCATTCTAGTGGACAAATGGAAAGCGCGGTGTTGAGTTCTGCTACTCAATTTGAAATTAGATGGAAAGTAAGTAATTAAGTGTTGACCAGTGCTAAAGTAACTATTTATAAAAATTGGAGATGCCTATATTTTTCAATTTTACGTTTACCAATATATAGTAAATGTATGAAACGTGACCATAGTACTCATATATCACTATTTTATTTTCATTTTTTTTATTTAAGTTAAAATGTGAAACTTTTGTACACAAGCTTATTATCAAAAAATATATACTACAACTAAATTGTTAAAAACTATCCAAAACGATTTAAAACGATATAATAAATTAAGTCTTCAAATTATTCAATGAAATGGATAAATCTGAGAAATTAAACTCGATTTAAGTTGGCCGCCGCATGAATTAGTAGCCTTTTTGGGAAAGAGTTAGTGATATTATATATCAAATCTAAGGTCCACTGTTTGAATTATCCCCTTGGTATTTGTTATTAACAATATTATGTTTTTTTTTTAATTTAAAAAATATAGATGCTTCAATATGTATTCATGTAGTGTATGTTTATTTTTTATGTGTCACGTGATGTAAAATTCTGATAAGATGGTTATCTTATACTGTTATCTTATACTGTACTACAAGTATTTTTTTAGTATTTTAGACCTTGTGACAGAAAATAACAATGGCCAAAAAAGTCGTCGTAAACAATAATAGCTGATCTTGATATGAATCACTTATCAAGATCAGTTATTTAATCATTCAGTTTCAATAGATTTTTAATAGTACTGCCCTTTTTTATTTGAAAATAAAATTCATTTTTATTTCCAAAAAAAAGTAAAAACTTTATTTAATTTCAATAAAAATTTATAACGATAACACCAAGACCCAAGTTATTCAACATTTTTACTTATAGACAGACACAGATATCACTATAAGTGCGGTGAGAATATTTTATATTAGAAGTATTATACAGTATATTAAATTATACAGTATTATATTAGAATTATATAGTATATTAAATAAACAATCGTGTAGTCCACGCGGGCGAAGCCACGGGCATGCCGCTACTATATAATATTCGGACAATTTCAAACGATCGTCCCAGATGTTACTTACAAATGATCTATGGCTAAAAGTTTCAAAGTTGGTTGCATGAGACTATGTGATTATTATGCTATGCAGAATTTAATGCATCGAGTCCCTTAAGTTCTGATTATATGAATATAGTAACAGAACGCCGATCATATGGGACTGCAAACGATTGTGGGTTCGACTTCCACAACCTGGACATTTCCTCATTCTGGTAACAAAACAAAGCCCGGCTTTGAATTTCGCCATTTGACTCGCGCCAAAAATTGAGCGGAGAGTAAAGAACGGAGTGTCTTGACACTAAGCTCCCTCTATCTACTTTGGAACACAGCGTGAGATAAAATATATATTGTTTTTTATTTTGCCTTCAGTGCCTTCTTTCTCTATTTTATTTATTTGTACGATATGAATAAAATATAAAATAAAAAAGACACGTTTTTCTACATCAAGTGATACAAGTACTATAAAATGTACTCGGAGCTATAAACTCAAATGGATGACTAGTAACCTCTGAAGAGTTCCCATTTTCCTGGCTCCATAACCACACCAGCTTGTTGATATCATAATATTATGATGTCACCTACGGTACGTATAACTGACAAATTTTTTTGAGGATATAATTATAATAAATGGTTCAAATTCAATTTAACATATTTTACTACACAGTTCGACTTAATAAAAGTGCAATAAAATACTGTTGTTTCCAGACACAGCAAACAACAAGTGTCGCTAGCTTCTATATCTCATACCATTGATATTTAGCAGAATGACACCAATTTCAAAAGAGCTATATATGTACATAGATTAGATTTAAAAATAAAAGAAGAAGATCGAAAATATTTATTCATCCAGAGTTTTAAAAATAAATTAATGATTTTTTAACAACAAAAAAAACCGACTTCAAACAACGAAGTAAAAAGTAAAAAATAATTTGACATAAAGTAAAATGTACTTTGATTTTATTAAACAAAAATAAATAAAAAAGATTTTATAACTTTAAAGTCGGTGCCAGGTGCCAGGTGTCAAGGTGTAAGGTTGTTGTAGCATTAGCTTGACTTCAGGATTGCTATAGGCCTAACATTATGGTGTAATTTTAAGTTAGTCTTAAGTAACGAAATAACAATAAAAAACATATGAAAACTTATATCAAATTTGAATGTTAAACTAAACAATAATATGTGAAAAAAAATTGACACTTCAGATTTCTTTGTTACATCAAAACGTATATTTTCTTAAAATGTACAAACATCAGCTATATTTAGAGAAATTATTGGTTAATATATTATAGAAAAAATACATATGATTTCCGTGAATGTTTGGCTTCTGCAAGGTATTTTTTAAGTCGCCAACAATAATCTGCTAGCATTCCCTCCATTTACCTTGATAGCGCTTCTCCATTAAGGAAATGTCCTGATGGAACCTTTCGCCTTGTCAGTCACTCACAGCACCTAAATTTGAAAGATTAGAGCTCTATCCATCTTATAGTATCTTCAGATACTTTATCGTGCTGAATTCGTACAAGTACCGAAGAATCCATCCAGTTAGAAGACCTAGCGAGTCAGCTCTGCCTGCCCAGGCCCTATATTGTTAATGAGGGTGCATTAACATAAACAAAAATCATCACAAAGTTAGTGTGACAAAAACAGTCTTTACCAGTGTAATCAACACCAATTGCTTAAGGCGCGTGCGCTGCAAAAATTGTAAAATATTATGTCAGTACATGGAAGAAATGTTCTATATTATTAGTTCTAAAAAAGTCCGAGATACCTAATATTTATCTCTTATAAATAAGCCTAAATAAGGCATTTTGTGACTAAAATAATTAAAAATTACAATGTGATATTTCAACGTTTTTTATTTTACAAACATATTGAAAATTACGAGTCAAAGTTATTTGATCATCAAGGAAATTTTACAAAGATACGCTTTGGCTTTTATAGCATGTAATTTGAACGTATACTTCTCGAGAAAACGTAAATTAAAAATAATTCAACGCTCCGTTTACGAGGGCGCACTTTCTCAAAAATATATTTCTCATAATTATATTGATTATGTAATTTATATTGATTATCTTATGGCAAATGCAGCATAATAAAATAATTATAAGTCTTATGCGGGCGAAGCCGCGAGTTGGCTAGTAACTCTTATAAAATTAACATTTCTAAGACCTTATTCTGCAATAAACAAAAATACGTTACAATCCCGATTTCCAAATTATACAATGACCAATATTCTTAAATTTCCATCAATATTATGTGGTTACGACTTCACTTCTCACAAGTCAGAGGAAAACGGAATACTAACAAAAGGGCAGATTACAATAATAACTTTCCAGTGTAATCCTCGCCATTGAATCTTTCAATAAAGTAAGCTAGGTTTGCGTCGTTCGTCCGTACGTAAATATTTCATATCCCTTAAAGTAGGTTAGCGGGGTAATAAAAAAACAGATGTAACGCAGTTGGGCATCACGGGAGCTCGCTATCGACTTCAGTTGATGCGTTTGAGTCGCGCTCTGAACGAAAAGCGGCCACTATACGAGCAGAGACACGACAAAGTGATTTTATTACATGATAATGCACGGCCACATGNGTTGTAACAAGCGTATAAAAATTTCGACGTAGCTTGGCGAGAACGCATGGCTTAGTGGTCAGAGCGCCTGGTCGGTTTCCAGGAGGCGCGGGTTCGAGTCCCGCTGCGTTCAAATTTTTATACGTTTTCTAAATAAGTATTTTTCTTTCCTAAGTGTGGAATAACACTTTAAAAATGTTTAAAAAATATTTAGAAAATAGTATTCTCTCTTGCCAAACTATAATTCTTAGTAATTATATTTGGGTAGCGGAAATTTGTAAAAATCTCCCTACTGAGATACTAACAACATAAATAAGTTGTAACATGCGTATAAAAATTTCGACGCAGCTTGGCGAGAACGCCTGGTCGGTTTCCAGGAGGCGCGGGTTCGAGTCCCGCTGCGTTCAAATTTTTATACGTTTTCTAAATTAGTATGTATATAAATATTCCATTTCCTCGAGTGAGTCGAACCCACAACCAGTCGATTTTATAGTCACACTTTGTGTCCCTGCGCCACGACTGGCCTCTAATCTTGATCTTAATCTACAATCCTGAAATGGTTACGGAACTCTCGGTGGGCGAGTCCAACTCGCACTTGGTTTTTCCTTTTTATGAGGCATCGTTTATTAATATAATGTTTTTGCAAGTTATTTATGAGGTCGTCGTGGCGCAGTTCGTATTGTTATTTAATATTGTTAGGAGTAATTAAAAAGTCTTATATTAGACTTCCACCCGTTTGTCTCTAATTTTAATTTGCTAAGCGTCTTTTTGGGTAAAACTTTTAAAATTCATTTCACATTTTTCTGTATGCAGAATACTTTACTCAATATGTCTTGCAAAGTGAGGCGGCGCTGCATATATTTTATTTCATGGCTGGCGTCCGTCCAAGAAGTTATTGAATAGGATCATCATGTACACGTCTCAAATTAACTTTTTGAAATCTGGCTTTGTTTCAATTTGTCATTTTATTTTATTAATATAAATATTTTACATAAAATTTACAAACGAGAATTTTGGTGCATATTGCAGCGTAGTGGGACAGCAAAATCTAATAACACAAAGCGTGGCGTTGGGTTCCGTCGCTTATTGGCTTCCCTTTGCTTCTGTGTTAAAGTATAAACAGAATAGTAAATTGTTTTTTCAATTTTTACAACATATTTCTTAATTATTTCCATTTAACCACGGGAGCGAAGTCGTAGATAAAAACTACTTTATAATAGAAACTTTTATTAGGAGATTTATTTTTTTTTTATTAGGAGATATAATTATTTTTTTTACAATTTTCATAGCTGTATATACTAAAAAAACAATTATCTTTCAAAATTCAAAAGTGGTCGGTCCTGGTCTAATTGAAAGTCTCTTATCAATTGACAAGCTTTGGTTTTCAATGTTCTGTATCGGCGATCAGATTTTGTTGTAATTTCTAGTATTTAATCTTTAATATTGTCGGATAACCGGAGTAAGATTTAGTAAATACAAATACACAACATAGGTATTATAAAAGATAATATATGCGTTAATAAGTGCGTTTTTTTTGGTGTATGCATAATAATCAAATATCTCAAGTATAAATTTCTTGAGATTGCTGCTATTATTTCCATCTACTATACTATGCACTATTCTTAAGCAGTAAACGCGTCGGTTGTGGATTTGGTTCCCACTTGGGGAACTGCAAAAATATCACTAACAATCAATAGTATGCTTGTACTCATTATTGAAAATATAAACAACACCGGAATGTTACTATATATTACAAATATAATATGTGTATTATTAATAAACTCCCGAGTTTACGAACACTTTTATTTAATTTACATAAAAATATATACATTTATTTATGCATGTCTCATCTGCGCCACGGCGGCTCACGGCGTCTGCATAATTATATTCTTTCTTAAGATCTCCAGGTGTAAGTTATATATAAATATAAACTTCTGGTCCACATAAATCTAAGCACACACTCAGTTCACTCAGCGTCTAGGCTTTCAAAACATTTGCTTCCCCGAGTGTTCTAAATCACTCTTGCGCGATCAAGAGGGAACGCAAGATAAATACGAGCCAGCTTTTGTTAATCGCTTTCCTGAAGCTGAAAGCATACGTTGTTTCGCCTAAGAGAAAAAACTATATATTTACTTTCTTTTTAAGTGCCGAGAGTACCTTCATTGAAATATATTATGTTGGAGAGGTTTGTGTTGATGTAAGTTATTTATATAATAGAAAAAGAGTTTTGTTTTAAGGAGATTTTATTAGTTTCATTTATAATTATATATATATTACTATTTTTTTCCATAAAAAAAATGTAATTATGCGCTAGAAAAGTGGTAGTTATACGTAGTATACACCTAAATCACAATAAAATAATAATATAATATCATCGAGTTGGTCTGATGATAGGGCCTTGACCTAAAAAACTTTAAAGAGTACTAGTAAATAACTCGAGTACTAAAGTGTCATTAGCGTCACGCTGTATCCCACATACAACAGGGTAAGACAGAGAGAACTTGGTGTTAAGACACTCTGTTTCGCATTTTCGGATGAGTTCTGGAGTCATTGCGTTTTGATTAAATATTTCATTCCCCCAAGTGGGAATTGATCCCACAACTGTCGCGTTCACTTATTTACGTTTTATTATTTAAACTATATTTTTCATATTCTTGATAGTCTTTAGACACTTACATACTTAACAAACAGCTTAAAAATGCTTTAAAAATGAGGTACAAGTTTCGAAGTTATATTACAATCGCTACGGTTTTCTATGGCTTGTCCAATTTTTTTAAATATATATTTTTAAGACTTTATTCGAAAAAATACTACTTTAAGTATTTATAGTACGTCGACATCTCGTACTTCACATCGAGATCACAGTATCGATGGTACTGGAGGAAGGTCATCTAAAAGGCACAAGTACCTCGTATGTCATATATGAAGAGGTTGATGGCAGTGGATAAGGGGAAAGAGAAATTCAGATTTCATAGCGTTTGGTACTTCTATCTTAGCTTGCACGCTACGAATAAAATGAAGGAAAAAAATCATTTCACTTCAGACAGAGCCAGGGTTATTCGTTAGTTACTTATAGGTTACAACTAATAAAGAATAAAACTACTTTTGTAGAAACCATTTCGTTAGTCAAACGTGGCGTTATAGACACCGGACGAGGGTAGACGGCTCATTTACTGCTCCAAATGATGTCTATCGTAGTAACAAATAGTTAGTTAGTTCCAGGATCATGGTAAGACTAGAAAAAAGGGTGCTGTTAGTATATAATTTGTTCGATGTCATAAGATGTTAGAGCTCTATAAAATTTTGCATTGTATGTTTCAAGTCTTCTTAAAGAAAATGGTATTCTTGTAATTATACATTTTATATGTATAATTGATGATGATCAATAAAATTTAAAGTAAAGTTATAATTATCAACTTTACTTTAAACTTTATTAATCATTACTTTACGGTTTTTTATAATATAGTTATTACTATATTTTTCCCGTTATTTTTTTTTGTATATTTTAATAAAAAAATATAGAAGTCAAATTTTTGTTACTTCAATAAATGTTATTGCTGGTAAAAGTTTATATTTAGGCAGAAAGAAATATTGCGTCAAGACACTTTGTCTTGTCCCACTTTGGGAACCGATCATCTTAACACTAGGTTCCCAGGTTTCCTCAGCCTACCCTGATTTTGCGAGGTACAGCGTAAAGCTACAAAAACCAGTACCTAATCATTTCTCCGCATGATACTAAATACAATTTAACACTAGCGAGATTTTGTTTTGTCGTTTATTCTTATTGTATCACTTAAAATGACGATTTTCAGAAAGTTCCTGAGAAAACTTTCACACGTACAGGACTAGAGTATTACTATCAGGTCTCAAAGATAGATTAAATTGAATCATGCCTACCCTGAAGCGAAATTGTTTGACGCAGTAACGAAGATGGAAAGAAAATGTATGCGAATAGAGCCTCGTAGAAACTTAATAAACAGCTTTTAAGTTCTAGACTATAGTGTGAAATATTGGAGACATAATAAACCAGTTATTGTATCCTAATTTTTTATTGTTGTTGTCTTCACGCTGTATCCCACACATAACAGGATAGGCAAAGGGAACGCAGTGCTTACAGAAAACGGTGGAAAGTGGGGAACGGAAGTGCCTTAATGACAGCGGAGTATCTTAAAACTGGATTCC
The DNA here is from genome assembly GCA_013403705.1 of Heliconius hermathena. Lineage (NCBI taxonomy): Eukaryota > Metazoa > Arthropoda > Insecta > Lepidoptera > Nymphalidae > Heliconius > Heliconius hermathena. Next base: position 28,303 of record JAAIXJ010001613.1, on the reverse strand, counting down.
CAGGTTCTCTCTGTCTACCCTGCTATTTGCGAGATATACTGTGAAACTAAAAAAAATCTTTTATTCAGATTAATTACGTATGTATAGTGTTAGTATTATACATTTTTGGAAGTCCGACGTTTCGAACACTTCGCAGTAGACGAAGTCATCATTTAATATTTTCAATAGAAAAACACGTTAAAAATTTACTATTCAAAAAATAAAAAGCCCCGAAGGCGCATAAACTACCTGAGGGCATGGGGCTGCTCGTGACATTTGACACTATAACGTAGTTCCTATCTACCATATGCAGATATCCGGATGTCGTGTATGCTTGTCACAAAAATACATACTAAACGTGGAAACATTTTAGTATATTTTTATTATCTGGGTATCGTAAATATTGGAATTTTCTCTGACTGACAATGGTTGTGAACGAATGAAACGACACGTCTCTGTCTACCTCACTATATATGCGGGATACACCGGGAAGATAAAAAAAATATGTTCTCAGACGCCGTTTCCAAATTTAAAGATGCGGCTGAAAATCTCTACTTTTATAATTTTCATTTAATTTTCTCTACAAAATGATTTAAAACTAGATTATTGTTAGAGACATGTAAACTGTAGAGTCGTGGCGAAAGGGAACAAGCGTCTGACTAAATGTGTGTAAACGTGACAAGTTGTGGGATTCCCACTCGAGGAAATAAAATATTGAATATTTTCATGTCTTCGCCCTGGTGTCGAGGCGAAGCGCGGCATTTCCGCCATTCAACATGCAATGCCTTTAGAATTCAGTGGAAAGGGAGAGGAAGAGGAGTGTCTTAACACTAATCTTCCTCTGCCTCCAGTATCACAAATATAAAATGTTGCTATATGCGGGATACCACGTAAAGTTGAAAAATAAATGTAAACTCGGACTTACTACTAGAGATATGTGAAGAAAAAAAAAGTTTAAACATCTGGCAGCGACTGTACATAGCATATATATGTTAACGTTTAAAGGTATCATGTTGCATTTGAAACGTAATGGCGGAAGCGCGTGCTTTCTGTATCTTGTTGATGAGAATAAAACTATAATAAAATGTGCATTTGCTCAACAGTTTATGTACCGGTACAGATTTAGACTTGTCAGTTGAAGCTCATCATTTTGTGCCGTGTGATCCCGGCCTAGAATAGGATCATCCTGGTACTGGTGGTGTCGTAAGAGGCGACTAAAGTACGTGTGGTAGAGTCACGTCGCCAGCAATGGCAACACGCATGGGCAGACTCGACCGGATCATTACCACCCCCGGCATTTAAAACCGGCGTGAAGTAGTGGCCTTATGCCACTGCGTTTCGCATCAGGTAATGCCGGGCTCCGGAGCCCAACCCACCTTACAGGCAGGCAACGCAACTGTAGCTCCTCTGGTGTTGCACGGGGCCGTGGGCGGCGGTGATCACTTACCATCAGGTGACCCGCACGCTCGTTTGCCTTGTCTTTTCCATAAAAAAAAAAATCTGTAATATTTTTTTTCTTCTCCATATACTATAATGTTGAATCTACCTTCCGTCTAAATTCGAGACACTGTCTGTTAATTGGCGGAACTCAAAACCGAAATTTATCTATCTGACCGGGAAAATAATAATAATTCATTCTTTCAGCTGCGATAGAACTCGAAACCATCACATTTCAAGTCTAACTGCTTCCACTGTCCCATGATGACCTCATATAGGTATAGTCGGGTCTGAAATACTATTAGCATAATTGTATTAAAATATTGACTCTTCTTAATATTTCTCTACTTTTCTGCGGCGTTCCGCCACTCCAAAATAAGTATACAACCCACAAGCATTAGCATTATAACTCCGGATAACTCTTATAAGATAATAATTGACATTGTGTCTTTGTTGATAATAAAGTTTCTTTAAGTCTCAATTTTGTCATTATGAGTGTTTGAACTAGAACTCTTTAAGAACTTATGTTTTAGTCCTCGAAATATGAGATGTTTAAAATAAATAGTACATGAGTCAAGTTATAGCGTGGGCGCCTCCACGCTATAACTGTGAACGCAGTAGGTTGTGGGTTCGATGCCCACTAGAGAAAATGAAATATTTGATGTTTTTGATGTTTTGATTTCTTTGCTGTGGTGTCGTGGCAAAGCGCGGCGTTGAGTTTTGATACTCAACGCGGAACCTCCAGAATTCGGCCGAAAAATAGAGAACGGAGTGTTTAATATCTGGTTTCTTCTGCCTATCCTGCTATGTTCCGGTTAAAGCGTATCGCTAAAAAAAAATAAAAAATTCGACGGATCTAGATGGAATATCGATGTTCGGAATAATTTAGGGATTTCAGTGAATACAGGAACAGCACCGTCGCGTTGCGTCGCTTATAACAGATGCTACAATGCAATTTAGTAAACGATCTAACTTTTCTACCAATATTTCATTAAAAAGTTACAATTTTATTTTAGTTGTTTAATTTTTAAATTTTCTAAGTAATATTACCTATTTATTTATTTTATTTATAACGTCCCAGTGCATTGTCAAAAAGTACGCAAAGATAACAATATAAGTGCATATTATCATACATAAGATCCTGTAATAATAGCATAACTAAAGTATATTTTCTTAATTTTACATGTTTGAGGCCGTCGTGGCGCAATGGCACACCGTTGTAGGTTCAGAGTGACTTAGCATTAGGTTTCCTCTGTGTAGTCGTTACAAACGGGTTAAGCGTGAAACTTTAAATATATAAAAATCGTATCAGATCGGCTTCTGTACATTGAAGATGTATAATATTGATATTGACGGCAAAATGATATTGACGGCATTTAATAAGCAAGCGGGCGAAGCCGCGAGTGGGTCGCTAGTTCTCAATAAATATCGCCAGCTATATCTAAATTTCTCAACGGAAGCGTCTAGTAAAAAAATAACGTGTACATAATCAATATTCAAAAGTTTTCAAGTTCAAAATTATCAGCGAAGTTGTTTTTTGTATAAGTTCAATATACTTTCTGGTAACTCCCCCAGCCTTTACAGAAATAAAAATAATATTATCTTTATGAATAATTCATTAAATTTCAAATCAAGTAATTTTGTTCTTCTATGAAAGATTAAATCACACAAAAATTTAATAGTAATAATAATTAAGAATGAAGCCATCGTGGCGTCGTATCGTCGGCCTCGCTCTGGTAGCAAGAAAAAGAGTGGGATTGAATTTTGCCACTCAATATACAATGTCTCGAAAAAATGGGCGAAAAGAAACGGAGTGTCTTAACACTTGGTTATCTGCCACCGCCACTCCACAAGCAATGACTCGAATACGTGCAGTAAGTTAACAGAGTTTTGCAGGATCTTCTGGTTTGTCGTTGCTCCTAACAAAAGTGGGGTGAAGGTCAATTAGTGGTTGGTTGTGAGTCATACTACTCGAGACCATTCTTCACGAATGGCTACCATTCTGGTACATTCGTGAAAAGGACATATACCAATAACCTATAAAAATAAACTTGTTTTAATGCAATTTAAATAAAACGATCCACAAATCGTATTACAAATCAAAATCTTGAGAGTAGCGGTTCAATTTATTCAATTAACTTAAGAATTTAGTAACTTATTTAAAATTAAACGCCGGTCTTAGGATAATCTCACTAAGACACCAAGATGGTGTCGACTTCGGCCACTAAAGCCGATTTCGTATTTAAAATGTTGTATTGCAAACAAATGCAAATTAGTGTGGACCAATTTCTTGGTAGTATTCAATTACGGATTTTGGAAATCGTAATTGAAAATTGCTAGTCGAAAACGTCGTTATAAAGAGAAGTGCTCGTAGTTGAGTCCAATAAAAATATGTATGGTAAGATTTATGTTTGTAAAAGATTTCGTGGAACAAATAAATAAACTATAAACATATTGTACGGACTATGGATGTAGTTCTACCATATTTCATTTGAACTATATTGTTATGTTCTTTTTAGTTTGACGCTGTATCACACACATATAGCAGGGTTAGCTAACCTATTGTTAAGACACTCCGTTCTCCACTTTGCGCTCCATTTTCGTGGCAGAACTGAACGCGGTATGCGGCGTTCACTATTCGCAATAAGTATACTTTAATTATGTACATTTTTAATAAATATGTATGATAATAGGTACATTAAATAAGTAAGAGACTTTGATGTATATCATCAATAGTACGACCTCTTTTCTCTGCTTACTATACGTATTTACGTATAGTAAGCAGAGAAAAGAGGCCAGTCGTGGCGCAGCGGCACAAAGTGTGACTGTAAAACCGACTGGTTGTGGGTTCGATCCCCTCTCGAGGAGATGAAATATTTACTTAAAATTTATATTTCCATTTCTTCGCTCTGGTGTCGAGGTAAAGCGCGGCGTTGAGTTCTGCCACTCAACACGCAATGCCCCCAGAATTCTGCAGAAAGTGGGGAACGGAGTGTCTTAACACTAGGTTCCCTCTGCCTACCCTGCAGTGTGCGGGATACACCGTGAAGCTGAAGCAGAGAAAACCTAGAGCTAAGATACACCGATCTCCGCCTGAGATATTGTATATTGAGTGGAAATCGAACTTATTACACTCATTTACAGTCAGACCCCGTTATACTGAACCACGACGGACTCAATACATTTACTTTGATATAAGGTTTATTCTATGCACTTCAGTTCTATGTTTCCGGCAATTTTATTCTTGAATCGTTTATTGAAGTAGCCATTTTGTACCAAGTATTGTTGAAAGGGTTCTATAATGATCATTTTAAATTGCCATTAGAGTTGGTATGTTTCCTGCTTCCTCTTGTAAAGACATTTTTTTTCAACTTCACGCTGTATACCGCACATTCATTACCCACTTTCCGCCAATTTCTGGAGGCATTGCGTGTTGAGTGGCGGAATTCAACGCCGCAAAATTGTAAAGACATGTATTAGATAAAAGTTAAATCATATATTTTTTTTAGTTTTAGGTGCTTCGAGCATATATTATAATTAGATTCTAAAATATTTTTTGCAATAGTGTTAGTTATTACAATAGATCATAATCGCATACAATTATTATTAAATGGTGGTACAGAGCTTTTTGAAGCATGAAGTTAAAAAAAAATATTATTTGAACAATAGATACATATTGTTTCTAAGTTATCCTGTGCTTAATATTTTGACAATTTAATGGAGTACTTGAAATGACAGTCACGTAAGTCCTATACAAAAATATATTTTGTACTAAAATATTAAGGACTTTAACTTTTAGAAAGTTTTTTCTTTATCACCAAAAAAGAAATAAAAAAATACTAACAGCTACTCTCTAAGCAATATCAATACTTTCACAAGTGTATTTTATATATCTCAGTGATTTATTACATTAATTCTTGATTTTCAAAACAACGCAACTAGTTTCGTTATTATTTCAAAACTTTCGACTGCCGACCATAAATTTGTCACGTCGCAATAAACATGTCACGGATGTCAAATGTGAAAGTAGTGATCGAGCATTTGTCGATATCATAGAATAAAAAATTAAAAATATCTCTTTTAGCTGAATAAAGTTATATATATACATGATAGCGTATATCTTTTCTCTTATATTTTAAGTACTATTTCAGTTACTAGAGAATATAAATACAAATCTGCGATAGTAAACCAAATTTTATAAAAAAGTATTATAGATGCACATTCGGTCGGTCAGCCGACATCGTTCTCCTTTCCTCTCGTAATAAGGACTACAACACCGCTTTGAGTTCCACCACTCAAAACGACAATGTCTTGAGAATTTATCGGTGCGTAGGAAAGCGTCTTAAAAGTTGGTTTCATCTATCTAGGAGTATATTTGCCTCCTAGATAATTGATACTGCGTGAGGCTAATAGAGATATACGAGTATTAATATATAAATTCGATGTTTCTAGTAAATAATATCAAAAAAATAAGCACAATTTCTATGTGAAATTGTAGCTTTTCCAAATTTGCATAATAGGTAAATGTGTTTCAGTCCTCCGGGGTGTAGAGACAATATTTTTTCTTCAGCCCACTATTTTGCCTAATAAAGTATTCATATTTGCGCTTTGAGTAGAGCAAGTAAGAGAGGCAATTCTGTAGAAAATGGCCACAAACTAAATTATATTGCTCTCAGAATATTAAAATTCTAAATAATATTTTCTTCCTAGCCTATAGTATAAACAAGTGTTATATTATTATATATTACTATTACTTTATTTTTTAGGAAACTTTTATAATACTTCAACTAACGTTTTCCGTGTGAACTTATATGTATATGGAGAGGGCTTAGTGACGTAGCTCTCTATATTATAACTTTTTATAAGCCTTATGCAGCATGTGAAACAATTGTATTAAAGTTTGAGTAGCTTATAAGAATGTTAACAAAGCTACTGTAAAATGTAGAGTTTTTCCACTGAGATTTTGGTCTACTCAAGAGAGGAGTGTTCATCTACTACAACGTTTCAAATAAATTCACATTTATGACTTCAACTTTCTAACTCCTGTAGTCGTGTCCTGTCCTGTAGTGAGTATGTAGGTGTTTGTTACTCAGCTTCACGCTGTATCCCACACATAGAAGGGTAGACAGAGGGAACCAAGTGTTAAGACACTCCGTTACACACTTTATGCCGAATTCTGGAGGCATTCCGTGTTGAGTGGCAGAACTCAACGCCGCACTTTGCCTCGACACTAGAGCGAAGAAATGGAAATATAAATTTAAGTAAATAGCTGGGGGTAATTTAAGTAAATACTCCTCGAGTGGGGATCGAACCTACAACCAGTCAGTTTTACAGTCACATTTTGTGCCCCTGCGTCACGACTGGCCTCTATGTACTTATAAATATAAAGATTCGTGAGCATAAAGACCACAAGGGTTCTTTATTGTAGAACATTTATACGCATTGCGTGGTGCATTGTTTGACCTGATAGCAGACATGTTTTTTTTAATATAAACATTTTTCTCTATTAGGATTAGAATTTGTACCCACAATTATTCGGTTAGGCACATAGGGAAGTAGTTTAATATTTAAATATTAAAACAAGTAGTAAATATTAAAATAATTTTTTTAATACCTTTAGATTAGTACGTAGCAATAAAATAACTTGGAATAAGGTTGTTTGTATGTGTTTATTGCTTATTTTTTTATAATGTTTCATATATTTCTGTCTGTATATCGGTACCTTTGTATCTTTTTAGCTTCACATTGTATCCCGCCCATAGCATGGTAGCCAGAGGGATTTTGGGAACCTAATTTTAAGACACTCCGTTCTCATTAAGACACTTCTGTTCCCCATTGACATGTTGAGTGGCAGAACTCATCGCCACGCTTGGCAGGGAGCAAAATGAAAATATTAAATCGTCTCGAGTCGTCCTCGAGTGAGAATTGAACCCACAAACTGTCGGCTTACAGTGGCAAGCTTGTGCGCCACGGCTGGCCTCTATTAACTTACCTGTATATTAAAGTTTCTGCGACTGACGTGGCTTAATTTTTACAATTAGACTGACTCGGTAGTCCACGAGACATCTTTTTTAATAGAAAATGTTTTTGTAGATTTAACTTATGCAGCTATTTTATTTATTTTTTCCTATTTTATTTATTTTATGTATATTATCTCTAGTTATTTTATTAGATAAATAAAATAGCTAGAGAATATACCAGTGGTATATTATTTATGTTAAATTTATTTTAAATAAAGAAAGCAATGTGTTTTTTTTAAATAAAATGTTTATTGTCTTTACAAAGATCACTCTAAGAAAGTCTTCTTTAGCATCTGTGACACAGAAAAAAATATAAAATCAATTTTATTCGTATTTAACATTACATATTTAAAAAAATGACTATTACTTTAATCAGTCTACGGAATATAAAATAAATTCAATGGTTGAATACAACATTAAACAGTCTTAAAATTACATCTATTTTTGACAATTGTCAAAGGAAAATTACCTTTGAACAATTACAGACAATATTTAGTCAAGTAACAAATTCCTATTTAAACATACATGTAGTTCTTGTCCATAGTTCTTCGTTATTTGCTTGAATACACCCACATACTGGTGTTGGAGGGGGAATTTTCTTGCCTGTAATCTTCCTAGTGATAGCTATAATCCTCCTTTGATCATCTTACGCTGTATATTAATTTTTTTTTCAGTTTTTCATTTAGCGGGTATTAATATATATCAATTATNCTAGAGAATATACCAGTGGTATATTATTTATGTTAAATTTATTTTATATAAAGAAAGCAATGTGTTTTTTTTAAATAAAATGTTTATTGACTTTACAAAAATCACTCTAAGGATGTCTTCTTTAACACCTATGACACAGAAAAAGATATAAAATCAATTTTATTCGTATTTAACATTACATATTTAAAAAAAAATACTATTACTTTAATCAGTCTACGGATTATAAAATAAATTCAATGGTTGAATACAACATTAGACAGTCTGAAAATTACATCTATTTTTGACAATTGTCAAAGGAAAATTACCTTTGAACAATTAAAGACAATATTTAGTCAAGTAACAAATTCCTATTTAAACATACATGTAGTTCTTGTCCATAGTTCTTCGTTATTTGCTTGAATACACCCACATACTGGTGGTGGAGGGGGAATTTTCTTGCCTGTATCTTCCTAGTGATAGCTATAATCCTCCTTTGACCATCTTACACTGTATATTATTTTTTTTTCAGTTTTTCATTTAGCGGGATTTGAACCCGCCCCCCTATGGAATACGTCCAAGCGCTCTGAAAAGCCTTTCGTCCTAATCCAGCTGCGTCCAAATTCTTATACGTCTGATACAACAATTTTACAAAAAAAATCATTAAACCTAGCCTAGAAAAATGTTAAAAAATATTTTAAAAATGATATTCTCACTTGCTAAACGATAATTCTGAGTAATTCTCTTTTGGTAGCAGAAATTTGTAAAAATCTCCCTTACTTTTAATCTTAGTATTAATATATATCAATTATGTTAATAAAATCCAATTCTATAATAACGCTAAATAATACAAAACACACATTATCTATAATAGAGTCAGATGAAACTCAAGTAGAAAAGTACAAGAGAAAATAAACAAGAGCTCAAGTGGCTCCCTATCCGCCTACGCATACTTCATCTTCTCTACTACATTCTGTTCAATTTAATTTCCCCTCCTTACCTTAAAGAACATTTTGAGTTTTTAGTAATTTCACCCTAAAGATCGCTTCTCACACTTCTTCCTTTTACAGAAGTTTATTTACTGTGTCGGCGTGTAGATTGTGAAACTCACTTTCCTTTTCCAAATGTCGCTTAACGTTTATGTCACTTAAGAAGATTTAGATTTTTTTCTTTTTGCCATTTCACTGTTTAATCTTATCTTTTAGTTTTTATATCTTTATTTGTATAGAAATTACATTCTTATTTGTTGCCTGGCAGAGATTGCTAGTAAGCAATAAGACCGCCTTTTGTACATTTATATATTTTTTTTATTGCATTTCTGTGTTGTTTCTTGGGTGTACAATAAAGACTTATTATTATTATTACTATTATTATGAAAATATAACCATTTTACTAAGGTGATATTCTAGGAGACACTTATCTTGACTCTGACGTGGTGGTCTCGTGGACATTTTCCTCCCTCTATGCACCCGTAGGCTACCTATTACACAATGCCGACGCGTAAGCTTGCTACAGTAAGTAACTGAAAACGGTGGTGCTTAAATTTGAAAATTTGTGGTAATAGGGTTAGGGTAGGGAGGGGGGTGGGGTTAAATAAAACAATAAATGTACAAGCATATAATGTACGAGGCCAGTCGTGGCGCAGTGGCACAAAGTTGACTGTAAAACAGGCTGGTTGTGGGTTCGATCCCCACTCGAGTTGAAATATTTACTTCAATTTATATTTCCATTTTCTTCGCTCTGGTGTCGAGGCAAAGCGCGGCGTTCCGCCACTCAACACGCAATGCATCCAGAATTTGGAGGGACATGGGGAACGAAGTGTCTTAACACTAGGTTCCCTCTGCCTATCCTGCTGTGTGCGGGATACAGCGTGATAAGAAAAGAATGTACAAGCATTCATAAAAAAGTAAGTGTTTGTTTGTTACAACAGTACATAACTTGGGGCCGGGACGTTTTTAAAGTAGATAATGTAAAAGACACGGCCCGGATAAACATAAATAAAGGTCTTCGTCGTTTAGCGGGAGTGACCTTGTTCAGTCCGTAATGGATTTAGTCTGATGTTAATATACTTTCTTATGTTATACAAGTATATATAAATTTATTTTATACAGTGTTTTTAAAAATTTATAATATAAATTTAATATAGAAGTCGTTGCGACGCATGGACACAGCGACGGACTGTGGATGCGACAGATGTAGGTTCGATTCCCATACGGGGTATATGAATTGTTTGTATTTCTTAGCTTTTTTGTAAAGGTATATAGAGCGCAGCGTTGGATTCCGCCACTCAACGCAAGTCGGAATGTGTTAACACTGGATTCCGTCTGCCTACTTTTCTATATGCAGAGTGAATTTTAAAAAGTATAAATATCAGTATATTCTTATTTGTGGGTAGGAAAATTAACAACTATAAAGATTATAGCTAAGACTTCCATATTTTTAACATTAGCATTATTAAACCATTAGAATCAATGGATTTTAAGTTTGAAAATTTCGTGAAGATAAAGCAGCTTTAAAGAAGGATAGTTCAAAGTCCCATGAGCTTTAAACGTCTTACTAGATAGGATTCTGGCAATTCGCCAACAATCTTTGAAAGCTTCAAGTGCAATAGGTACCACTACAGTGTGGAGTCGAACAAGTTTACGCACACCCGTGTTATTGTTAAGAATAATCTTGTTTGTTATATATTTTAATAGCGGTTATACGCTTTTTCCTACATATCAGGGAAGGCAGAGGGATTACTTAACTTACTTAACCCTAGGAAGGCAACAGGGGTGACCGGTCACTCCACTACTTGATAAAAGTGTGTATTATTTTGTTGGTGTTGTTAGTATTCTTTCTAACGCTTGATCTATTCTCTAATTGGAGTGAATTCAATCATTTACATTCATCTCGTGACCCCAGTTGCCTTTCACGTAAGTGTTTTTTTACAATATTGTAACAATTGTTTATTTTTTAAGGCTTGGATGAGGATTGCCGTTCAGAAGACGACGTTGCGAGTGAAAATGATCACGTTTGTGTGCACCCAGAGGAGGGGGATATCATTTAAAATTATGATAGTGCTGACAAATAGAATGTGTTGCCAGCACAATTACTCACAAATATATTGAGAGGTAAGAATGGACACGTTTGGTCTTCTATTCCACCGCATATGACACGCACGCCGCACGTGTCGTTTGGGTTCAAATTTACTGCGAGAATTAAGAGTAATTATAAGATGATGACATGATATTCTAAGTATAAATCAGGAAACTCTTGAAGGTAAATCCCCTGCAAAATTACTCAAACAGGTAAAATGTATATACTATATCGAAGAAAACAAAAGAAAAAAGTAATTTTTTTTGCGCAAAACGTCTTAAGCCCGCTTGCTCTGAACACCGTATAGATATTTACTTAAACTGCATTTAACCCAAAAAAAAATCATATAAAATTATTGGTGCCATAAATAACCTTATTTCCATATTCTTCATTGTATAAGTAAATGATCTTATAACAAATATCTTTATTTTTTTAAACATTGCTGCTTTATTTCAGTTTAATAATAGGGTGATGCATCACCCCTGTTGCTTTTTACGTACTCGTATTTAAAAAAAGTGTTGCCTGCCGAAATTAAAAAAAAAATACTTTATTAGAATACTCCAAGTTTCTGTGGACGGTTTTCAAGAGCGCAGTTTTAAATTCCGCTACGTTCAAATTTTTATACAATTTGTAAAACAGCGTAAAGCAAAGGAAACCTAGTGTTTTAGGAAAGGGAAAAAAGTGTATCGGATATATTATTTTGTATAACGCTCTATGGAATTAAATATAATCATTCCCTCTAGTGGAGATCGAACTCACAAGCATCGCGTTTTCATTTCTCAGTAGGCCACGACAACCAACGGATAACAGCTATAATATTACGGCTTATAATAAACATAATCTTCACACTAGAATACAACCCCTTCCGATTCGTCTAATACCGCTGATGATAAATCGTAAGCTGGTGTTAATAAATGGAGACCGTCCTCGCCTCCGGCGCTCTCGGCAGTTTTTGCACTCCATATAAATGACACTTGGCTAATAATTACCTTATCAGTTATATTGTTTGAAATTATAATAGTCTTGGCACGGAGAGAATGTATATATTTAATAATTCTGTATGCCTTGAAATTAATCAGTCTTTTTGTTACCAAAACGAGAAAATGTAAAAGCATTAAATATATCATTTTGTCAAGCGGGAATCGAACCCACAACCTGCCGCGTTTACAGTCTCACACATTCTTGCGCCACGACTGACCCCAAAGACAACATAACAGAGTTAAATATCCTGAAAAAGAACAATATGATTAAAAGTCCATCCACTCCCTATCATAAAGTACGTACTATGTAATATATTCACAATATAACAATCAACACAATAGCAACGGTGCAAGTTACCTAACTACATATATACATATATTAATATCACACACGTCGGTCTACGAGTATACTGTATATGAGACAATAACGCGGTTTGTATATCACCTGGTTAGAACTGAGCTATTTACATATTCATTAATATTCACATGCATTTAACACTCCTTAGTTTATGTCATAAACGTTTTAGATCTTATAAATACCCTTAATTGTACACACAGCTTGTCATGTCGTACATTCATTCATGTAGACCATCGAGGCGCAGTGGAACAGCCTCTGACTGTAAACATGATGGTTTTGGATTCCCTACTCAAATCATTACAAATTAAATAACACACATCAAACTATCCTTGAAGTGTATCTTTTTAAATAAAAAAAGATTCATTAAAATCTGTTGGCGTTATATTGAATTATTCGTCCATTTGTCGCTCACATACTTAATGCGAATTTAAGACTTATATGATTTTTTCATGGATAACATTGTCAAAAATGGACCAAATTAAAAAGGGATCACACGACAATAAAAGTATAGTCAAAATCGGTTCACCCAGTCAAAAGTTCTGAGATAAACATAAAACAGAAAATACAGTCGAATTGTTAACTTCCTTCTTTTACAGAAGTCGGTTAAATACTCTGGCATGAGACGTAATTTCTAAAGGTATTAATTAATTTATGCTTCAGCTTTAATTTTAAAGAACGAAATATAAATTATGACGGCTAACAAACTAATTTGTACAGAACTGCTGATAGTGTTTAGACCTGAAGAGTTTTTTTATGTACAATTGTGCATATGTAAAAGTAGATTGTATATTATACTTTTAATATTTATAAAGAAATATGTCGTTTTGTTGTGATTTTCAATATTACATATATAATGATCTTACACAATAAAAATATTGTTTAAGGTCATCGTGGTGTAGTAGATGAGCGTTTCACTTTAATTATTTCCCGGCCACTTTAATTATTTCCTGGACCAACAAATCGTAACATTAATCTTTAAGCACTGGGACGGGATCAAAGCAGACTCCACACGCTATTATTTACCGATATAATTTTCTAATTCAGACGAATGGATGTACGTAGCGTTTTCGCTAAATTTAAATACATATATAGAGGCTAGTCGTGGCGCAGGGGCACAAAGTGTGACTGTAAAATCGACTGGGTGTGGGTTCGATCCCCACTCGAGGAACTGAAATATTTATTTACATTTATATTTTAATTTCTTCGCTCTGGTGTCGAGGCAAAGTTCCGCCACTCAACACGCAATGCCCCCAGAACTGGCGTTCCCTCTGCCTACCCTGCTGTGTGCGGGATACAGCGTGAAGCTGATAAATAAATAAATAAGTACATATATATTTTACCTATGTGAGAATATCCAGAAACCCCACCCGTGATTTCGCGTAGTAACGTATTTGACATTTAATTTTTTTTTAAGTAAATAAATACTTAAAATAAATGTAAAAAGGTATGTATATAAAAGACAAAGGACAGAGCGTTACAATAAATGAACGCGTGTACTCAAAGGTTAAGTATCACGACTTAAGATGCATTCTTTAAAAATTGCTATATATTTTTTTTATGTATATTTGTTCCGACAAACATTCTATTACGTAAATAATTAAGTTCTTAGAGATAACTCACTCGAGCGTGACTGTAATTTCGTTGGCAAGTTTTAACGAGTACAATTCCATAACAACTTGGAATGGATGATGTCTTCTCTTCACAATCAATTGTTCTATTAATGTATGTATGTGAGTGTATATACATATATACATAACAGGATAAAGCTAGAAGCTAAAAAACTTTCGATTATTAATAAGTCCAAATACCCGACTGAAGAAGGAGGCTAGGTTAGTTATCTCAGATATTTGTTGACCGATTTTAAAAATCATTTTTTAGTTTGAAGGGGCGTACTTGTGAAATCGTTGCTGGTCAAGAAAAAATTAACATTAAAATTAATTTAAAAAATACCCATGTAGGCACCGACTACGAAAATGACAGCAAGGCAGGCAGCCACAGGAATAGCTACATACATAGTTTACTATAAATAGAATTATGTGACACGCATAATAACGCAGTCCTGATTCCCCCATTGATATCTCAATAAAGACTAAGTCGGTGCTTTATCGCACTTTTGTAGATCCCGTATACCCGCGGTAATGGCCTTTTGTATACTCGGTCCATACAATCTAGATGAAAAACCTATTTATCTCGCAAAACTGCGAAACAAAGCGGATCTTTCTAAGATGAGATCATTAGAAAACTTAGTATTATGTTTATTATAAAACACAGATGTTATAACGTAAATTGCAACGTATTGAATTTGTCCATTTATTTGTTTTCCGGTAAAATATGTAAATGTGTTCGTATCCAACGACTGTATGTTTAAATCAATTATATATTATCTTATAATATTATATATCAGCTTCACGCTGTATCCCGCACATAGTAGGGTAGGCAGAGGGAACCTAGTGTTAAGCCACTCCGTTCCCCACTTTCTGCCGAATTTTGGAGGCATTGCGTGTTGGAGCGAAGAAATTGAAATATAAATTTAAGTACATATTTCATCTCCTCGAGTGGGGATCGAACCCACAACCAGTCGGTTTTCACAGTGACACTTTGTGCCCCTGCGCCGCGACTGGCCTCTATACTTCTATCGTCTATACGTCTTATCAATTTTCAAAAAATAGACGCTATAATATCTATATAAATATAATAAAACAATACACGTTTAGAAGTAATTGAATATTCCTATATAATATATTTAATTGTTGAATTTTAGAAGTTAATTAATTGGATTCGCGTTAAATAATTAAAATGCTTAACTATTGAAACACAAGTGCAATAAAAATTTAATGAAAAATAAATTACTCTAAATAAAGTTTTTAAATTCTAACGAGATAGGTATTTCAATTAGTCAATAGGGCGGAATCAGTTTCTGGGTAGTCGGAGTTTGCAGGTTCGATTCCAACTTTATAAGGATATTTAAGTAACCGTCATGAGAACTCTTATCTATGCTATTTAGGTAAGTAATAATTGATAAGATTTCAATTATATTATTTATAAATTTGATTCATGCATGTAGCGGATTAGGCAGAGAGAACATAGTGCTAAGACACTCTGTTTTTCATATTCCGATGAATATTTGAGTTACTTTACTGAGCAAGTAAAGTTATATATTTCGAGTAGAGTGGCGCGAAGAGAGAAGAGGAGAGCGACTAAATAAAAATGTTAAATAACTAATTTCCCTGAGTGGAAAACGAAACCACTACTAAATAGTCATACTTACAGTCACACGCTTGTGCCACTGCGGCCATACGTTTGGATCCCAACGCATGACTGAAAGACTGACATGAAGGCAAAAGCCCGGCGTTGAGTTCCGCCACTCAACACGCAATGCCTCGGAAAATCAGCGGGGAGTGGGAAACGGAGTGTTTTAACACTACATTCCCTTTGCCTACCCTGCTGTGTGCGGGATACAGTGTAAAGCAGACATTGCTTTGAGCTCCTAATCCTGAAATACGACGGTCACCGGTTTCCGGCTCGGTCAAGTTTTGGAATATTAACTTGTTTCAGTTTAGCTTTGTTTCTTCTAAAAATAATCGAGGTATCTAACCAAGATAGCGACCAATGTTCACATAGAAATTTAATCAAAACTTACAAATTTACAGAATGCTATAATTGTTATATAGTTTAGTTTAGTTTTTTATATCGTTATTTCATTTCCTCGAGCCTCAAGTTTATTAATATTTCTTGCTGAAGTTTGCCTTTTGATGGAAAGGAAATTTTTAAAATATTAACTTCCCAGTCCCGCTACAATTTGCTCTGAGGTATCAACATAAGGAATGTTGACATATAATTTTAATATATTACGTTGGGAAACCACGCTTTCACTCCTTCTATAGAAGTGGATTTGAAATGCTAAATTATTCACAATATTGTCTTTTATCTAAACGCATATATCCCGTCTTAGCCCAGTGGACTCTGACTGAAAACGTGAGTTTTCGAAATAATATTATATAATAATAATAAACTTTATTTATCAACATTTACAGTTTCTTAAAAACAAGTTTTCCAAACAAAGGCTAGCTATACAGTTAGTACAGTTTTTGTAGACGCTACTGTTGCACCAAGAGACCAGGATTGACAAGAATAATTATGTTAATGTACTTAACAACAAAAAAAATCAGCCTCACGCTGTATCCCGCACATAGCAGGGTAGGCAGAGGGAACCGAGTGAAAGACACTGCGTTCCCCACTTTCTTCTGAATTCTAGAGGCATTGCGTGTTAAGTGGCAGAACTCAACGCCGCGCTTTGCCTCGACACCAGAGCGATGAAATGGAAATATAAATTTAAGTAAATATTTCATCTCTTCGAGTGGAGATCGAAACTACAGCCAGTCGGTTTTACAGTCACACTTTGTTGTCACACTCAATGTACTTGATAATTAAATTTATATAAATATTTCATTTCCTCAAGTGAGAATCAAACCCACTACCAGTGGCGTTTACACTTTTTTACACTTGTGCTAAACTACCCTGCCCAGCACTACGACTGGTCTCGATAATATTATTAACTCCACATATAACCTACAATTTTCGTTTACATAATATACAATTTTCTAGTAATAGGTGAAATTGAACATCGCGTTTGTATAAATAAAGAACAAAATTATATTAAAATTATAATCTCTATAAGAGATCAATTGAAGTTTTACGGAATAACAACAAATAAGCCGCGGTATAAAACCAAGTTACGAAACTCGAGCTCATTTTCTATCGCACCATGAATAAAAATAACTTTTTAATATTCAGTAATCGAAGCCGCAAATCTTTTTAAAAGTAGATATTTAAAGCGACGGGGACGGGGATTGCTGTGTGTCTATTTTTACATATATGTTTATTTTAAGTGGTAATGGTCCTATAGTCTATTCATTGTGGCGCAGTGCCACAGTGTCCGAGTGTAAAACTCGGCGGTTGTGGGTTCAATTCCCATTCGGGTAATGAATTATTTTAATTCCTCGCTCTGATAATAAGACAAAGTGCAGCTTTGAGTTCCGCCACTCAACACAGAATGCCTCGGGAATTTGGCGGAAAGTGAGAAACGGAAGTGTCTTAATGCGAACGAAGTGTCTTAGCCAAAGGTTCCTAGGTTCCCTCTGCCTACCTGACTATGTTCGCGACATATCGTGAAGCTAAAAAAAAGTATCCTATGTCTGGTCACAGATATATATCGCTTTTTCATTTATTATACGTATAAATATTTTAGTTTCCCTTTATTTAAGTTTACAAACTAGTACTATTCAAATTATTCAAAATCCATTACAATAATTATATCGAACATTTCCGTTTCCGGTTACACGTTCCGGCTCACAGTTATAAATGAATATCACAGTAATAAATGCAAATCGTATAATTAGGTAATTTAGCTAATATTGGATAATTATAAGGTGGCTTATTATGTTAACAAATATGTATATATAAACTTAAATACTATTTTATAACAATTTTGAATGGCTATATATAATATTTTTATCCGTGGCTTAGCCTGTGTAGCTAAACGGATATACCAAGAGGTATACACAGATACACAGGACACATTCTAGTGAACGAAGTATTTTATTTATAGCACAATTTTTTTATCGCAAGAACAAATTCAAACTAGTAGTTTCTGAGATTAACGCAAAAAAAATTAATTGAGGCGTGAATAATTTTAATTGAGGCTAGTCGTGGCGCAGCGGCACGAAGTGTGACTGTAAAACTGACTGGTTGTGGGTTCGAACCCCACTCGAGGAGATGAAATATTTACTTAAATTTATATTTCCATTTCTTCGCTCTGGTGTCCAGGCTAAGCGCAGCGTTGAGTTCTGCCACTCAACACGCAATGCCTCCAGAATTCGGTAGAAAGTGGGGAACGGAATGTCTGAACACTAGGTTTCCTCTGCCTACCCTGTTGTGTGCGGGATACAGCGTGAAGCAACAAGTGAAAAAAATATGTAATTCGGCATTTTTAGCACAATTTTCTACAGGACAATGCGTTTGCTTATTAAATTTAATTGATCAAACGTATAACAAAGGGAAAAACAATGCACATTGCTCAATAATGCTTTAAATGTTTCGAGTTTTAACACTCGGCTTAAAACCAAATTAATTGACCCCTGGGAAATTACGATTTACCCCGGGGTTATTAGAAGGGTTGAAGATAAGGAGGTCGCGGCCGCTGGTGGAGCGTAACGGCCGCGATAAACAATGGTTGGATATTTGTCGTAAGTTTTAATTGTACGAGTAACTGCGATAGAGATGTAACTTGCTGCTGTGCGTATATTTTGGAGATAATTTGAAAGTAGAGTTTGTGTGACACGCATCAATCTAAAATTTAAATTAATATATAAATAAATAAGTCAACTTCACGCTGTATCCCGCACACAGTAGGGTAGGCAGAGGGAACCTAGTGTTAAAACACTCCGTTCCTCACTTTCTGCCGAATTCTGGAGGCATTGTGTGTTGAGTGGCAGAACTTAATGCCGCGCTTTGCCGTCGAGGCAACCAGAGCGAAGAAATGGAAATATAAATTTAAGTAAATATTTCGTCTCCTCGAATGGGGATCGAACCCACAACCAGTCGGTTTTTCAGTCGCACTTTGTGCCCCTGCGCCGCGACTGGCCTCTATATAGTTAACATATATATTTATTATTATATGTACATATTTTTTATTTCCTATTTTATTATAGAGCAAATGAACTCACAACCGTGCGTTCACCGTCACGACAACCTCTATCTCTTTTTCTTCTCTATAATAGAGTGATTTTATTTTTGCAGTGAATACATTAAAATGTATAATTTTCTCAATGTAATAAATTCCAAACTACAAATTTCTCCACACCAAGTGGCATCACTAATGCATCATTCAAGGTAATACACACACACGAATCGACGTTGATAGATCTTTTTAAGATCGAAAAGATCGAAAAATATTCCGTGTTCCCTAATGGAAGCGGTTCATGCATGAAATATTCGTTTTCTTTTACTTCCCTTGTTTTATTTGAAACGACGTGATGGTAGTCTTGTATCAAGTGGTATAAAAGAAATAAATACTTTGTTTATACAAAGTATTTATTTCTTTATATCTATATTATGTTTATTTGAAAATTTTATGTAGCAAGGAGCAAGGTAGGTAGAGGGAAACTTGTGTTAAAACATTCCGTATTCCCCTGAACTGGTCAAATTTTGGAAATATTGAGTAGTGACTGGCGGAACTCAACGCCGCGCTTCGTCTTGTTGCTTCTTGGGATTCGTCTAAGAGCTCTAGCCAATTACATAATATAATATCGTGTGGCTTTACATTCGTATTTGGCGAAAATATTGCACGTAGAAAATGCACTTTCCTTTTTTAATGTCTAAACGAGACTTAATTTTTTTTAATGTTTAGCTTCACGTATCCCTCACGTAGCAGAGTAGGAACAGGGAACATGAGAACCGATTCTCACACACACACAACACTCCATTTCGATTCCGTTCCCCACCATACTACATTATACAAGCATAAAACGCTTCGTTTAGTCTCACCACTTAACACGCAATTCGGTGGATTTCAGATATAAAGAATTTTTCTTTATTTCTTAAATATCTTAATTAAATGAAAATATCTCACTTTAATAATTCTCATAAGTGATTTGAACTTCACGAATATAATTTTTCCACATGTAAAGCAAAGGAGATTGGATGTCAATATAAAAATATGATTCAGCTTTAGGCAACAGAGACTAATGACAGATAAACGAATTACGTTAATAAGAAAGACGATAAGTCTAAGCGAGCAGTCAGTTGCATCTTGTATAATATTCCATTTATGTTACGTTTGGACTCTAATGGGATGTAGATTTTAGGAATATGAGACCATTTTTAGTTTCAAGTGTTTTTTTATATTTTTTTTTACACTATAATTCTTTTTCAATATCATTCTTTTAAAGACATGGCGTGTCATTAAACTGAAAGATGTGCTATGTCTAACTATACCGTGAAAATTATTATATCATACATTTTTTTAGTGTGTAACTGTAACACGTTTACTGGTTGTGGGTTCGATTTCCACTAGAGGAACTGAAATGTTTGTTATTTTCATTTCATCGCTCTGGTGTCGAGATAAAGCGTGGCGTTAAGTTTCGGCACTCAACACACGATGCCTCCAGAATTGGGCAAAAAGTCGGAAGCGGAGTGTCTGAACTTTAAGTTTCTTCGTACTCTGCTGTGTGCGGAATATAGTGAAGGTGATAAATGATCATCAGACCCAAAAACATTGCGGATATTATCAACCTCGTATCAACTATCTAACGAGTCAACTTTATTGTCTTTATATATTTTAGTAAATAACTAATATTTAAATGATTTAAATTTAAAGTAAAACAATGAGGAAACTGCCTTAGTGGCCTCAAATTTTAGTAACGCATCTTCTAATATTTTAAGAACTAAAAGAAAATCCAGATCTTGCGCATTTTACTAGTAATTTTAATAATAAATAGTACCAACATTTAATATATATTATAAAAGTATAAGAAAACCGAACTGTAGTTCTTATGCTTCTTTTATCTTGAATAAGGTTTAGGCTCAAAAAAAAAACTTATTAAATTCGTATTGTGTGTAAATATTTCATATTGGTTTGATCAGAAACCTTGACATTCATATAAAATATACGAAAAAGCCGAAATAGCTCATTAATGTTTAAGAAAATGTTTTGAGGTAAAAATAAATTACATATTCAATGTGGTACATATTCAATGGTATAAACATCTTGTTTTCTTTTATTTATCGCTCACGCTCACGCTGTATCCCGCTTATAGCAGAGTAGGGTCACTCTGGACCCTAGTGTTAAGACACTCCGAACAAATATAATCGTTAAACAATTATATTTTTATGTAATAACAAGCTCTTATGTAATATTTTACTAACAGAGTTCTTACTGTGTATTTAATTTCCCCGCTTCGGTAGGCAAAACAGGGTGTAGAATTCTACCACGCAACACGTAATGTCTCGAAAATTCTGCAGAAAGTAAGGAACGGAACGTCATTTAGGTCCCTATGTGGCTGCGGCTCCGCTATGTGGGAAAAGGCGTGAGGCTGCATTTTTTAAAGTTCTCACTGAATTTATTGATTTTAATTTAAATTTAGTTAATTTTTTAACTAATCAAACGTAATGTTTATCTCATTCAGTACGACTCGCGATAACGTGTCGTACAGTTAATAAAAAAATGTAATTACGGCACAGGGGCACAAGCACGTGACTGCAAACGCGACAGGTTGTCAGTTCTATTCCCAGTCGAGGAAATGAAACATTTACTATTATCATTTCCACCACTTAACTCGCAAAGCCTTCAAAATTCATCGGAAAGTGGGGAACTCAGTGTCTTAACACTAAATTCCTTTAGTCTACCCTGCTGTCTCCATGAAACAGCGTGAAGCTGAAAAATTAACATATAGTATGGCTCATATAATACATACAAGAAGGACATAATCTACAAATGTATTTACACACAATAAGGAAACAGCTAACTGCATATCTTCTCATCATCATTCCCGGAACTGCCTCGCTTAGCGAACTAGCATCGGACGTAAACAGTCTAATCGCGCCGTTACAGCTGTGTAGCGCGCTATTAAACGGAATGAAGTGATGTCATATTTAAAGATTATTACCATTTACCCCGTTCTGGTAGTCAAAATTGAGTATCGCCTGTCAATATGCAATGTCTTGAGAGTTGGGCGGATAGTGCTCCTTAGATATAATAAATAAGTTAATAAATTTAATTTGAGGCTGGTCGTGGCGCAGCGGCTCGAGGTGTGACTGTAAAACCGACTGGTTGTGGGTTCGATCTCCACTCGAGTGTCTTAACAGTAGGTTCCCTCTACCTACCCTGCTGTGTGCGGGATACAGCGTGAAGCTAAAAAAAAAATAATTTCCATGCTCTGGCAGCAAAACGCTCGATGTGCTAAAATTTGGGTTGAAAATGGAGAACGGAGTTCCTTAACACAAGCTTCCTTTGCCAAACCTACAGAAAATAGCATGAAGCTCTGTGAAAAAGAAACACAAAGTCGGTGTCACGTCTCTATACCTCTCGATAAAAAATAACCAAATATTAATAAATTAAAAGAAAACAAAATTTGTTTAAACGACACTAAAATTAACTTTGAAACATTAACATTAAAAGTTTTATCATTCACGGTATAAGTGACGGCAAGATCTAATGA
Source organism: Heliconius hermathena (assembly GCA_013403705.1). NCBI lineage: Eukaryota > Metazoa > Arthropoda > Insecta > Lepidoptera > Nymphalidae > Heliconius > Heliconius hermathena. The sequence continues at coordinate 5,547 of JAAIXJ010001613.1, read as the reverse complement.
AGTATACTAGTACGTATGCATAACGTATGGTGTAAACACTCGTTACCTTGCTCGACGTGGTAATGACGTTGGTAGGCTCGTTTCAGGCTAGCTACATATATGGATTTAATTAATTTTTATTATTATTATATATATCAGCTTCACGTTATATCCCTTATATAGCAGGGTAGGCAAATCAAACCTAGTGTTGAGACACTCTGTTCCCCACTTTCCTCCGAATTTTTCGTCACATTGTGATGAAATTCAACGCTGGGCATTTTCCTTCATGCTATAGCGAAGAAATGAAAATATTAATAAATAATAATTCATTTCCCCGAGTAAAGACCGAACCTACAACCGTTACGTTACAGTCACACCCTTATACCCCTATGCCACGACGGCTTCCATGTGTAATAATAATAATAATCAGCTTCACGCTGTATCCCGCACACAGCAGGGTAGGCAGAGGGAACCTAGTGTTAAGACACTCCGTTCCCCACTTTCTGCCGAATTCTTGAGGCATTGCGTGTTGAGGGGGAGAACTCAACGCGCGACACCAGAGCGAAGAAATGGAAATATAAATTTAAGTAAATATTTCATCTCCTCGAGTGGGGATCGAACCCACAACCAGTCGATTTTGCAGTCACACCTCGTGCCGCTGCGCCACGACCGGCCTCATGCCATGTGTAAATATTACTATTTATTTTTATTATTATTTGAGGCCGTCATGGTTCAGAAGCACACTGTCTGACTGTAAAAGCAACAGATGTAGTTTCGATTCCTATTTGGAGAACATTATTTTCTTTTTTACTCTTACCCAGTTGAGTGGGTGTTTGGTGGGTGGATAGTTGACATATTGGTGATGTTGTTTAACAGAAGGCGATGTTCCGAGACTTTTTACATCGTCTATAGACATATACATAAAATAATATTATTTTTTTTTTGTATTAAAAAAAAAACATTTTTCGCAGCATAGTATGAGGTTTAGGTAAGTTTATAAAAATATTCTTTAAACAGCAAAGTAGCATAAAGCAGAAAGAAAGTGCGCTAGTGAGAAAATGCTCTTTCCTTGTTATCACTGATGTCTCAATTTATATCAACAAAGTTAAAGTAAGTTAAATTGCTATAAAAAATTATCCAGAGTAGGAATCAAACTGGCTACCTAAAGTCTCGTATTAAATAAAAATATGTTAATTCACTTTTTTATTTCTTGTTATTATTAGTTCAAGACAATTAATTGGTTATATAGCGGCAGTAAGTGATACCGAGCTCGAGTGAAGATGTGTGTTATCACAAAAATATGCTCAAAAAATTTATTATGCGACTGTTGTGGCTCAGTGGCAGTGTCTGATCGTAAACGTGATGGTTATGGGTTCAATTTCCAATCTGGGAATGCATTACTTTCACTAAGACATATTGAAGGCATTTTTGGTACTGAATTTTCCTAGTCTACTCTGCTGGATTGAATGAAATGTGATTCTGAAAAAAAAAATTAACGATTACACGATGAGTAAACGAGTTCTACAACTCAACACGCAATGTCTCAAAAACCGGACCAAAAGTGTTAAAATTAAAAATAAATCTCAAATCAAGCAGAAACTTGTTGTATTTTGTTATGTTATAGTCGTCCCAAATTTTTACAAATAAATTAAATGAAAATATTGAAATCAAATATTAATTAAATTTCTTCCAAGGTGAAGAAAATATTGGCCAAAATGAATAATTTATGTAACTAGCTCCGTCTGAATATTATTGTTATTCTCGAGTTTGGGTAAACCTTACTTCATAAATCTGGTTAAATTCACAAAATTATTTCTTATTTGTATAATCAGCTTTACGCTGTATCCCGCACTCAGCAGGGTAGGCAGAGGTAATTTAGTGTTAAGACATTCCGTTCCCCACTTTGTCGGAACTCAACGCTGCCCTTCGTCTCGACACCAGAGCGAAGGAACAGAAATATAAATTTAAATATATATTTCATTTTCTCGAGTAGGGATCGAATCCACAATCAATCGCGTTTACATTCACACTTTGTACCCCTGCGGTATGACTGGCCTCGTGCAGTACTGGCCTAATAGGCAAATAGATTCGCAAATAATTTTGTAGCACATTGTCAAATCATGGAAAACACCAGAGTACAGACCCTCAGTAAAATATTTCTAGATCCGGCCATGTGCATAAGATGAGGAAAAGTAAAATATATTTAGTATAGATATATTGAGTTACTATTTTTGTTTATTTCCTACTTAGTAATTTACATTACTTCGTTGCTCCTTCTTTGGAACAAATTTTGTTTGTTCCAAAGAAGGAGCGAAGGAGGAAGAAGAGAGAGCAATTAGACCGTTGCATACTTTTTACGTTTATTTTTCGAGTGGTGTTTTTTATTCAAACTAGTACGCAAGGAGAATTCTACTCTTTTGTTAAATATTGTATATAATTGTTATTTAAAATTGATTAAGGGAAAAATCGGGGGGTAAATTTAAATTTTCAATTCGTAGTAATTTGTTTTCCGATTGAAGAAAGTTTATATATTTTGAATATTATAGTTTCTTGCAATATTGTATACAAGCGACTAGCTTGCGGCTTCGCCCGCTTAAATTTGCGAATTATTTTTTTGTTTAAGTACAGGGAATTGATTACGTTCCTGTTTTAATTAATAATGTATTAAGATTTCTAAAGTGAAAATTATTAAAACCATAGGGTGTCAATTATGATTTTTATTAGAAAAATAATTTTTGGGATAATTTAATAAAGTAATAGAACCAGAAACAATGATATTTAAAAATTTTGTTTGTCGACGCTTATCTAAGAAACAGCTTAACTGATGTAAGAAGCGAAGAAGCGAGCGCGGTGCGGGAGCGGTATAATCGGTTTTGTTGTTTTTATTTACTTTTTATTGTAACATTCGTCATGTATGAATGATGTAATGATCAAATAACTGACATTTATAACTATTTAATTATATCCTCATAGAGAAATGATAGCTTTTTTGGGCACTGTTATTTTTTTAAGAAAATGAATTTGATTATAATACATTTATTTATTTAAGATATAAATTATATTAAAATAACATATAATATTTTATATATTATATTATAATAACATATAATATAGGTGTTTATATAAATGAAAATGCATTTTTTTGTTTATTAGATCCCAATGGTTATTACAACGCAGGAAACCATTTTAGAAAGTTATTTATTTTTATTAGAATTATAAAAATAACCAACATTCTTATAGTTAATAAATTATTTTCTCAAATTAAAAAATGTCTATGTTTTCCACCTGAAAAACATTTGTATAAATATTATATATAATATATAAATATATAGATACCACATTAGTATCGATACTGTACTAGTAATAATAATTGAAAAAAATAGATATACTACGGGAAACCTTTGTATGCAAAGTTTAAAGCTGTTCATTATGACGGAATATAAAATAGTATGTCTATAGAGGAATTACAGTCTTGTAATGGAACCCACAACCACCACGTTTATAGTCAGATGCTGCAGATGCCGCTGGGTCACGACGTTATCGAAATTGGAAAACGAAATGGTAGCAGTAGTTCTTTTCCTTTTTTCAAAAGTAAAAAAAAAGGAACAGTGGACCATAGCCGTGTGATCTCGGCCTAGAATAGGATCATCCTGGTACTAGTGGTGTCGCAAGAGGAGACTAAAGTACTTGTGGTAGAGTCACGTCGCCAGCAATGGCAACACTTATGAGCAGAGTCGACCGGATCATTACCACCCCCGGCATTTAAAACCGGCGTTAAGTAATCGCTTTATGCCACTGCGTTTTGCATCAGGTAATGCCGGGCTCCGGCGCCCAACCCATCTTAAAGACCGGCAACGCACCTGTAGCTCCTCTGGTGTTGCACGGGGTCGTGGGCGGTGGTAATCACTTATCTTCAGGTGACCCGAACGCTCATTTGCCGTGTCTTTTCCATAAAAAAAGCTTGTATTATTTAAAGTTGAAAGGTGAAGCACTTATTAAAGTATACATACTATCAAATAAAATAAACAAAACTATGTTTTGAACGTAGAAAAGAAAATGAAAAAAAAGAAATTATAAACTTTTTTTTCTAGTCTGTACCAGGATGGCTATAGCAACCGGAGCAAAGCATCTATGAAATTGTGCACTTTCGTAGTGATGTAACGACAAAACTTGGGATCCTGAAACTTGTTCCATTGTTGTAGAGCCGCGTGGCTTCACTCATTGTCGCTATAATTCTATTGTTTACGCGCAAACAATTTAAATTGGGTACAAGAATGCATTATAATCTCAANTCCATTTCTTCGCTCTGGTGTCGAGGTTAAGCGCGGCGTTGAGTTCTGCCACTCAACACGCAATGCCTCCAGAATTCGGCAGAAAGTGGGGAACGGAGTGTCTTAACACTAGGTTCCCTCTGTCTACCCTGCTGTGTGCGGGATACAGCGTGAAGCTGATTTAATTTTTTTTTTATAATACTTATAATTTCTTAACGATTGTATTAACAATAACTTGATCGAAAATTTTATGTGCGTTCTCATACGGTTCTCACACTGAACGAGTTGAAATAGCCCATTTCAGTGTTGTGAAATAGCCCATTTCAATTATTTTAAGAAAAAGAAATTCTTAAAAGGATTTTTTTAATGGTTAAGAAAAAAACTACTGATTTAATTTATTTTATATTTAAATGGTATGTTATTTAATTTAAATTATATAATTAAATTTTTATTTAATGTATTTATTTGCTTTTATTGTTTTTTGTTACTTTCGTTATTTACTTTTGTGTTGCAATTATTATTTTACATTGAGTACGTATAAATATGCATAACTGTCATAAAATAAAAAATAAATCAGCTTCACGCTGCACTGTATGCACACAGCAGGGTAGGCAGAGGGAACCTAGTGTTAAGACACTTCGTTCCTCACTTTTGGCGGAGTTCTTTGGTCTCGAGGCAAAGCGTGTCGAGTTCCGCCAATCACGAAATGCAGATTTCGACGAAAAATAGAGAACGGAGTGTCTTAACATCAGGTTCCCTTTGCCTATCTTGCGGCTTGCAGGATACAGCGTGAACCTAAAAAAAATGAAACATTTGTGCAATACGCTACGCTAAAACTGATAAACAATTAACCTATTCTTTACTATATCCGATGTTATCCTATAATCTCGATTAGGACTCAATTCTGAAAGCAATCTGTTAACCTGCTTAACCTCGACACCAGAGCGAAGAAATGGAAATATAAATTTAAGTAAATATTTCATCTTCTCGAGTGGGGATCGAAGCCACAATCAGTCGGTTTTACAGTCACACCTCGTGCCGCTGCCACGACTCCACGACTGGCCTCAATTTAGAATAATTGCGTTTACGATCAACCAGTGTCTCACTGCACCACTATGGCCTTCTGCCGCTGATATATTGCATGTTGAGTGATGGAACTCCACCCTGCACTCTGTCTTGTCAGTATTAAATATTCTATTCAATAAATAAAATATGCTTGTAAAGTAAATTACAAACATTTTTCTCATATGCACACAATCTGTGGCAATTATATTTGTATGTATTTTTTACGCAATTT
>JAAIXJ010000910.1:0-52264 GCA_013403705.1 Heliconius hermathena | reverse complement strand
TTATGAAACTAAAATTTTGTATATTTTGCAACAGAATTGAAGATTCACTTCTGGTGTCACTTGTAGTCATCTGTTATTTTTTTATAATAGATCTACTATTTATTCTAGCCTATCGACGATAACGCTAACCGCTTGTATTCTGGCACTCCATCGTGTTTCAGATTCACGTTTGACAGATTTTGTTACAGCATTTTTTAATAATTCCCATCCCAACGTTAAACATGACAAAAAGAGATATATGTTTTCAATTATTAAAAAACATGTAACAACAATTTAGCTACAGTAACTCCTACCAAATTCAATGAATGATTATCACAATTTACAAACAATGCTTTATGATTTTTTTCTATTATTCTTTGTTGAACACCAGATGTGTGACCTGCCATCACGGCAGCATTATCGTAACATTGTGATCTGCAGTTTGTAAGTGAAATTTCATGGGAAATTAATTTATCTAAAATCGTATTTTTGATCAATCCTGCTTTTTGGCATGTATACCGATAAAACCCAAAAAAGATTCTTTTATAAAAACTTTTTTATTGATAAAATCAACCTCTATGCACCTAATGACTTGGGACATTTGTTCACTATGAGAGATATTTGGAGTTGAATCAAGCAAAATTTCATTATTTCTTTTGTTATCTTTTGATACTTGAAGTCGAACTGTAGATACCAGAAGTTGAATGAATTAATTTCGAATCTGTGGTGATAAATATGAGATAGTTTTTGGAATTTCTGTGGCATGTCTCATATGATTTCCTAGTCGCGGATCGATCTGAGCTACAAGTCTGGACAAAGACAGCAGGTTTCCTAAGTTTGTACCATCTTTAAATGCTAGTTTTTCAACATGGCCACGCAGAGGAAGATTTTGCATAATTAAATACCTCATGCAAGCTAATATTCTTTGCAATATATTTCGCTATCGTTCTTTTTTTTCTGAATCTGCGCTACTTCAATTTCCGTTTTACTTGTTAATCTACGTTATGTCTCTTTCCAAGCTGTAAGTAATTTTGGGGGATTTGGACTTTCATGGCTAATGAATTTATCTTTTTCCTATCATTTATTAAAACCAGCAGATGTTACGAAAGATGATTGTGTAGTGAAATTTGGTGTACTAAATAGTAAGCAACAAAAGCAATACGCGGCATTATTTTTTGGTTAATATAATAACCAAGATCGGTTAACTTCAGTTCCTTCCTTTTCATTACCGACTCGTCGAGAAAACCAACATGTTGGCATTAGGTGATTAGTCGATGTTATTACTGCATTTAAACTGGCTTTGTTTTGATATGTGCTAGGTTCAAAAATATTAATTTCTCTTAGAAGTTGGTCCGATATTATAGGGCAATTTTTGCTAAATTTTAAATAAGTCTCATCCTTGTAATTCAGAACGTCCGGAATTACAACAAGTCTTTCCGATGTATTTTTTAGGCTTTTCATCAGATGTAAACACAGATTTAGCATTTGTAATGTACTTGGACCATCTTCTTCAGAGTCTTGTATTTGAAGTTTTTCGGACCGTTTGGCGCCCCTATGTGAGTAGCACCCGGGGCAAGAGAACCCCCCTTGCCTCCCCCCCCCCCTCACTACGCCACTGAATGAGTGATGAAAGAATGGCAAAAAAGATTTATGATGGAAAAGTGAGCGGTAAGAGAGGTAGGGGGAGACCTCGGTTGACCTTCGAAAACACAGTATCAAAGATACTGGAGGAAGGTCACGTAAAAAGCATGAGGACCCCCCGAAGGGCATGTATGAAGAGGTTGATGACAGTGGACGAGGCGAATGAGGTATGTAGAGACCGTAGCGTTTTCTCTGACTACCCCGCTAGGGATAAAGCGTGAAGCTAAGTTAAGTTAAGTTATCATACTTAACAAACTAGTTATATAGTTATTTTTTTATACCAGTTAGAAAATATATTAATTAGTAAATGCCTCTAAATAAATCATTTTTTTATATAAAAAGTAACTACATAAAACTCTTAATTTATAACTCTTACATTAGTTCTTTAAACTTTTTTCGTTAAGATCGATAAGATATAAAAACATATATTTTAATGTATCAAATGACAAATACCTCATATGTTGCCCGTCACGTAGAGAAGTGTGAAAGGTAATATATCTCGCTATTAATATTCATTACCCGAGATGAGGGCGGCGAGTTCCTCTACTGTTCAGTGATTGTATCTCTGAAGTGGATAATTCAATAATTCTCTAGAGAAATAACCCACGTTATTTATATAACGAGCTCGGAAGAACGTTTTACACTATTGTAGAACTGAATAATTTTATGAAGTGCTCTCCGAAGTATAGAACACTCCACCTGTTTATTTGCTGGAATAACTCTCGCGTTACTTTTGTAAACGGCGTTTTAATTAGTGAACTTACTAGGCTGTTGGTAAGTAGCTTAGTTCATATTTTTAGGGTTTCGTACGTAAGAAGGAAAAGCGGAACCCTTATAGGATCTCTTTGTTGTTCTACCAAGACTAATTATCTCGAGATCGCGTGAAGGTATCAAGCAGAAATTAATATTAGATATATTTAGGTCTACGGTCAATTTTAGCATTGAAAAGATCAAAATATACAAGCAATTAAGAACGCAATCAAAAGATACGAATATTTATATCTAATTTTTGCTGCATTTTATATGATATTCGACGCATGACTAAAGCCTATAATGTACTTGGAATGGACCTACTCTTATGAAAACACGATGTAAGTAAGAATTTACATTATAAATTAAGAAAAAAAATCGAAAAGAAAAAAAATGAAATACAGATAGAAAAAATTTCATTACAACATTATTTAAATTTTAAAGATATCGAAGTGACGAAAATGTTTTAGAAATATAGTTAAATAAAGTAGCCATGTCTGTTTCCATCCTTTGATTCATACAAACATCATTAAAAGATATTCTGAAGGTCAATTTGTAAATGTAATAATGTACTTGTTATGCCGCAACCCTGGTAACCCTATATTAAGTACTACCAGAATAAGATTTTTTTTATTTTAAAATATATTCCGCAAACTGCAAGACAAACAGTTTAAGTCATAATATTTAATAAACATGCTTTAGATTACAATCACACATCATACGAATATACAAGAGAACGCAGATTTAATTTCACAAGAATGTATACCCGCATATCTACGACGTAATAAAGACAGCTTAACATTTGAGACTTTCGTATCTCGTCTCAAATTTCACTTTAAGCCTGAGACTGATACGTTGCGGAAAAATAAAAGACATTGTAGAAAATAACGGTGGCTCCGTCTTTTTAAAAATTCAGGTATCTTCCGGATGTATCATATAAAGAGAAACTAGTGTTGACGCACTCCTTCTTTACTTTTTGTCCGAATTCCATATATTCGAGATTTTATAGTAGTATTGGGGTAACTCAATGCTGTGCTTTCTTTAACTCTAACAAAACAAAACATGGCACTAAGAACAATTTAAATATAATCATTCTAGTAATTGTTGTTTTTTTACCTGTTGTCGTCATACATAATTTGCAGAGTACTTGAAGCAAATCGAGATAGTGATTCAAAAGAGGTAACGTAGAATAATGCGAAAATGGTCAATTTACTATCCATTTTTTAATAGCGTCACGCTGTACCCCGCACATAGGACGGTAGGTAGAGAGGTACGATAAAACGGGAGGATCTTAAATAAATATACTATTGTATGACTTCAAAGACATAAAAGAAAACATATAGCTAAGTTTAAAATAAAATCTAAAGACAAACACAATTAAATATAACACGTAACATAACAAGGAGCCACTAAATAGATGAAAATATAATAAATTAAAATTAATACAAACTCAACTCGTTACATATCTCCGAATTACGCAAATTAGTTACAGGATAAAAGATGTAAACGAGAAATGTCGGCCATTATCTCGGCTTGTGGTTCTAATATCGTTACTTGACGTTAAACGTACGTACAAAATGTTCTGTTTATCGAGTAAGGGGCACAACGCGACTCTCTTAACACAATGGTGTTATCCCCCACTCACTGGTTTTTTTTATTTTTTATTTATATTTATTTGTTGGTCCTAACTTCCTAAGTAGTAAGTCTATACAAAGTGCAAGAGTAGGTATTTGTAATAAAATAACGACATGTTTTGTTTCATTTCATTTGTACTAGAATATTATGGCTATTATGCATAAAGCAAAAACGTATATGTATAATTAAACTAGCGGACCCGGACGCGGCTTCGCCCGCTTAAACTATACGAATGCTTATTAGATATATTTATGAAATAGTTTTTGAAAATATGTATCTAATTTAGATGAAAAAAATTATAAGTAAACGTAACCAATAAAATTTTATATTAATAAAAAAAACTAAACAAAACCAGCTACATAATTAACATTATCAAAGTACATACCTAAAATAAATATTTAAAAGAATTAAAATTAAATGTGTTGTGCTATGTTTTTGAAAGTGCATGTGGTTAATTACATAATACTCAAATACAATAAAAAATATATATATTTTTTGTCTCTGTCTGTCTTTCTATTTCCCCGAGCTAATGTCCAGAATAACTGAATTGATTTTTATTGGACTTTCAGTGATCGATTTTACTGATTTACCCGGGAAAAATCTTTTTACACGTTTTCCTTGCGCGCGTACATAGATACTATATGAAATAACTAAAGTCCTTTCTACATTAAATATGATAAGTTTTGCGAGCAATATCAAATAAAATCCCAAAAAACTAAAACTACAATTTATTAAGTGTATAACAACGGTATAGATAACCATCCAACCGAGATGAAATAACCAACAATTCTTTCCTTAATACTTAAATAATATTATGCCGATGCCGCGCAGGGCCGCAACTTACACCACACCAAGAAATTAATGAAAATCTAACTAATCTACTACTCGAATAAGCGAAGAACCAAAGAAAAGTATAAATTAATTATAAACAGTAAATAATTACATAAAAATTAACAGTAGTTCGAAAATGTATGAAAATTTACAAAACCGTCAAAGTCATCTGCCCGTTCGCGTCGGTCATACTATGCCGGTCGTATGCTAGGTTATTTCGAATCAGTGACATCTCCTTAATTATTTATTAGAATGTTATACAGTGAACTATAATTTCAATCTAGATGAAATGCTAAAAGTGACTATTATATTCATTTTCATAAGGATCAATATCAAATTATAGAAAATACATACAACAAAAACCCGATAAATATAAAGTAAATTAATTAAAATGGTTACTTGTTGTTACTGTGTTACTTTGCTCAAGCTTCAGAGATAAATATGGTATGTGTATCGCGGACTTTTTTAAACATTATTTAAAGGACAATATTTTTGTAAAACATTATTTTTATGTATCTCATAAGGTTGAGTCGGCGCACGCCATGTATGCGTTAAGCAAGCTCATTTTGGGTGACGTTTTCTTAAAACAACAAACAAACTTTGCAAACCGTTGCCTAGCAACGGTCGATTGTTATTAACATGGCCGAATAAATTGCCTGTCAAATTCAAAATATATTTTAATATATTAGTATATATCGAAAATATTACAAATATGACAAAAAAAAATAACCTATGTTCATCCGAAGACTCTCAAGTATCTCTATTTGAGTATTTTATCGCAATTGAATTAGCGGTTTGGCCCTGATTGCGTAAAAGACAGACAGACAGACAGACAGACAGACAGACAGACAGACAGACAGACAGACAGAGTTACTTTCGAATTTATAATATAGGTATGGATTATAACACTTCGTATTGTATGTCAATAAGAATAACAAACTTAAGTTTGCAGGCGTATGCACTAATTTTGTATAAAATGAATTACAATAATAAAATTGTATTTTCATTTTTATTGCTTGGAAGAGTGGGGAACGGAGTGTCTTAACACTAGGTTCCCTCTGCCTATCCTGCTGTGTGCGGGATACACCGTGAAGCTGATTTTTATTTATTTTCACTTGGATTTGTACTTCAAGTTTTTGTAATATTTATAGACTCATTAATTTATAGAATGTGGCGCGAGAGCTTCCAACGCGTGTCCATTGTCATCCTCACTACGGCTCGCAGCGTGACAGAGTTACTAGGTGATTGACAGACGCTAATAAAAATGACGTTTCACGTAAAATTGGTTGTTTTGAAGAGGAATATTTTGTTGTAGATGTTTTTGTGTTTCATAAATTCGTTATTAAAAATGAGAAAACAAAGTATGTCTGAATCTTCTCGGCTAACTTATAATAAAATATTATTTCTCTTATAGTTATCTTATCTCTTCACTGTTATTTACTCTTTTGTTGCTTATTGCCATAACAAAAGGCCGTCAAATTTGCATAAATCAATACGTTCATGTTCATAGATTTATAATTACTTTTTTTTAGCTTTACGCTGTATCCCACATTTAGCAGTGTAGGCAGCAGGGGTAGGGGGAGCCTAGTGTTAAGACACTCTGCTCGCTAAATTTTGATCGCGTTGCGTGCTGAGAGGCGGAACTCAACGTTGTGAAGTAACGCGCTTATGCCACTGCGCTACGACGGTTTTCTACGGACACAAAAGAAAATATTAATAAAATTTCCTGTTCAAAATCATTCCCAGTTACATAAAACGTAGAGTTGTTAAAACAATTGAACTTCCCAACTCATAACAAGCACTGTGTCACAGTCCTAATCAGAGCATAACAGAGTAAACCACGCGCTAATGTTGACGTTACTTGAGTCAAGCGACGCGACCCTCGTTATTAAAGTAACATATATTTGTATGTTTGTATGTACATATATAGCTATATTGTTCTTATACTGCATTAGCTTTTCCAGGACATGAAGTGGTTATCTTATAGCAATGTAATATTAGGCCAGTCGTGTCGCAGGGGCACAAAGTGCAGCTGTAAACGCGACAGGTTGTGGATCGAACTCCAACTCAAGAAAATGAAATATTTAAAGTTTTCATTTCTTCGCTTTGTGTCGAGCCGAAGCGCGGCGTTGAGTCCCGTCATTCTAATTGCAATGCCTCCAGAATTCAACGGAAAATGGAGAGCGGAGTGCCCTAAAACACTTCGCGAGTGTGTACACTAGGCTCCCTCTGCCTATACTGCTAAAAAAAAACATCATCGACAGTAGACAGAAAATAACCCTAATGACTGATTATTTTACCGATTGTCCGTCTACATCATCTACTGTGGCTAGTTTTAGCACTGTTTTTAAACAGATTGAAAAAAAAATATTACAAGTAAATATGTAGAAAAACATAAGTGATATTTGAACCTATTTGGTTCACACACAATCTCATTCTCACACCTTCTCATTGCACCACGACGGCTAGCAATCGTTAATTTCACTCTTATATTTTTTTCCAGGAAATCACCATTCATTGGACATTATCATTTATAATTGAATATTTCCTTATATTTCTCTCTTCCTTTTCTTTTTCTTATTATCTTGCGGTAAACAAAGTCTGTGGGTATTTTTTAATGATGTAGAAACAATGACAGTAATGAGCGCAAAGACGTTACAGAAATCATTCTGTGATACTTTTAATGAATCCGTAGACTTCTTACTCGGTCGTCGAACGTGTTATACGTTTTTTCCTTTACATATTTATATATATTTATAAATAAAAAATATTTTGTTCATAATATTTCTTATAAATTAAAGCCAGTCGTGGTGCGGGGGCACAAGCGACTATATATACACATACTATAAATATACAGGTTGTGGGTTAAAAATAAATATTTAATATTTAAATTTCCACATCGACCATCGTGAAACTAAATAAACTGGAATATGCTTTTATACCAGAAACATAGCGTGTTGCCAAACTTTAGAATGCGAGTGTTCGAAATTGATAAACTTATTATGTGTATAACATTATTCCATTTTAAAATGATTTTATAAGCTGTAATAGTGCTATAGAATTGTAGAAGATAAGGTGACAATATAATAAAATCGTTAATACGTCAAACTCGTATAATGATAGATAAATACATAGAATATAATGTGATGGGATGAAGATGGGATGATGGGATGTGATGCCTATTATTAAAATAATAGACTTTGAGTTTGTTACATTCGCCTTATTGTATTCTGTTCACGTCTTCTGGTGTGTAGAGGACTTGGCGATAAAACCTGGAATATGGCTGATGGAACAGGAAGGCGTGTTTCGTTTAATTTTTTTAGAATATTATTCTAATAGTAGATTATTGTTATTCTACCGATTGCTTTTCGCCTACTCAACGAGACAGGATTGACCTACCTTTCGTTTTAATATTAATAGTACAATATACAGGACGAATATTTTTTTAAAATAATATGTAATAATATTTTGAATTCAAAATTTCTGTTAGTTTTTAAATTAACAGATTTTTTTTTAAAACAGCGTAGAGTAGAGTATTAATACTTATATGATAGTTTCGTTATAATTTAGAAACGTTAGATTAGAAAAATTTGAAAAAGTAAGAAGACAACAATGACACTTTTTGACGTCTGTTTTATACGATTGTTATGTTTGTCAAAAAGGTCAATATTATTAGCCTTCGATAATTATTTTTAGGACTTCCCTAAATAAACTGAAGGAAGATATATATTTACACAACTTTTTCTCAAATATTGTTATATCGATTTAATAACACTTAAAAACAACAATAACATTGATATTCTTTTTTTATATATATTATAAAAAAAGAATATATTATATAACTACGAAAAAAAATTGACCTAAAAGGAAAACTTCGACGCAATTCAGTAGCGGCTATAAAATAATAAAGTTTCCACAGTTAGGTAAAACGTTTGAGTAATTTTACGAAACACTAAATAAAGTTACGCCTACTTCCTTTAAAAGTTTTTATTACGATTACAAATCTTTTCAGCCTTGGCCAAGTTAATGAAGCTAGGTAAAACAAGGGCACAAGTTTCTTGGTAAAAGTTGACCGTGCAGTTAGTGGAGGGTATCGTAGATGGTCGAGACCACCACTACTTGTTAACTATTACGTATTTCAGTTAATTAAATACTAGTAGTTAGATGATGGAAATTTCAGAGCAACATGCTTTTGTTCTGTTACTGTTAATTTCTGGTGGAAACGTTTATGTATATATAACTTATACATATATTTCTACATGAAACCTTTGTAACATTTAAACTTAGTTTACAACTTGCTGTAGTAGTTAAATTGGTTTTTCTATTTAAATATCAGTAAGAAAATTAATAATTTTATTTGCTTAAGTTCAAGTTTATACCCTTTATAAAATCATTTATTAAGTTTGGATAGCTATCAGCATTGAATTTTGATTACTATTGGAACACGTAAATATAATAGTCAGCTTCAAGCTATATCCCGCATATAGCAGGGTATTATGTGTAAAGTGGAATTTAACAGAGGGCTTCTTACCTTAGAGCCAAAACAAAGAAATTAAGATAATAATAAATAATCATTCATTCGCCCAAGTGGGGANATTGTAGGGGACAGTGCCCTGTGCCTACTTGGGTAGGGAATACTGCCCTTCCTGAATTGTAGAAATAAAAGAATGGACTGTATAAATAAATATGTATTCAAATAAAAGCCCGACAATGATAACGGCTATGTGACTTGAAGTGAATAAAGTTAAAATGTAAGTGAGGACGTGTGCCCGGTCGCTCCGGCCGTCGCTGCTCCCCCGCCGTCGCTCCGTCGCCGCGCCCCGCTCTAAAGACGCGCGATGCACTGCCCGCGCGCATTGGCAGGCGCAGTGTCCTCAACAGGCGGCATTGCGTGTTTAGTGGCAGAACTCAACGCTGCCCTTTACCTTGACACCAGAGCGACGAAATGAAAATATAAATGTAAATAAATTATTTATTTCCTAGTCCATTTAAAATAAAAAAATTCCATCATTAAAAACAAAATGTCCATTTAAAACAAAATAAAAAAAATAAAATAAATGAAGCATGTACCCTACCCTACTTTTATAAAACATAGAATCAATCGATCACCTATATCAATAGAATAGATAATTTGATTTCAATGTTTTGTTCCCTCTAAAAAGGGCCTTTACCCTCTGCGGAAGACTACTTTTGTTGACACACTGGCTGATCTCAAGTGAGGAAACGATGTACTTGTGAAAGCGATTGAATTTCTCAAATATACTCGTAGTTGGTCTAATTTAATAATATATAATTATCCTTTTTATGTGTTAAGAGGCTTGTTATACCATATACCATACATTCGAAATGCTAATAATTTATCGGTAGAATATATATTTTATTGTTATTAAAAAAATATAAAATCCTGTACAAATTACTATCTAAAAATTATCAAGAGTGTTTGTTCATGCAAAAAGTGGAAGAAAAGAGTATCTTAATACTATGTTTTCATTGCTTACCTTTCTATACGGAAAAAGGCAAGAAGCTGAAAAGAAAAAATAATTGGCATTTAACAGTAGAAGGCTACTTACTATTCTTATTTAACCACATTTCTACCGGAGCGTGGCTTGTATAGTGATAGTTTAATGAGAATATTTGTTTTTATTTTCTAGAACATTGATGCATTCATCTTGGAGGAAACCGGAAAAGGAGAATTTAAATACTCGAATAGTAAGGAGAATTTAAATTCAAAAGTTTATTCTATATTAAATAACAAAATGAATAAAAATAACAAATGTACACATATATATTAAATAATAGGTAGCATTCATAAAGCGATATTTATGCGGCATATGCACGAAATTGCTGATGTCTAACCGTTTGTATAATTTCATACAAAATAAAATAATAAAAAGATATATAATATAAATATGAAGAATTTTATATTTTGGTCGATAGTTATTTAACAATGCTGAACTTATAAATTTTTAGCATCTGTTGGTATTTAGAGGCTGTGGTGGCGCATTGGAACAGTGTCTAAAATGCGACGGTCGTAGGTTCGATCCCCATTAGAGGAAAGATTATATTTAATAGCATTTCTTTACCCTGGTAAACAAAGCGCAGAGTCGAGTTCCGCCACTCAACACACAATGTCTTTAAAAGTTGAACGGAAAATGGAGAACGGTGCGCTTTAACACTAGGTTCTCTCTGCCTTTCCTACTATGCAAAAGTATATAGCAATTTTTTTAAATTAATATTACATACTGTTGTGGTCCAACGCCTGACTACTTTTACGCGACATATGCACTAAATTGCCCACGCCTAATACTTTGCTCTAAGTAAAATTTCATACAAAATAAAGTACAGAAACCTCCACAATAGCCACTACGTTTCTTATAACTGAGGTCAGATGCCCGCAATGGATTATAAAACAGAAAATAAGTCTCTGATATTAAAAGATTGAAGACTCTTATACAATTTTTATTAAATTCTCCTTTATAATGTGGACACAAAATGTCATTGTGGCAAAAATATTGTTTACGTTGGAAAAATGTATAACAGAGTGGTTCTTTTTACTACTTTTTTTTATAATTATAAATACTAGTCATGAAGCCAGTCGTGGCGCAGCGGTACGAAGTGTGACTGTAAAACCGACTGGTTGTGGGTTCGATCCCCACTCGCGGAGATGAAATATTTACTTAACTTTATATTTCCATTTCTTCGCTCTGGTGTCGGGGATAAGCGCGGCGTTGAATTCTGCTACTCAACACGCAATGCCTCTAGAATTTGGCAGAAAGTGGGGAACAGAGTGTCTTAACACTAGGTTCCCTCTGCCTACCCTGCTGTGTGCGAGATACAGCGTGAAGCTAATTTAATTTTTAATTTTTTTATAAGGACACTCCTTAGAAATCTGCCACGTTCGAGATTTTTATACAAAAAATTATAATATCATAATTAAGGCCAGTCGCAGAGGCACAGGCGTGTGACTGTAAACACAACAGGTTGTAGGTTCGATTCCCACTCAAGGAAATGAAATATCTTAAGGCTACGCTCCTTCCGCTGTTGCTATATGGGGGATACAGCGTGAAGCTGATAAAATATATGGGTAATTCTCATGAAATCTCGAATTTTGGTCAATACAGTGTTATAATTTTGATATGAATTTGTATATATTTTTTATGGATTGAGTAGTATTGATGTTACTAATAATTTTTATTTGTCTTTGACATCTTTTACGATATTTTTCTTTTTTTCTTATTTCATTTTTCAACATCTCCTGTAATCTAGCTATTTTTGAATAAAGTATTCCTCTACATCTTCTCAGTTGCTGCCTCCTTAGAGCTACCAGGTCCCTTAACTCATTATTATTTTGGGTATAGGGCTAGGAGGTGATGTCTCGTCTAAAAATCTTGCTAGATTCTTACGTACTTTTGCTTTTTTTTCTCTATACGTTTGACTATTTTTCTTCCAGTTTTTCTTTTTTTGCCTTCTTTCTCTAGAACTCATGTCAGATATAGATTTTACTTGGCCTTTTTCTTTTTTTTAGGTATTTAAGTCTTTCTTTTTCGCGAAGTAATTCAAAACTAACAGTATCGGATTTCATTTTCTCCCTGCGCTTCCTATCATATTCCTTTTTTTTTTAATTTAGCTTCTTCATCGCTCATCTTCTTCTTTCGTGGCATTATTTAAACCTATAACAAAATGGCAGCGCTAAATTCAATAGTTAGCCAAAGCTAACAAGAAGCTAAGCAAGCTAACCCAGTCAAAAGTCATTCCCTCATAAACCATCATTCCCTCACTACAAATTAATATGAGGGAATGACGGTGAGGGGATGACGAAACAGAGAATAATAAAAAAAAACTCGTAACATAACCTCACTTTAAAAAGAGTTTTTATGTATAAGTTTAATAAGTGTCAAAAGTATTTACCTTTTGTTTCCCAGGCTGTGAGGGAATGACGATCAGATATGTAACATCAATAAAAAAAGCATCAAATCATTTTGCAGTGCAAACTTTAACTAGCTCAAGTAAAATTCGCCATATTAATACATTGACAGTACTGCTAACCATCTAAACCGAATGGCTGCGTTTAAGTTTAATTAAAAATGCGTTGACAATTTGACTGACAAAAAAATGTGAGGGAATGATTTATTTTTATGAGACACATGCAGATTATTTTTTTTAATCTAGTTCCTAAATTTTTAACTCAAATTGTGTTTCTTTTTCATTAATCTATCATATTTTGAATCGAAAAGAAAAAGTTGTAAAGCTTTGTTCCATTATTTTGTTTGTTTAATGATATAAAAATAAGTTAATTTGGAGGATGGGACACGGTGAGGGAATGATTTTAGGGATATTATATAGGCATTTTTTTTTTATTTACACAACTGATTCAAAACTGATAAATGAAACTTCTAGCTACAGTAATGTAGATTGCAAAAAAAAATTGGTAGCCGTTATATGTCTCTTATATATTTTTTTAAGCTCTAAGGACAAAAATTTCGGAATTTAGTGAGAATTACCAATATAAATAAGAAATATGAGATCATTATGGTGTAGTGAAACAACAACTGATTGTAAAAACGAAGATATTGGTTCGATACCCACACGAAGCAATAATTTATTTTCCTTTTATTGACTTTCAAAGGCCGGCAACGCATCGTAGGCCTTCTAGTGTTAAACGGGGTCATGGGTCATCACCTTACCATCACGGGTCACGTGCGCTCATTTAAATGTAAAAAATAAATATTTTAATGTAAAAACATAAAAACTAATATAAACATTTTCAAATTTATCTCCTACAATACGAACATTACAATTGACACTTCCGGCTCCAAAATTTATTTATACATCAACAGAAATATAATAAACGCAAAAAAATCAATTGACGAAACGCAACGGCCCGAATCCACTTAAATACTTTTGAGCATGTTTTTAAAACTTGTAAAGGAAGACAAAATTCGCGATTCATAATAAATCTATAGAGAATTCACAAACGAAAAACATCTTTAGTAGCCTGAGGATTCTTCAAAGAAATTGATTAATAAAGGTGAAAATTTTATTAGGGCAAATGGACGTCATCAGGCGACAGTGATGAATTGGGACAGCTTTTTTTGTACCATTTTGGTAATATTACTTTGGAAATTCAATATTTGTATGTTCAATGGTCAATCACACAAAAATGCCGGAATGAAGTTGTCAGAAAACTTATTGTGGTATAATTATTTATTATGTCATAACTTAACTTCACGTTTTATCCCTAGAGGGGTAGTCAGAGAAAACGGAGTGCCAAACGCTACGGTCTCTACATACCTCTTTCACTTCGTCTACTGTCATCAACCTCTTGATACATGCTCTTCGGGGAGCATGGCAAAAAGCAGGAGGATGCTTTTTACGTGACCTTCCTCTAGTATCTTTGATGTGTTTTCGAAGATCAACCGAGGTCTCCCTCTACCTCTCTTACCATTAACTTTTCGATTATGATTCTTTTTTGCCATTCTTTCATCACTCATTCGTTCGACGTGCCCAAACCGGCTGAGCACGTTCTTCTTCATTATCATCAAGACATCCTCGCTAGTACCTGCCATTCTGTGTCATATATTTTATTTTCCGTGTTATCAAATTTATCTGCTTTAATACGAGGTTCCCAAGTTCCCTCTGCCTACTCTACTATCTGCTAGATGCAGCGGGTAAGCTAAACAAAAAAGAAACACCATTCTGTATATCCAAACTAAAAATCAACACATACGAAACGATATGGCAACACTAGTTCTATAATAATTTTACCGGATATTAATCATAAATACCAATGTTGATTTGCGTGTCACTAAATCACGTTTAACGACTCTGCGACTTTCGTTTAGCCTGCTACATTATTGAAAAAATAAATTATTAGAAAAGATATATAGTAGCATATTTAGCTAAAATTGCTAAAATGCCGTTATAGCGTTACGTCTGGTTGTAAACTATGTGGATTCGATTCCCATTTGAGCTCATAATTTTATTTTAGTTATTATCATTTACCAGTTCTGGTAAACAATCGCGTCGTTTTTTTTCGCCACTCACCACGCTATATCTTGAAAATAGGGGGGTGCTTGGGAAACGAAATGTTTTAGGGCTATGCCTCGAAAATTAGGAGGTGGTTGGGAAACCGAGTGTCTTAACACTATGTTCCCTCTCTACTGTGTGCGGGATATACAGCGTGGAGTTGACATAAATCATTTTCAAAAAGAATAAGTTTTTGCTTTATTTAATATCCTATTAGTATTAAAAAATAATTGAAAAAATATTTCAACTAGTAAATTTGATCGTAGCGCAAATCGAACCTGCGCACTGGGATTTCTTGGAAACTGTCCAAGCACTCCAGCTAATTAACTTTACCATTCTTAAGCCACTTCAAATTTCTCATAGCGTTGCTACAACTTACTTTTGTTGTTACAAATGTAATAGAGAATGATATCTGTGTGTGTGTGATTAACACCCACATTCTCTCTTTACTAGCATTGAGCTACATCACCTTCTACCAACAATAAGTAGCATTAAAAAGGAATCAAACTCCAATTGTCACTTCGCAAGACTAATAATATCTAAATAGACTTCGGTAAAATATGATAAACATACAAAGTAAGCCAAATTATACTCTATGCTATTGTAATAAGAATCATATTTGTACGATAAAGGGACGTATACAGCAGATGATTTTAGTTTATGCGGCATAAAGTTAAGGAAACAATATCTCTTATAACGATAGCGACGCAGCATTTTGTCATTTTAAGAGCCTATAACTTATAAGTTGCGAGAAAATTTAGATGCTTTGTGTCTCCACTTGACATAATTTGTCACGGTACATTTGTAAATGTGCGTAGTGATGTTGGAAATTGATGTTTTTTTAGATTTATATGTCTATTTAGACAGGTTGCGATGTTAAGTTATGCTATCCAATATAATCTCTTACTCCTTATTAGCTTCACACAATATTCAGCAAATAGCAGTTTAGGCAGTAGGAACCTAGGAATACGTTCCTAGCACTAAGGTTAAGACACTACGTACCCCATTGCCCGCCGACTTCTTAAGCCATTGAGTGTTGAGTGACGGAACTCATTGCCTCGTTACCAGAAATGAAATATTAAATATTCTATTTCTTCGAGTGGAAATCAAACCTACATCTGTAGCGTTCACAGTGGCACGCCTGTGCACTTGTGCTATGACGATCTTAAAGAATTCTACTCATCATAATAAAAAATATTTTAACTGTACTAATATTATAAGGCTGAAATTAATATAAATGTATTAATAATATCTTTAACTACTGATTCAATTAGATTTTTTTTAACAATTTACAATTGAATGGAGACGAGAAGCTAATGATCAGTATAAAATATTAATTTACAAAACTATTTTATTTATTATTACGAGGCCAGTGGCGCAGGGACAGTGTGACTATAAAACCGACTGGTTGTGCTTCGATCCCCACTCGGGGGAAAAAAAAATATTTACATTTATATTCTCTCTGGTGTCGAGACAAAGTACGGCGTTGCGTTCCGACATTCAACACGCAATGCCTCCAGAACTTGGCGGAAAGCGGAGAACGGAGTGTCTTGACACAAGTTTCTCTCTGCCTACCCTGTTGTGTGCGGGATACAACTTGAAGGTAAAAAAAAATATATTTTAGAAATCCGCCATTTCAGTTGATACCCTTATGAAGAGTGTTGTCCAAAATATTATAATGCGCCATTTAGTTGCTGCGGCTATTTTGAATTAACAACAGTATTGAGTGTCATCAGAACTGAAATCGTAATTCATCTCTGTCGGACACTGGGAAGTGGTTCAATTTGAGCTTACAAGATTTCACACACACCAACTTATGTATTATGTACATACACTAACACAGCAAGTCAAATAAAAGCTTTAATAAACTATTAATTTCCAATAAATAATAATTTAACTGTATATACTTAAACATTCAAACTTATAGCTCAAGATCCCACGGCCGCCAGACCTACGTCATTTTAACAAAACTGAAATTTTGGGGTAGCGCATAATAAGAATACATCTCTATCAGGGAGGATGATTGAGCCATCAGGTTGGTGTGTGCATAAAAGGGGTCTTGAAATACTCCGTAAGTAATATATGTAAAATTAAAGTTTGCTAGTACTGATTTGATAGAACTGATGTTGCCCCAATTTTACACAACTTTTAAGACGTCTGGCAAGAGTAAAGGTCTAAGTTAAAGGTCTGGTAAAAAACATATACATTTTTTTACGTTATTCTTAAAAACATATTTAAATACGCTAAAATGGCGTAGGTCTGGGGGCCCTGGAATCTAGTCTATTACATAAATAATATATATATATATAATACATAATATAGAGTACACTTTTGAGGTGAAATGTTCAATAGGACCAATTGTAAAGGCCTGAAATATAATACGATTGACATAAGTGACGTCACGTCACTTTTCAACGGAAAATGTCATTTTCATTTATTTTATTATTTGGATTTTCGCTTATAAAATAAAAGAGTTCTTCATATAACGTGACATTGGTGGAGTGATTTTGTGTGCAGCAGACACGCTCGAAACGCCATAATTAAAGAACTGAACTGAAATAAAAGAAAACGATATTTCGGATCTTATTTGTGTTTTTATCTTATCGCTTTATTCCGCACATAACAAGATAGAGAAAGGGAAACTTAGTGTTACGTCGCTCCGTTTCCATTAACACTTTTCCGTTCCCCACGCGTTTTAATTCGCGAACTGAACGCCGCGCTTAACCTCGTTACCAGAGAGAGAAAACGAAAAATTACATTATAGAAGTAAATTGCTCGTATATCATAGGAATGATAAAAAATAAAACATTTCTCACCATTTCTTGGAAGTTTAAACTATAGTCTCAAAAAGAAACTCAAAAGATTTCCTTTTTTTGAATAATAATTACACTTCATTTAAATTCCGGAGTTAATTTGGGTCGAATCGATTCCCTGTCTAAGTTCGCTTCGGCAAGTTTGTAGTCAGCTTAATGTTTAGATTGTTAGTGCCTCACACCTCGGTCGTTACGTAGGTGTTTCGTGACTGGTTCAGGTCAGTTATTTTGGCTCTTTGAACTTTTCTTTATACCTAAAGAACCTAATGTCAAGTTGAGGTTGAAATTTCAGCGTTCTATATCTTTTGACAAAATGGTAACCTTTGCTGGTATGCCTTTGCCCTTTAATGGTATCTATCAAGCACTAAGTTAAATTAGTATCGCATAAGTTCATATTTGAAAAATAAATCTTCTGTACAAACTAAGGATAATTTTGGAATCGAACTAAAATGTTTTAGGCAACATTTTCTTTGGGAAGATAAAAAGAACAGGTTCATGGTTAGTCCTGCTTAGCCGGGTGGACAAAGGGAGGCTATCAATATGATACTCTGTTCCCCATTTTCCTAACTTTCTTGATATTATTTGTGGTGTAGTGAAACTCAACGCCTCGCAATGTCTATAGGAGCGAGGAAATAATAACAATTTAAATATAATTATTCCATCGAATGGTAAATGAACCCACAACCAACGCGTTCACAGTCAAAAATCTCTCTACTGTGCCACGACGGTGCTTAAATGTAAGTTTCCTTTAAGAAAATTGCAAAGACTACTCGGTATTTTCGACAAAAATATGAAGATTGAGGAAACATAATATAGCCATTAGGATTGCTATTCGAGAAATACCCGCAGAAGAGGATATCATGGGTACGATCTCTACCAAGGAGAGACGTTTGGGGAATGATATTCCTTTTATGTTTAGGGTGGATTATTCATATCTATTTTTATGCTCTAGAGGCCGTGATGGCACAGCGGCAAAGCGTCTGTCTGTAAACATGACAGTTGTGGGTTCCTGGTAATAATACAAAAGTCCTCAAAACTAGGGAAAATGGGGAACTGAGTGTTTTTATACTAAGTTTTTTCTGCCTTCCCCGTTATGCCGGCGTGAAGGAAGAAGAAAAACTCGTATGTATTTTAAGTGACCAAATTTTGAGCTCCGTCTCATTTACCTTCGCTTCGATTTGTCAGTGAATTATCGAACACTGTCATTTATTTTTTCAATAATATAATGATTTTACCATATTTTTTTCACATGTTAAATTTTCTACTGTTTATTTTGACAGTCTCTCAATATATAATTGGGTATCCAATATTTAAGCAATTTCTATACAACAAGTTAAAGAGAAAGTACCGATTTAGGATTTTGAATAAATAACTCGATGGGGGTAGGTACTGAAAAGGGTGTCTGGTATTCTGTCGACCCTTCACCGATTGAGGTTTTGCTCGCAAAATAGATTTGAAATTTTATTCTGCTTTGAAACAGTTTTTATTTACTCATTCATTTTATTTCAGCCTTTGGCATTTCGATTGAAAGTACAGAAGCTTTAAGCTCTCAATTTTAAATCAATTGACGTCAAGTAAGCTCTTCAAACGAAATTGTAATGGAATTTTGGGATTAACCCATTGTTTTATATGTGGATTATGTAGTGTTTTTGTAAATGTAACTATTTGTGTATTTGTTTCCGTATTACGCGTTTTTTTAAATCATATCGTCATAGTATTATGTCCTACGGCATTCTACTTTGGGGTAATCCAGCGGGTATTAAATCAATTTTTGTCTTGCAGAAACGAGCTATTCGCGCAATCTATAACTTAGGCCCTAAAGAATGGTAAAGGCAAAAATTTTAAGAAATAAATATATTGACAGTTACATCTCAATACATTTTTGAAAATGTTATGTACATTAAGAAGAATGTTAAAGATTTTGCCAAAATTGGTGATGTACATAATATCAATACTAGAAATAGGAGTAAACTTATTGCACCTGTAACCCGATTACATCGAGCCCGTAATTCTTTTATGGGACAATGTGTACGCTTTTACAACAGGATCCCAGAAAACGTCAGAGAATGTTCTATATCTTTTTTCTTTAAACATTTTTAAAAGTGTTATTCCACACTTAGGAAAGAAAAATACTTATTTAGAAAACGTATAAAAATTTGAACGCAGCGGGACTCGAACCCGCGCCTCCTCCTCCTGATCGGTTTCCAGGAGGCGCGAGTTCGAGTCCCGCTGCGTTCAAATTTTTTGTTTGTGTGTTAAAGGTTATTACCAAATTAATGATAATATAAATGATAACACGCCTTGGGAATGAAATGCTCGCTCCAGTCTGTTTCAAAGGTATTATTGTCACAGATAATTAAATATGTATTTGTTCAAAATTGATTTTAAAAAAATAGGTCCGCCTCGTTTCTTGCGCCGGTTCTTCTCAGGTCTGAGGCACTCACTTTAGTGAAATGGTGGTAAATTATTTGACGTTCAAAAAATGAAGCATGTAACTTCTTATTTTGAATAAAATTATTTGACTTTGACGTAGATTGTGAATTATAACCCCATGTCGCGTTTTAACTAATGAAAAGAAATGGCGAAGCTTCGAACCCGTACCCTCATATTATGCAAATGAGAAATAATTTATTATCAAACAGTTAATACCAAAAAAAGTAATGAATGTTAGTAGAAAAATATTTTAAATTCTTAATATAAATGAAGAAGATGAAGATTAAATTATATTTAAATAGTACAAAATTCCATTCAAAGACAATGCAGTAAAGTTAAAAATAGGTTCGGTTTCATCAAGTAGTTGTATAATAGTAACAACCGTCTATAGAAACACTGTAAAATGAACAAAACAAACAAGTATTAAAACAAACAATGGATGGCCTTCGACAGACACGACTATCTTTAATGAAGAAATGTCCATGAAAATGTGGGGAAAGTAGAATTGCTGCTACTATTCAAAAACTGCTATTCGAAATTAATATTATATAACGTGAAAAAAAATGATAGAATGAACGTACTCAATTGTCTTTCTGGAACTGGAAAATCTTTTAATTATATCTAACGCAAGTCCATCATTTTCGTGTTACGTAACATCTCCATAACTATATGTATTATTATAATATATTTTTAATTTTAAAAAAGAAAACACAAGTTTTAGTTGAAGTAAAATAAAAGTTTAAATTTTATAATAGTAATTTTCAATCAAACAGGACTACAAGAAGTCGGTTAAAATTGCGTTGCAAGATTTTCTTACATGGTATTTGATTGATTGATAGAAATGTTAAAACACCTTCCCGCTACGCACGTAGTACGTAGCGGTACTCGAACCCATGCTTTTTGAAATCCGATCCAAACGTTCTGTTCTGTAAGAATTATATTTATGTAACATTTTTAACTTTTCTAAAGTGTTTTTTTCTACCCTCAGTAAAGAAAAGCACTTTAGAAATGAATATAAATGAGAAAAATGGTATCAACTTGTTTATTTATCTATCTATCTGTATGCATATATACATAGAAATAAAGTTAAGAAAAGGTTAAAATCTCCTAAAATTTTCTCGATCTTCATTCTTTAAACATACATTTATAGAATACAAAAAACACAAACAAACAAACAGTTCGTTCAACATTTTCTCATCACACTACAAGCTAAAATAAATAGAAAATGTCACATAACATAGAATTAAAGCAACAACAAATGTAAGAAAGTTTCAAAGTAATTATTGTTGGAACAGCGCGACCGACTTAGGTAGTCATATGTAAGCTTATCGCGCTACGACAGAGGCCAGGCCCAGTTTACATACATTACTTCTTAGGCACACTTCTTAGGCACTGTGACCTAATTTTGTGTTTGAAGTATTTGTAAGACTTAATAGTTAAGTATTCGAATTTGGTTTCTTTGTTAGTACCTAATAGGATTAAAATATATGTGTTGTATCTGATATTCTGGTAAGTATGTAAGTATGTAAAATGCTTGTTAATAATATATTATTATGTAAGGCCAGTCGTGGCACAGGGGAACAAAGTGTGACTGTAAAACCGACCGGTTGTGCAATGCCTCCAGAATTCGGCAGAAAGTGGGGAATGGAGTGTCTTAACACTAGGTTCCTTCTGTCTACCCTGCAGTGTGTGGGATACAGCGTGAAGCTGATTTTTATTTATGTTATATTACTTTAGAAAATAGAAAATTATTTCGTTACTAAAGGTTTGAGTGAGGCATTCCATAGCCGAAACTACGTACAAATCTGAAATTTTACATATCGGGTCCTTAGAGAGAATAAAAAAGCATTACAAAAGGATTCTCTAAAATTAAAAAAAAATATGTATACATATTATTAATAGTCCACACAAACAAAATTGGAGGCTACAGCTTGTATCTTATATTAATATACATATGTATAGCTAAAGGTTTGAAACAGATCGAACATCTCCGATGAAAATGTAATAAAATTATTTTTTTTCTTTAATCCTTTCTTACATACATACTTGTACTGTCAATGTTTCAACAAAAGCCACTCATAGATAGTGCCTTCACATTGAAGTGTACTTGACCCTTTTTCCTAGAGAATCAACTTGTCCTGTCGATATAAAGTGAAGACGTGATGTCACTTAAAGTTTCTAGGTATTCGGCTTAATATTCTCTTTTTCTATATTTTTTAACAGTTTTATAACATAATCAATAGTAATAAGAGGCCGTAATATCACAATGGCGTCTGATAGTTCTTACTATAATTACGGGTTCGATAGCCTTTCTGGGGAACAATTCTGTATGAATTATTTTCATTTTGCATGCTCCATTGAGATTTGAGGACATCGTGGCACTGATGCGACTGTACAAGCGAAAGTTGTGGGATCCAATAAATTGAAAGTGAGACACGGAAGTGTCTTATGCAGCGTGAAGCTAAACAGAAAAAAAAAATCACGGTGTATCATGAACATACCTAGTGTTAAAACACCCTTTCCGTCGAATTCTTGAAGCCAGGCCCAGCGCCGTACTTTGAAAATGTCTGATGAAATTAACTGATTATTAACGAAAATTTAACTGATATAACTTACATTTAATGCTATATTTGACTTTGGCATAAAATGTGGAAGTCATGATCAAAAAATATAATTTCAACTATATTGGGACCTAGCTAGCATCTTACAATTTGTCAATTTACCAAATCAACGCGGAAATATGAAACTTACTCTCCCATTATATTTTAATTTCCTAATTGATATCTAATGCACGCAGTGTATTTTGTAATAACATTATATATGACATAGCAGCATATACCTATTACCATTATTCTTTATTCCATTCCTTTACCAGTAAAATAAAAGTATTAAAGTATTACGATAATATTACCAGAAAGAATATTATAGACATGATATGAAGTGAATAGCATTAAACGTTGCGCCCAGAATTACCTGTGACATCATAAAAGTCAGAATAACCGCTATATTACCGATATTACCTAAGATTACCAAGATTACTATTAAAATTTTATGTCACGACACCGTCGGCGATTACTTTGCACCTTCTGATTAGATGACTGTGTCGTATGAACGCTTTGATCGTGTGAATGTACCGAGACGCCTATAGAATATTGAGATGAAAATACATAGAATAATAATGTAATAGAAATAACACCATGTTGTAATAATGATTATGAATTCATAGTGGAATTGAATAATAAATTGAATATATCAATATATGCGGAGAGACAGATTGCCAATTTGATTACGTTTTCAATGTAATATTTAGAAAATTATTACACCACATAAGCGACTTAAATATTTCAATAATTGAAATGTTTAAGTCGTTATTCAGTAAAAATGAAAATAAATAGAACATCAGGAAATACATGCCTATTTATAAAATAATCGTTTTGTTGTAACTTAAAGTACAGCCATAGATTCTTCATTAATGTACTATAACTACTACTTATTCTTATTCTTCATTAATGTACTATAATTACTACTTCATTAATGTAACATTTCCATAGCCTTTATATTATGATATTGAAAGATATGAAATATTTTTCTACTATTAGTGGAAACAATTTAAAAATTTCCAAAGGCTAAAACGACAATAAATGAAAATTACAACACTAAGTAATGTACCAACACAATTTTTTTGTTATTATCAATATAAATAGAAATATTTAATATTTTCACTTTCACGCTGTCGTAACAAGGCAAAGCGCGACATTGACTTCTTCCAATCAACACACAATACCTTCAGAATTCGGTGGAAAGTGGGAAACGGAAGTGTCTTAATGGGAACGGATTGTCTTACCACTAGTTTCCCAGATTTCCTCTGCTTAGCTGCTATATGTGAACCTAAAAAAAATAGGCTACCATTATATATACGTTCATTATGAAATTAAATGGCCCATGAAATCACTTTTGATAGTCTCTGTTCTGTGACCTCAATACTTATTTAATATAGCTAAGACGCAAAATAATGAGGACTCATTGCCTTTAATAGTTACTTATACCTAGCCCGTAGTTGTAAAAAGCGAATATTATATTTTCTAATGTTACTTTTAAGCAAAAAAATAACTTTAAGCTAATAAATTAATCCATGAGTAATAATACATAAAAACATACAGTATTACAAAGCTAACAAACATACAGTATGAGGCCAATCGTGTCGCAAGGGCACAAAGTGTGACTGTAAAACCGACTGGTTGTGGGTTCGATCTCCAGTCGAGAAGATGAAATATTTATTTAAATTTATATTTATATTTCCCCGCTCAGGTGTCGAGGCAAAGCGCAACGTTAAGTTCTGCCACTCAACACTCAATGCCCCCAGAATTCAGCAGAAAGTGGGGAAGCTGATTTATTTTAATTTTAATTTTTACTATAAATATTACACAGGTACTGCGGACATTTTACATTAAAATATAATGTTTTGTCATCGGTCAAATTATATCCGCCATTGTATTTAATTATCGGTCCTTTCGATTTCGTCCTTACTTTTGTTGTTTTTATTAAATTTCCTGTTTTGTTAAGTATAAAATTGTTTTCTGATTATTTTGTTTTTGTTATGTTGAATTTTTCATATTTTAAAACACGAGTAAACCTGGACCAAATTAAATAGAATTTAAATACTTACATAAAAGTTTAGAAACAATATTTCTTTGTGTACATTTTGTCTCATGCCAAATTGAATAGACTATAAGACTATTTTCTTATAGACTATAAGTTATATATACTTATATTTCCTAATTAAAACGCCTTGTAACCAGTTCACTTTACTACGGACAATCTCAATTAATACATAATATTTCTTCAAGACATGCGTTAAGTGGGTTAGGGTCGAGATACAATCCAGACATACTTTCGTTTGAACCAATGTCATTCATTAGTCCTTCATTCCCTGACGAGGGTACCCATAAGCTTTCAGCTCAACTATCTACATGAGCAGACAATTTCTACATATTATGTTAGTTTATTTAAAGATAGGAATACTATAGAGGCCTTCTTGCCGTAGTGGGACTACGTCCTCGAATTATTTTCATTTCATCTCATAAACATGAGGCTGTCGTGGCGCTAGGGCCCAAGGGTGCGATTGTAAGCGTAACGTTTGAGGGTTCGATTCCCACTCGGTGGAATGGTGGAAAACGAAGCAATACGAGGCTTTGGCTTCCGCCACTCAATACTTAACGCCTCCGAAATTCCGCGGAACGTGGGGAACGGCAATGTCTTAATGGGAAACAGAATGTCTTGAAACACTAGGATCCCTCTGCCCTCCTTGCTATCTGCAAGTTACAGGCGTAAAACTACAAAGAGAAGATCTCTGAACTCTGTCCTGTATTTTTCACATTACTCTTGCGTGCGAGGCGTACGTGCGTCCGTCGTGGCCCAGGAGCACAAGGGCGACGGTTGTGGGTTCGATTCCCACTCGAGGAAATGAAATATTTATTTAAATTTATATTTCCATTCCTTCGCTCCAATGTCCAGGCAAAAAGCGGCGTTGTGTCAAAAGTGGTGAACGGAGTGTCTTAACACTAGGTTCGCTCTGTCTACCCTGCTGAGTGCGGGATACAGCGTGAAGCTAATTTGTTTTTTTTCCTAATATGTTGTTTGTAATCACTTAATATTAATGATGATTAACATAAATTCTGTTTGCGTAAGACTAAGATTAGATTGACTCAAGCCATTCTACCGCCATCACAATCATTACAAAGATAACAAAAGCCCCATCTAATTTGGTTAATTGATCGAAATGAAACATTGTACCGTTTATATGTATACAATTTAGCAAAAATAAAAGTAAAAGTGTGAATAATCCTTTAAGTAATTGTTTTGTAAACGATTCGTGGTAATTAAATGAAAAATATTAAACGGCTTGTAAGTAATGGGTGTTGAAAGTGTTTTTTTTTCAGTGTTTTGATTTAAAGAAATAAATATATATATATATATATATATATATATATATATATATATATATATATANCCACTCAACACGCAATGCCTCCAGAAATCGGCAAAAAGTGGGGAACGGAATGTAATAACACTAGGTTCCCTCTGCCTACCCTGCTGTGTGCGGGATACAGCGTGAAGCTGATTTTATTTAAAAATTATGGTTCGTGGATATAAAAAATTAACAATTATATTATAAGTCAAGATAAGTTTGTTTGCAAAGGGCTAAAAAATTTCTTACTTAATATTATAATATAGACAATATGCCTTATCATCGATACTATATAAGGTGTTATCAATATGTTTAAATAAAATTATATCAAAAAATATATTTAAATATTATAAAATTACAGTTACTGTTATTTGATAAGACGTTCGTGTTGTAATTGTCACATTACAGAATCTTAAAGTACAACAATTTTAAACATACATAAATAATATATCCAATTGAGGCCATCTTTAGTTACATACTTTTTGGTATTCAGGTCAACTTACCCCTTGAAAATTTAATACCAAATAAGATATAAACCTTCATTCCTGTAATAAAATGGTTCTAAAATTCCAAAGATTGCTTATGTATTCTACAATGGATCCACGCAACGACCGAACGTAAAATGTGTGCGGAACACCTGTTAAACTAATTTGTGCGTATTTTTGCCTGCAATGCGAAATTTCCTTCGAGTTAATAAAAAAATAGGTGTAAACTAAAGTATATTTTTTTAAACATTTTTAAAGTGTTATTCCACATTTAGGAAAGAAAAATACTTATTTAGAAAACGTATAAAATTTTGAACGCAGCGGGACTCGAACCCGCGCCTCCTGGAAACCGACCAGACCGATCGACCGACCGAACCGACCTTCTAAATAAGTATTAAAGTATTTTTTTTTGGCCTTCTCGCTATATCCAGTATACAGCTTGGTAGACAGAAGGAACCTAATGTTAAGATACTCCGTTTCCACTTTCTGAGACATTGCACACTCACTTGTTTTTTCATAAGAAGTAGGAAATGAAAATAATTATTCCTTTCGAATAAGAATTGAGCCCACAGCCGTGGCGTTTATACGCTTTGCCAATGTACCACGACGGTCTTTCCATAATGTTTTCATTGAATATAAGAATAATAAATGTTTCATTTTCATAAAAGTGCTATTGTACAATGCATTTAACATATTATATTCCTAATAGTCAAACATATAAACATAGGTCGTACTCAGTAGTCGTAGTCGTATACAGTATTGCGAAATTAACCTATATTATTGCCTATATTGTATACTAGCGACCTTGCATGAACTGCTTAATTATTTATTTACTTATCTATATTTATTTCGTGTTCTAATAACATTATAATATTAAAGACTCCATGCATTAAAAAATTAAAATTGTAATCAATTCGTATCGACCTTGCTGCAGATGCTGAAGATGATATTTAAACTTGTGACGTACTGAGCGACTATGAAATTCAGCAGCAGGTACCACGTCTAACAGTTCCCTAGAATACCACCCATGATAAATGCGATACTAATATGTTTTTTAGTGGCAATCCGCAAACTTGTGTCTTCTTGGAGTTAAATTGAATCAGGTTCCTTTCACCCAATAAAGAAACGGTCTAGAGGTATCCCTTAAGAACATTATATCAACATTATATCAGCACTCATCATAACTAAATTTTGTAAATGGAGAGAAAGAATAATTGCTTCATTTTTCATTTGGATTTCGCTAAAATACTACCATGTGGCATCTTTATATAACTATCATTAATCTGATAGCCGCTTCAGTTAACGATTTTATAATGAATGCCTCGATAAACATCCGATATACCGCCGTCGACAAGAAAATTTATATATTTAAAACAGCTTCACTGCTATTTTTTTTTGCATATACTCGTAGCATAGTAGGCAAAGGGAACCTAGTGCTAAAACACCATTCCTCACATTCCGCTCAAATATTGAGACGTTATGTTTGGAGTGGCAGAGCCGAAAGCCACGTTTTATTTTGTAACAAGAGTGAGGAAGTGAGTGTTTTTTGAGGAAATAAAAATAATCCAATATCCTGAGTAGGAATCGAATCCACAAACATCGTCGCGTTTTATAATGCGATGCCGTGTACGATGGCCTAAAGAACGCGATATAAACCGGCATAAAATATAATGTAAATTATTAACACTTACATAAAATATTAAATTGAGGCCAGTCGTGGCGCAGCGGCACAAAGTGTGACTTTAAAACCGACTGGTTGTGAGTTCGATTCCCACTCGAGGAGATGAAATATTTACTTAAATTTATATTTCCATTTCTTCGCTCTGGTGTTGAGGCAAAGCGCGGCGTTGAATTCTGCCACTTAACACGCAATGCCTCCAGAATACAAGCACTGCAGAAATTGGGGAACTGAGTGTGTTACACTAGGTTCCCTCTGCCTACCGTGCTGTGTGCGGGATACAGCGTGTAGCTGAAAAAAAAACTTACATAAAATATTTGAATTTACTCAAAAACATATTCTGGACTGTAGTCTACATAATTTTATATATGTACATTGTATATACGTAGCACAAATGTAAGAAAAACCTTAACATTGAGTTAAGTTCGCTAGCGTTCAGTTAACTTTTTTTTTGTTAATTTCCTTCTTACACCTTCCACTGAAAGTATCCACTTTACCTGGATTGCCAAATTCTTTGTACAAGCAAATGCAAGTATTTTACTCGAGTGGAGTTTTTTGGAACCACAAAATTTTGAAAGAAATTTATAAAAATACCTTGCGTTAATATTAAAAATCATCTATTTCCTATATAAAAGTTGTAAAATACGTATTTTTATATAGTTTCTACTATACAATTGGCACTTGAAGCGAAAGTGGCGAAAAGAGTGTCTTAACAATTGATTCTCTCTGCCCACCCTGAAACTAAAAAAAGTAATATATATTACTCGATATATTATTAAGTTCTTTGGCAAAAGAAAAAAACACCCTAAAAAATCACTCTTTGTCAAAAATATAATTCAATATGTTACAAATAAAATTTCTTCTTCGTATGCTTTGTTCCACTGAAATATATACAGGGTGGAAGAGGCAGCGCTCCATTTACGGAAACGGCATATAGGGTAAAATATTTCAAACCTATACCTAAAGAAATTATTCAAGATGCCTCAACAGTTTCGNCCTGCTCTCTACGCACTATACGCTGATGACATCACAACGCCCTAGCGAGTATCACTCAACGAGAAATCCTGCAGGTGGTCCAGAACCTCATCCCCTTTCGAGTGACGCAGGCGCCATACTACGTGAAAAGCACCACGCATCACCGCAACCTAAAAATAGAAAGCCTGGAGGTACACATTGGTCGTCTCGAGTCCAACGCATTCTGCTGCGCCAATGTATCGGGTCACTTGCACCTAAGGAGCAGCACTCCGTGGCATACCCGGCCGCCTGAGGTCAGACGTCAGATGACTTCCGAGGGACTTTCTATCTTCCTCCAAATGCGACTCATGAGCCTTGCATTGATCCTTGATGCTGGGCCTCACTCAGGAAACCGAGGGTCTCACCTGACTGAGTTGACCGCCTAGACGGCATTTGATAATCCTTCCAATCCCGTCCCGCACCCCTCTCTCTGTGTCTGCTCTAGAGCAGGTTGTCGCTTGAGACCACGGAGCTACTACGGAGATGGACGAGAGAATGCTTCAATTCTGCACCTGGCTCTATAGCAAAGTAAATTTAGAAGCGATTGCACGTATTTTGGAGTTATCCAATAATTATATTGTATTTCATCGCGGCATAGTTGATTACATCTTTCGTTTAAGTATTTTTGGGTAAGAGAATAATAGGTAGTTTGTTGTTTATAATTTCTTTCGTTTAAATTTTCTGTTGTTTGTGTCATTTGTTTAAGTGTGTTTTTTTTAAACAATTGGAACATCCTTATTGGAACTACGAAAATGTGGGTTGAATTAAGGTTTAAATAATTTTCACATTAGTAATCTTATAATAAGTGCTTTGCAAACATAGGTACATTATATGAATAATTCAATAGTTAAAGCGGTCGAAGCCGCGAGCGGGTCGCTAGTATTTTTATAAAGAGGTATCAACGAACACCTCTAACTCAATCCCAGTAACTAATTATTATAAAGTTCAACAATACCAATTTAATTAGAAATGTGCCATATTATACAATCAAAGTTTCTTCCAAATTTCGAAGTTTTAGTCTGAGGTATTTACTATCGTGCCGAAACCTGTTTATTGTTATAAAGTAAAATAGTACTTTGTAAGTGGCTGTCTTCAATTTCTCCTTTATCTATACATAGAAAATCTAATTTAATAAAATTTATATAACTTTATCTCCATAATTTTATTAAGCCATATTTAAAAATGAAAACCATCCGGAGGGCGCATGCGTAGAATTTGATGACAGTGGACGATACTCAAGAGGTATGTGACCGTAGCGTTTTGAACTCTCTTCTCTCCTACTACCCCGCTAGGAATAGGTGTGAAGCTAAAAAAATGCCTATTTTATTATTAGCAGTTTCACGATTTTCCCGCATATCAGGGCAAGCGAAGGTTAATCTTTAAGTACCAACGTGCAGTTTTTGTAACATTAGTACTGACGTGAGGCCTAAGAGGCCGCAAATATAATATCATTTTTTTTTCAGGAAAGATACGAGTTACATAATGATGAAAAGTAAAAGAGTTTTAAGGAAAAAAATAGTATAGAAAGAAAACAACTTTACTAAATATTTAAAAATAGTAGGTATATAAATAAATATATTGAAAAAAAATCAATCAGGGGCACAAACTGTGACTGTAAGCGCGACTGTACACGCGACACTCGGGTGTCGAGACAAAGCGCGGCGCTGAGTTCCACCACTCAACACGCAATGTATCCAGAATTAGGCGGAAAGTGGGGAACGGAGTGTCATAACACTAGGTTGCCTTTGCCTATCGTAATAACGTTCTGAAAAAAATGTCCACATTCCAACTACACCTTAAATTATAAGCACAATCAGGGCAGTGCACACTTTTTTCGCGCACTGCAAACAAACGTAATTTTTGCAGGAATAGCATCTTTCAGTCGACTCTCTTTTGAGTTTATGTTGGCACGAACGACAATTCTTTCGTATCTTGACTTCTTCAACTTCAGCTTCATATATTTTAGGCATATCAGAACCAAGAACTCCTGCCAAACTCATTCTAAGTTCTGAGACAACCTTAGAATACAAAATTTCCGCTTTATATGCTCTAATACCAACTGTCAAGCTGTTTTTTAGGGTTCCGTATCTTTTAAGGGAAAAAGAATTATACAGGTGTATAAGATCACTTTGTTGTCCGTTTGTCTATCTTTCAAAAGCCTTTACTCAGGAACGCCTAGAGACATTGATATATCGATATGGATATCGATTCAACTCAAGTTGAAATTAAACCATTTACTCAGATCTACAGCCTTATGATTTTCTAAAAAAAAATTATTTTACATTTACTTAAAAATATGGCCGATTATATTGCAAAAACGCGTATTTTGACCCTATAAAGAGAACCAAAATTAATAGGGCACTTTCGGTTGACTTATAATTATGAAATTTGGTAGCTAGCAACTACAGGTTGTCCCTAATTCAGGAAAAAAACTGAAAAATAAACATTTGTGGTTACATTCTAAAAAATTATAGCCTTAAAAGGGGGGGTAAAATTTGATATTAAAGCCACTATTTCAAGTGAGGTATCAGATGAAAGAGCTCTGGCTAAGCTGTGCATAAATGCACAGATAACCAGACAAATTGTTTTGGGTTCTATTGCCTCTACAGTTCAAAATTTGTAAACTAAAAATATATATTATACTTTTTCGAAAACATGTGTGTTTGGTGTCGAACATGATAAAGTATTTTTTTTTATTTGATTCATATTTGGTGTCAAAAGAAAGATTTAGTTCATTATAAAAATATGTATGAGACCAGTCGTGGCGCAGCGGCACGAGGTGTGACTGTAAAACCGACTGGTTGTGGGTTCGATCCCCACTCGAAGAGATGAAATATTTACTTATATTTATATTTCCATTTCTTCGCTCTGGTGTCGAGGCTAAGCGCGGCGTCGAGTTCCGCCACTCAACACGCAATGCCTCCAGAAATCGGCAAAAAGTGGGGAACGGAATGTAATAACACTAGGTTCCCTCTGCCTACCCTGCTGTGTGCGGAATACAACGTGAAGCTGATAAAAAAATGTATTATGTTGCCTTTTGCTTGCCAGTTTGCTTGTATGTATCCGATAATGAAATGATGATGAAATCATTTCTACAATAGTGAAAATTAAACAAAATATATGTAAAACGCTTTCATTTCCTCTTGTAAGAATTAGGGCAGGTACTATGGCACCATTACGGTTGTCTTCTGAAAATAACAATATTTGTATGTTGTGTTAAATTCTTAAAAATATATTGTGTTTGTTATTTATTTAATAGGTCATTATGGGATCGATCTCCATTCTGGGCTATGAATTGTTATCTTTAATATTTTCATTTCTTCGCTCTGGACAAGACAAGGCGTTAAGTTCCGCCACTCAACATGCAATGCCTCATAAAATTCGACGGAAAGTAGGGAACTTAGTTTCTTAAAACTGGGTTCCCTCTGCCTACCCTGCTATATGCAGGATACAGAGTAAAGCCGAAAAAAAATATAAATTTTTATTCCTTTTTGTTAACACATCTACTGGATTTCTGCCACTGTGAACGCTATAATTAGCGGAAAATGAGGAACGGTTCACCTGTAATCCCTCTGGCTACCCAGATTTATGTGAGATACAGTGCGAGGTTAAAAGAAACAAAAATATGCAAAATATTTTCCGAGAACTCCGAAAACTTGTAAAAATAGAGCATGTTATAGGAGAAATCCGTTTCAATCAAGCATTAATCAAATACCTTTAGTTTGTTAAACGGTACAGTTTTTTGTGCATCGATATTTCGAAATATTTGCATAGTTGTATGGAATTATTTCGAAATGTTTTTGCTTTGCCCTCCTCGATTTCGTTCTTTAAACTATTTTTTAATTCAATAATTTTGCTTCTTAGTAAAAATGATATTAAAATTTTGCTGTGACTTATACTATTTATAGGGTTATACAGCGTGTATCGTCATAATTATATACGTACATTTTACAATTATTTCAGTACACGACACAATAATTAATTATAAGTAACTGAAACATTATGTAAAAGGTATTTTTTATAGGTATTTTTTAGGCGACAGAAAATTTTATTTATTATATTAGTGAATATTATATCAGTAATAATATTTAAAACATATATAAATATAATAATAATGTAAATATAATAATAAAATAAAATTCACACTGTATTACACAGCACACAGCAGGGTAGGCAGAGGGAACCTAGTAATTAATATAAACAGTCAAATAGGTAAGAAACTATGTGTTACATAGAAGTTTTTAATTAAAGTTCTAACATTTGTTAACGAAACCGAGCTTAAAGCGAACACGACGAGCGCAGGTGGCAAAAACTTATTTTATATATAAAGGCTATTTTATCCAAAAGTTCTTTCAAACCCTACCATAAAATGTAAAATTCAAATTTCAAAAGATCCCTATCCAGAAAATTATGTGACAAAACCGCTATATACTACAGTATGAGAGTATATTCTATATTGAGAAAAGCATTTTATAAAACCTTATTTTGAGTGAAACACATGTTCAAAATTTAAGTTTTTTCTTGATTGCTTGACTATTTAAAGTAATTCAATATTTCTAGAGCTACCTAATTAAATGTATAATTTTCAGAATACCAATATACTTTTGAGGCCATTCATGGTGCAGGGGCAAAAGCATGTGACTGTGACAGCGACTTGCTGTGGATTCGATCCCCACTACAGGAAATGAAATATTTATTTAAATTTATGTTTTCATTTTTTCGTTCTGGTGTCGAAGCAAAGCACGGCGTTGTGTTCCGCAACTCAACACGCAATGCCTCCAGAATTCGGCAGAAAGTGGGGAACGGAATGTCTTAATATTAGGTTCCCTCTGCCTATCCTGCTGTGTGCGGGATACAGCGTGAAGCTGATTTAATTTTTTTTGATTTATAAAAATTGTAAATTTAATATTAACCCTATGATCTATAATGAATTACATAACCCACTAAGACTAAGAAATGGAAATATAAATTTAAGTAAATATTTCATCTCCTTAAGTGGGGACCACTTTACAGTCACACTTCGTGACTGTAAAGTACCGCTGCGCCACGACTGGCCTCGCGACAATTTTTATATTTACTTGTTATATATATATNGAAGATTGAGCTAGGAAAGGGAGCTGAGAAAAGTAACTATTTTAATTAATTTACTTTATATTTATCGGGTTTGTGTTGTATGTATTTTCTATAATTTGATATTGATCCTTATAAAAATGAATATAATAGTCACTTTTAGCATTTCATCTAGATTGAAATTATAGCTTACTGTATAACATTTTAATAAATAATTAAGGAGATGTCACTGCTGCTGCAAAACCTATCATATTTAATGTAGAAAGGACTTTAGTTATTTCATATAGTATCTATGTACGCGCGCAAGGAAAACGTGTAAAAAGATTTTTTCCGGGTAAATTAGTAAAATCGATCATTGAAAGTCCAATAAAAATCAGTTCAGTTATTCTGGACATTAGCTCGGGGAAATAGAAAGACAGAAAATATAAAATTATTTTTTATTGTATTTGAGTATTATGTAAATAACCACGGGCGAAGCCGCGTCCGGTTCCGCTAGTATTATTATAAATAGATATATGGGGCCATGTAAAATACATTACGCTGTACATTTATTCCTTTTTTTGAGCTATACTTAATTCATGCCCAACACCGGGCTTCGTCGTATCAGACCAAATGAAATGAAAGAACATATTTTCAATGAATAACACTTTTTAGCATAGCAGGCATTGAGGCAAATATAGTATTAAACACTCCGTCCAATTTTCGAAACGATGCGTGCTTAGTGACGGATGTTAACGCTGTGTTTTTATGTTGTAATCAGTGCGAGAAAATGAAAATAAGTCATTTCTCCGAGTGAAAACCGAATCCATAACCGTCGCGTTTTAAGTCATACGCTATGCCGCTATGCCACGACGGTCCCCAAATAAATTGCTTACAAAATATAAAATTATGTTAATAAATTTATTAAAGAAAATATAGTCATCTGTGCCCACCGCTGCCAAAATCAAATATGAAAAACGTCAAGAGATAATGTAAATTACGTTATTAATATTCACACAGTTTTCGTCGCGTATAAAATTAAGGTGAATAATGAATGCATATTGACATTGGACGAGTGGAAAAATTAATTCTCATTTTCGCGAACCACCTCCGCCAGGCGTGAGAGAAAGCTGTCAATTAATATAATTACGTTTGAATTAATTTGTAGTCATTAATTATTTAAGAAATGACAAATTTTTTTCAAGATAATTTTAATATTTAAGTGGCATTATAAGAATTTAAGTTTATTTTGATGTTTCTTTTGACGCCGTCACGAAGGACTGAAGTGGGGAGGAAAACGGAAATGTTTTTCTTGTTTTTATTTACATCGATCGATTCTTGATTTTACTTAAAAATTTGTGAATATATAATAATGTACCTATTCAATTTTGTAGTTACGCTGTCGTATAAAATAGTGCGTGGGCAGGTATATCACGCTACTCTGTTCAACGCTGGACCATACTAGCTACAAAATGGGAAGGTCTTATAGGAAAGAGAAAGGTAGGAAAGCCAACAAGACGATGGGCTGATCACATTTTAGAAATTGCGGGAATAAATTGGACGACTGCAGCAAAAAATAGATAGGAATGGAAGAGAACGGAGGAGGCCTTCACCCAAACAAGGGTTCACAGCCAAGAATTAGATAACCAAAAGCACTAATACTAGCATTATATAAAATATTTCATTATTTCATTATTAATATAACAGTAACATCAATTGAAATGTAAATATGTAGCTGTGAAACAAAGAGCTGAATTATTATTATTATTAATATTATAAGATAGTGCCGTGAGCTAAATTGGGTAAAGAGAAATGAATATCCTAGAAATGGTGATCAGAAAAAGGTAGCGCGACGACAGAAGCACATGTGACTTATAACCTGAGAGGAGCCATTCTATGAGTCATACCTATAAGATGAGATTGTCCAGTCAGCAAAAATAAGAAAAACCGGATAAGCGCTAGTCGGACTCGCCCACCAAGGGTTACGTAAAAAAATTGGAGGTCTCGATTTTTCTGAATTCAAGCTGGCTTAACTTAGCCAGAGCTCTTTCATCTGATACCTCACTTGAACTAGCGGCTTTAGTACCAAATTTTGTCCTCCTTTCAAGACTATTATTTTTAGGATTTAACCACAAATCCATAGTTTTAATTTTTTTTCCTGAACTAGTACTACTTTTACTTGCTAGCTGCTAAATTTCATAATTCTACGTCCACTGGAAGAGTACCCTATTAATATTGATTACCTTTATAGTGTCGAAAAACGTGTTTTTTGCATTATAAACGGCCATAACTTTTTTTAAAGTAAATGTAGAAAAACGATTTTTTCAGAAAATCACAGATCTTTAGATTTAAGTATATAGTTTGAATTTTAACTTGATATCTTCAAGCGTTCCTGAGATAAAGGCTCTTGACAGATAGACAGACAGTCAGACGCACAACAAAGCGATCTTATAAGGATTCCTTTTTTCCTTAAAAGATAAGTAACTCTAAAAATGACAGTTTGTACCAATGCGGCACTACATCCTTAGTCTAAGGCTATATAATATTATAATCTTAATCATAAACTTATGAAAGTTATACTTATATAATTGATGTTGAAATAATACTATTATGGTAAAATTTTGAAGTATACATATTCAGAACTTGATTAGAACCCTCGTTAAATCATACAATCTTCCTCTTATAGCAAATCCAAATTTTAATGGACGCTAAGTGTAGTAGTTTCAATTGTTAAAATGTGTTTAAATTGTTCACACTGCAATTAAAACTAATTTCATATAGTATGTTTGTAGGCTATATTTGTAAACTTGTGATAAAAGTAATAAATAAAGAAAAAAAATTGCAATTTACGATTGGTGGTTGTGAGTTCAAAAGATATTAATATTATCAGTGTTTGTGGGTTCAAAAGATATTTTTTAGACAAGAAGTCAATCTGGTTAAATTTGACCTGATTAGATAAAGAGCCAGACAGGCCACAGATGGTCTCTGGAATAAAGACCACATAGATTTTTTTCTTTTCGCTGAATCCCACATGTACCAGGGTAGGCAGAAGGAACTTAAAGTTAAGAAACTCCATTCCCAACTTTCCGCCGAATCTTTGGGACATTGTCGGACGGACGCGGACGCTTTGCCTTATCATCAGAATTACGTTTTTGCAGACGTACAAATGAAAATGTTAAAAAATAATAATTCATTCCCCCGATTGGGAAACCTTTCGCCATTTTTAACATATGAAGAAATTTTAATATATATAAAATATGAAATTAAAATATATTGTTACAGAGCTAAGAAGGATGTAGCAGCGATGTGTGCGCCGGCCACTGCGGCGCTGTTTTTAGCCGCGCTTGCCGCTCTACCTTGTAAAGGTAAACATGTAAACAACATGCTTTATTTTCTTTAGGCTTTACACTATACCTTGCATGTAGCCTAGGCAAATGGAATCTAGTGTTAAGACATTCCGCTCTCCACTGCACTCGATTCTGGAGGCATTGCGTGTTGAGTGGCGGAAATCTACGGCGCGCTTTGTCTCGACACCAGAGCGAAAAACAACAGCCTGTCGCGTTTAAAATTATTTAATTCTAAGCCATACCATAGAGGCCGTCGTTACGCAGCTGCAAAGTGTGTGATGGTAAAAGCGACGGTTCTTCAGGCATTTCACACTAAGGGAAATTAAATATTTACATTTCTTGGCTCAGGTAACAAGACAAAGCACTGAGTAGAATTTCTCTATTCAATATGTTACGTTTCAAAAATTGGATAATCTGGAAAGTGGAGTACACTGGTCGCTTGGAAGAGATGATCAACTTATCGCAGTCGCGTAAACGTACAATAAGTGAAATAAAAATATTTACATAAGTAATATTGCCTTGTAATGAAACAGTAAGTAGCGTCAACGGGATACTTTTTTAGTACAATGATTTGATAATATATTAAGATGCTAAGTAAATATTTTAATATAAACAATATCAAAAAATATTTATATGAGAAATTTTACTGAATAGTTGTACACATCCTTTCGTTATACGCAATTATAACGTAGCAATAAATATTTAATACAATAAGTAATTAGAGAATTTAGTCCCTTTAGTCGTGCCATTTCAATTTCAGTGAAATGTCTTTATTCAAATGAGGAACCTTTCTGAGACTCCATTGAAGCCCTTAAATTTTTCCAAATTTCAAAGACAGAAATATTTATTCAATGAGTAGCTTCATTTTAATTAAAAACAATTTTTAGGGTCCCGCATTTAAAAGGTTTCAATGATTGCTCGGACCTTGA
Source organism: Heliconius hermathena (assembly GCA_013403705.1). NCBI lineage: Eukaryota > Metazoa > Arthropoda > Insecta > Lepidoptera > Nymphalidae > Heliconius > Heliconius hermathena. The sequence goes on along the minus strand of JAAIXJ010000910.1, from coordinate 13,686 downwards.
ATAATTGTTAGTCCGGAAAATTATATGTTTGATGTTGAAAATATTAATTAGACATTAATATTTTTATGAAACGAAATGTCAATCAGCTTCACGCTTTATTCGCCATACAGCAAGGTAGGCAGAGGGAATTTAATGTTAAGATACTCCGTTCCCCATTTTCCGCGCAATTCTGGAGGTCATGCGTGTTGAGTGACGGAACTCAACGCCGCGCTTTACCTCGACACCATTCATATATATTTATAGATATTTTCTTTTAAGTTGAAGAATATTTAGACTTCGAATACGTTGCCTAAGGAACCAAGGGCCAGTAGTAATACGGAACACTTTTCATACGAGATGGACTCGAACATAAAACCAATTTAAAATTTACAAAAATTCAAAATATTTAAATTGAAGAGTAGAAAAAAATATGATGTATTTTAATTTCTTGAAGGCGCAAAAAATTTCATAATTAGACTCGATGCGGCGTTTCACAAGAGAAAACACTAACGAGGCTTATTAAATATTAAAATTTTAACAACATAAAAATGTAGCGTCAAAAAAGCCATAAAGTACACCACACTGAGCTGTGATATTTAAAATGTTTTCAAAAAGATTTATTATGCGAAGCTTACTGGTTCAGTTCCACTTTCTTTTATAACATTTTTAAATATACATCCTCTGTATCCATATATATGTTTATGCTGGTGTATTCAACAGTTTAACTAGGTCGACGCTTCTACCTCCATATATTTATAGATATTTTTATATAAATAAAGGTGTTCATTTTCCAAACAAATATATATTACACAATGTATGTTTTATATATTATTATTTTAAAAAAATAAATCAGCTTCACGCCAGTCGTGGCGCAGGGGCACAAAGTGTGACTGTAAAATCAACTGGTTGTGGGTTCGATCCCCACTCGAGGAAGTAAAATATTTACTTACATTTATATTTTCATTTCTTCGCTCTGGTGTCGAGGCAAAGCGCGGCGTTGAGTTCCGCCTCTCAACACACAGTGCACCCTAGAACTCGCCGGAAAGTGAGGAATGGTGAGTCTTAACACTAGGTTCCCTCTGACTACCCTGCTGTGTGCGGGATATAGCGTGAAGCTGATTTAATCATAAAAGTAAAACAGATTGATTTCCATTAAATAACTCAGGAGAACTCTAAAACAAAAGAGAACCTTCAGTTAACCAATTTTCTTGTTAAACACAGTACTTTTATCAACAAAACCTTTTAAATAAGAAACTTCGTCACGACAACCCGTTTAGGTGGCCTTTCGCAAACTTGCCACTCCAAGTTCAGTTGCGTAGGAAATCTAATCGCGTTAAAACTTTTAAGAGTTTTTGCCAAAATGCTAAAAGAATTTGAATAATAAATGAAATTCAATATATTTAAATTGTAAATAACTTAATAATAAAATTGTAAAAATAACTTTAAACAAACAAAAATATTAAAATAAAGCCAATAACCATTTAAAAAAATCTATATTATTTTTTAGCCTTCCAAAATTCTTTTATAATTTTATAATTTTTTTATTATAGCTTTACGCTGTATTCCGCATATCGCAGGGTTGGCAGAGGGAATCTAGTGTCAACGCACTCTTTTCCCCACTCTCTGCCGAATTCTGGAGGCATTGCGTGTTGAGTGGCAGAACTCAACGCCGCCCTTTGCCTCGACACCAGAGCGACGAAATGGAAATATAAATTTAAGTAAATATTTTATCTACTCGAGTGGGGATCGAACCCACAACCATTCGGTTTTACATTCACACTTCGTGCCTCTGCGCCACGACTGACCTCAGTATAATCTAATAATAATCACCTCCTCCACAGGGACGGACGCTGACACAACAATAATAGACGAAATCCAATCAACAACTTCTCAGCCCATAATCAACAAGGTCTACCAGATGTTGCACGCTCACAATTCAACAAACACCAGCTTTAATTACTCACTGAACGACGTTCATACTTTGGAAGACAGTCCAAAGCATTTTGGTATTACTGAGCCAAATGAAAATGAAAATTCCGTAATATATACAAACACGTTACCTCCTTTTTGGAACAATCGGGTAAAAAGACAAAAGCATATAGATAATATAAGAAATGAAGGAAGTGAAGTTATTTTTGTGGATATAACGACTGAAGGTGGACCTTTGGCGTTGGAGAGCAGGAAGAAGTCCGGAGAAGCTGGCTCCAGTGCGCCGTTACTGAATTACATTTTTGATACTTATTCAAATACACATCAGCATAGAAACGAGAGGTAAAGTTATTTAATTTATTTAATGTTTATTTTACTAAATTTTATATATGCTTTTTTTTATCTGCACGCCGTATCCCGCACATAGCAGTGTAGACAGAAGGAACCTGGGACTATTAATTTTAGGGTCTGTTAATCTCCATTAAGACACTTCCGTTCCTCGTATTGCGCCGAATTCTGGAGACAAGATTTCAGTGAGTTGCTGGAGCAAATAAAAGAAAATATTAAATATTTCCTTAAGTGGGTATCGAACCCACAACCTGTCGCATTTGCAGCCAGGCCCTTGTGCCCCTACGCACGATAGGTCTCATATTATATTTCTGTCTAAGCTAAGATCGGGAAAAAATAATTGAAATATCATTCTGATCTTACATTTTGATATGATATTTTTTGAGGCAATCGTGGCGCAGTGCTGAGCGGGAATAAAGGAGAAGCTATTTTTTTATTAAAATAAAAAATATATATATATTTTTTACCTCACTGATTAGATCTAATACTATAACAGAACAAATCCAATAAACACAAACTTCTACAAAGGGCGTCTTAATTTTGAGACAATATTATATTCTATTTACATGAACTTTGCTTGAACATTGTAGTGTTGTTTAGAATTCAAATAGTTTATAATTCAATTTTCTGTACCAAATCCTATTGAGCTAATTTGAAGTTTCAATATCTTTAGATATAATATGTATTTTGTTTATATATTTTATAATGTATAAAATAAATAATCAGCTTCACGCTGTATCCCGCATACTGTAGGGTAGGCAGAGAGAACCTAGTGTTAAGACACTCCGTTCCCCACTTTCTGCCGAATTTTGGAGGCATTGCGTGTTGAATGGCAGAACTCAACCCCGCGCTTGTCCTCGACACCAAAGCGAAGAAATGGAAATATAAATTTAAGTAAATATTTCATCTCATCGAGAGGGGATCGAACCCACAACCAGTCGGTTTTACAGTCACACTTTGTGCCCCTGCGCCACGACTGGCCTCTTTATATAATGTATGCAATAAATTATTAAAGAAAAAAAATGTGGTTAAGCCAATTAGCGTATTTGTCTATTACCTAAATAACAACGACTAAATGTGTAGTTGTAAACAGTTTTTATACATATTAGACACGTTTATTTATTTTTTTTTTTCATTATATTCATATATTATCTCTTGTAGTATTAATATGTTATGCCTAACGGCCAAAAAAAATATAGTGTCAAACACTGTTTTCTCCACGGAAGTGGTGAAACTCAATACTGCATTTTGTCTTACCAGTACAAGAAAGAGATAATACAAACAAAAAAAAACAATAAAATTTATAATATTAATTTTCTTATTATATTTACATAGAGCATAATTTCCCAACAACGATGCACTTTATTAAAATTTGTTCAATTTGCAAGTTATTTCGTCTGCAGCGTTCATGTAATTTCTGTATATTGAATTAAACAGATACATAGTTGAGTTGTAAGAATATTGCTTTGTTTCTTCTGTGTATTTGGAATATTTTGTAAGTAAAAAAAAATTGGGCATATAAGTAAATAAAAAAAAATCGTATTAGATATATGTCTACATTAATATTATATAGTTGAGTTTGTTTGGTTAAATAGTCTTAAGAACGACTGGTTTGAAATAAAAAAAGGTGTTGGAAAGTTCGTTTCTTGATGAATGTTATAAAGTATATTTAATCATATGTATGAATCGATGAAATATCACCTTAAAATTTTCAAATATTTTTTTGTCACAAAATCCCTTATTGCCACTTATTTATAAGAGATAGATATATGGCGTCGCGAAGTTTATTTTAAATCTAATAAAATTGAATATGTTTGTCATACAACGTACTGACATATAATAAACTATATGTGCAGCGCACGCGCTTAAAGCAATTTTAAAACTATTCTATGGCGTTCCTTATTATTGTTGTTATTTCGTTATTTAAGGCTAACTAAGAACTACACCGTACTGTTATGTAACCTATAGCACTTCTGAAGAATGCAGCTTTCATACAAAACAAAAAGAAAGTAAAACGGACCAGTATATCCAGAGATCTTAACGTTTAAACAAACAAACAAACTCTTCCGCTTTATTATATTAGTATAGATTGGCGAATATACTGACTTCAGCAGCTATCGCAGTTTAAAAAATCAGATTATTAACTGAAGTGGAAATGGCTCGCTTCGTTTACTTTAGCTACTTTGATAGTATTATGTCCTACGGCATTTTACGTTGGGGTAATGAAGCCGGTATTAAATCAATCTTTGTCTTGCAGAAACGAGATATTCCTTATTGCAATCTATAACTTAGTCCCTCAAGATTCCTTAAGGCAAAAATTTTAAGAAAATTAATATAATAACGATTGAATTTCAATAAATTTTTGAAAAGGTTATATATGCAAAAAAAAAATATTAGTTCCTAGCAATCCGCTCTCGGCTTCGCCCAAAGAATTCGTGTTTTATATATACAAGAGAATCAAACGCGGCTTCCCTCGCTTAAACTTATTTTTATATTATGGCTAAATGTGAATGACACAGCTAAAAATAGTATAATTAAAAAATAAAAGAATTTCTGCTGAGATTCTTTTGCCGGCTCTTCATTAACTTTAGTGAAATCAACCGTTTACCTTCTTTGGAATAAAAAATTTTGAATTTAAATTTGTCATACACACAACTGCTAGTTACCTCCAGTGTGGAATAGCGCTTCAAAAATGTTTTAAAATAACAATAAATAAATTAATACTGTAATCACCAACAATAAATAAATTAATACTATAATCGCCAATCCATTAATACAATCAAGTTAAATATTCTTTTGTACGTTTACATTTTTTTCTTTCAGGCCCGGCAACGGCAACAGTATATATGTAGCGGCGGGACCAGAGATCGAAGCGTTGGTCGGATCGACTGCGCAAATGGACTGTAAAGTCGACGCACTACATGATAAACTGGTAATAAGTATGTTACATTGAGTTATTTTGCTTTTTTTTCTTGTCTTTTTTTTAGCTTTTTTTTTGAGCAAATAATCCCTAGGAATTAAGAAATACAGTTTATACATGTTTTATTGTGTATATTTAATGTCGTCGTTTTTTCGATCACTGCCTATGTTTTTTTTCTTATTTTTATATTTTTTATTCGTTTGATTCACTTTATGCTTTAACTTTCATGTTAAAATGAAATAAGATGAATCTCACCACCTACACCACCCCAGACATTTATGCTATTTAGCAGGTGTATGTGTCTGAATTTTAAGAATGTTTTTAAGGTTACTAGTTTATAAGAGTATATCAACTCTTTAATCACTACGTGAGGTATATTTTTTAGAAAAAAAAAATAAAAAATTACGTAGCGGGATTTGAACCCGCGCCGTGCATTTCTTTTTCTAACACTTTTTAAAGTGTTGTTACCCTAAAAAAAGAAAAATATTTTAAAATTGTAACAATAAAGGAAGTCGTAAACAACGTAAGGTATTTCGACGTAGCTCGATAAGAAAGTATAGCTTAATTTGTTAGAGCGCTTCGACTGTATCCAAGAAATGCAGGTTTAAGTCCGATAACATTAAATTTTTATACGTTTTGTAAAATATTTCTATTAGTTAATTACTTTATTTGAATCGACTTTAATACATAACATAACATGTAAAATGTGGTTTTTACATATTCTCGCTCTCTGCCACATACAGAAGAATAGGCAGAGGGAACCTAGTGTTAAGACACTCCGTTTCCTACTCTCCGCCGAATTTTCAAGACGTTGAGTGGCGGAACTCGACGTCGCGCTTTTGCCTTAGTATCAGAACGAAGAAATCAAAATACTAATAAATAATAATTCATTCCCCCGAGTGGGAGTCAAACACATAACCGTTGCGTTACAGTCACTTGCCTTTGGGCCACAACGGCCCCGAATTTGAGGAGACGCTCTCTAAGTGCTTCCCTACAGTTTCTACTTTCATATCAATTTTCTTTCTTTTAAGTCCAATAGTTTAATTTGTGCGTTATATGCTATTCATCAGCAACGGAAGAAGTTTATATACATATGTTAAAAAAATGGTATGCCAATGTGGTCTTTATATTGCATAAAACTCATCTATTATCTTTTACCTCAAAGAAATAACAAAAACACACAAAAACTGCAAGGTAGGCAGAGGGAACTTAGTGTTAAAACACTCCGTCCCCCACTTTCTGCCGAATTCTGGAGGCATTGCGTGTTGAGTGGCAGAACTCAACGCCGCGCTTGTCCTCGACATCAGAGCGTAGAAATGGAAATATAAATTTAAGTTAATATAAATAATTTTTATAGTGCTCATTCACTAAAAACTTAACTTTGAAAACTTTCCAACAATTAATCACTTCAGAGTTCGGACTATCGCACAATCAGGAACTGTAACGGGCGTAATCCCCTCACACGCGCGAACGGGATCAATTGTACCAGAATGATTGTGGCCAACGTTAATTACGTAAATCGCTTGCCCCTAATGTTATATTGACTATTGTCCTCGAAATTCCAAATTGTTCCATGTACTGGATAAAATGGGTGATGTACATACATACATACATACATACAGACTGGGCTGGAGAGTGGGCTGGTGATATTTCTTGGAGAATACTGTTGGTTTAAGCGTGTTCTGGAGTGGCCTACGCACCTTAGCAAGGCTAATATAGATTGTTTTCAAACTAGTTCGGTTCCAAACATTCGAATATCGAGCTCAAGCGTGTGTCAGATGAGAAGTGCTATGTCCAGCAATGGAAGAGGGCAGGCTGATGATGATGTCATACATATGCCAATGATAGAGGTCGTCGTGGTGTATTGGATTAGTGTCTTATTATGTACGATCAGCACTCGAAGGCATGTTTATATTTTAATTACTTTTATTTCGCCCCTGTGGCAATCGTTTACGTTTTTACTAATATACAGATTTGCATAGAAATTAACATTTATGTAAAAACACTTGCGCTTACGAGTAACTCATATTGATGTCGATGCAGCCGGGATTTTCTTTTGTTGTAAGTTGTAGTTATTTATTTTTATTTACTTTTTCTTTTATAAATATATTCAGTTTTATATTAACGGACAATGCTCTTTACTCTCGTTTTTCACCTTTAAAATATAATATTAAAAATGATGATATTCTGTCCCTTTTAGAAGGTGTGCAAGTGAAATAATACAATTAATTACGGAAATAGGGTAAATTTAAAAAATGCGATGCAATTATAAGTTTCTCTGATAATATTCTATAACATATTTTTGACATTTTAAAGGTTTATTCAACACTTAGGAAAGATTTAGGTAAGATTTTAAAGACGTGTAAAATTTTGAAAGTAGCGGGATTTGAACACGCACCTAATTTTTCACCTTAATGGTGAAAAATTATGCGCGTGTCATTCGTTCCAAAAACAACAACCGATCTTAATTTTTTTTTATATTTTTTTTAAAAAAGCAGAAAAATAAGCTATGGTGACTTTTATGGTGGTAGGTGGCAGTTATTTGTATGTCAAACTATTTGTATTATAAATTATTTAATTTATATAAAAAACATACCATATTTTCAGTATTTAATACAATATATGTGTCACAGAGCATCAAGCGAAAATACGGAGCGCCAAGTTGTTAGTTGTTGGTTGTATTCAGTTGTCAATGTCAATTGTCAGCTTTTAGGAAAGTGGAGTGAATGACGAGTCTGAATCTGCAGACTCTTGCGCAAAATTAGCCATCCAGTGTGGTAATTTAGAACTTTTTTTATTTCGGCCCAGGATCTGTTGTCTATTGCATTAACTCCAATCCAACATCCAAATGATGTTTCTTGGTCCGAATTCTGGGAATAAGTATGAAGGGAGACCTAACGTGTCAGGACCGCCTGCCCAAGCCCACGCGCCCCGCTTCGTTATATATTAACAATCGGTAACACTCAACAATAACTAAAAAAAAACATTTACCGAACTAAATACAGATATTATGTACATTAATCAAGACTCTTGACACGATATAGCAAATTGAACTAATTTGATAATGTAATTTGATGTGAGTGTATGTAACTATAATATAATTAATATGCAGTTAAATCGGCCAGTACAAATTGCTAGTGATATCCAATTAGCATTTATGGCGGTAGCGCGTGATGGATGCTTCCGTTGATTAAAGCAAGTATATGTCAAAGTGGATGAAAGGTTCTGTATCTTTTTTCTTCTTGAGCTTCTTTTTTTATTATATTAATTAATTACTCGTTTTTTCACTTTCACCTATTTTATTATGTAGTGTTGGAAAATGGATTTTTTCAACTTTACGCCTTATTCCGCACATAGCAGGCTAGGAAGGAACTTGCGTACTTAGTGTTAAGGCACTCCGTCCCTCATTAAAAATTTCTGTTTCCCACTTGCCGCCGAATTCCTGAGGCATTACATGTTGAGTGACGAAACTCAACCTAGCGGTTTGCCACGTGACCAGGGCCTGGAAATGAAAATATTAAATATACTCATTCCCCCGAGTGAGAATCGAACTGACGACCGTCTCATTTACACTCGCACGCTAGTGCACCTGCGCTACAACGGCCTCTACGCCTCATGAAGATTTAGCTTCTACATAATTATTGAAAAACAAAACAAAATCACTATACGAACGTTATCCTCGATAGAAGCGCCTCTAATCGCCTCTGGTGGTTTAAAAGTTTAATTAAAACAAAGCAATTAGCAGGGTACACTACACACATTGATGTTTCAACCAGAAAACACCTTTCGCTTAGTAATCTCTGTATTTTTTTTTAAATGGCTGGCTCGTGCGGTGAATATTAAAACTTTTTATCTAGATTGAAAATGTTACAATAAACGTTTTTAATTTAAATTCATAGCTCGAAAGGTTTCAGCATAGAACGTGATTTGTATAAGCCGTTCCATAATGTTTTTTTGATATTCACCTTTTGTTTTTTTTGTGTTTTATAAAAAAATGGGATAGGTCTATAGATATCCTTAGTAGTTCCAAATGAGTAAATAAATAGCTTCACGCTGTATCCCGCACACAGCAGGGTAGGCAGAGGGAACCTAGTGTTAAGACACTCCGTCCTCCACTTTCTGCCGAATTCTGGAGGCATTGCGTGTTGAGTGGCAGAACTCAACGCCGCGCTTAACCTCGCCACCAGAGCGAAGAAATGGAAATATAAATTTAAGTAAATATTTCATCTCCTCGAATGGGGATCGAACTCAAAACCAGTCGGTTTTACAGTCACACTTCGTGCCGCTACGCCACGACTGGCCTATAAAGAAAAAAATTAATTAGTTCAAGTAAAAAGAAAAAAACCCTAGAAAATGTAAAATAAACATAATATTATATATAGGTAACATAATATATATTTTAAAGCAAACATTATTATAACATAATTTGTTTCTTAAAATATAAACCGACAACTGATCAGGTTTCGATCAATGGCTTATCTCTAGGGAAATATCCTTCATCCACCACGCAATACATAGCTAATGGGCATGACCAAATTGATTTTTGATATTGTATTTGTTGAAATTATTCTGATTTCGTTCTCTCTCTTTTGTATTGCATTTTATTGAGACCTATTTATTTCTTTGATAATTTAAAGTTTTCTTTTATTTTCATGTAATAAAAACTAATTCGATTCCCGCTAATATCCACGATTAGATTTTTTAAATTATATATGATTAGTTTGTATTGTGGTAGAAAGAATAATTTAAAAAGATCATTTGTATGGTATAGATACAAAGTAAAAATTTACAGATTTGTGCCGCGTTTTTGTTTTGGAGCCACTTGGTCAAGTCACAGTCAAATATATAATTTTAATACGTTTAATTTTAATTCAGTGCGGGTGAAAGGTTTTACAATAATTTCTAGAGAGAATTCAAACTCAAATAAATATTAAACTACTGATATTTTATAAAATTTTATGATTTGTAGTCTGATTGATAGTTTACACCTAAATCAAATATTATTGATCTTCGGTATCTTTTATCTCGTTACTACTATAATAATATTATATATGATCCTGCNCTCGACACCAGAGCGAAGAAATGGAAATATAAATTTAAGTAAATATTTCATCTCCTCGAGTGGGGATCGAACCCACAACCAGTCGGTTTTGCAGTCACACCTCGTGCCGCTGCGCCACGACCGGCCTCTTGACCGGCATTATTAGATGTATCTTCAAAAAAGTTATTCTATCATGTACATTCTGTTACTTGACAGTCATTAACGATCTCTGAATGTGAGGAAATCTCAGTATTTAACTTTTTAGTCCCTGGAGTTGTTGTTTCTAAAGCACAAAAATGTTTTATTCTTAGCAAATCCAGCAGTTGCTGCCTGCCTACATGCCACACTTGAAAATACGTTAAATTTCTTCAGCACTAGTACTGACATTGATAGTATGTGACATTTGTACAAATTACAATTTTTGCAACAAAATTAGGAGCCATATAACTTTTAAAATATTGTATTGGTTTTCTTAATAACAGAAATTAGACGGCCTTCTAAGTACCTGTAAGGTAAGGTGACAAACAAGGTTCTAATCTAAGGGTAAAAACTTTTTAATGCTGCCAAATAATAAACCTTCAGAAATCTTATTCGTCAGAGATGACGGTGGTTGATGCAGCTCATTATCAAACGTATCCCAGTCTCTATTATTGTCTATGTCTTGGTTTTTTTTTCGTCTTCATACACGCCAAGACTTATTCTTTATAATTGGGGACATTAAACGCTATAAATAGGCTACGTTATAGAAACCTGAAATTACTAAAAATTTATGCTGTAATTTTCCATTGTGCTAGCATAATTTACTTATTGCTATATAACAATATTTCTAAATATCCCCTTTATATTCATAGGCGTCGCTGTAATTAAAAGGACGTCGTTTGATTTTGTTTCCGATTACCAATTATAATAAGTGTGCTGTGTATTTTCAAATAAAAGTACAAACGACACGGAACACGTGTTCATTCCGGCCGCACGGGAACAAGGAACAAGGCTATATATAATAAGTCATGAGCTGGATGTACCCACTCAAATGCAAGTTAAGTATAAACATCACTTCGGAACAAGCTGACATTGTACAAAACTTGCATTCGTCCCATCATGACCTTTGCTTGTGTCGTGTTCACACACACCAAGATAGATCTCCTTCAGAGGGTCCAAAACAAATTCCTCCGCATGGCATCCGGATGCCCATGGTACATACACAACGTGGACCTCCAAAAAGATTTTAAATTAGAATCGTTAAAGGATTTCTGCAAACGCCTAGCCAAACGCTACTACGGGCGTGCAGATTCCCGCTTCATCTATCGCACTCATCCACGCCCGCTTCTTCGACACCCTCGCAGCGTCCTTCTAGATCCCGACGATCTATTACAGTCGGAGACACCCAATATATAGGCAGGATTTAATCCTCAGTCTCGCGACACACTCTCCGCCGCCATAAGAGGTGACGAGGCCAGACTTATCTCATGGCACGTCCGCGCCTCAGCGCAACGTAGCCCAGCGGTCCATCAAACTTACGGTACTTTTTCTTCAGAGGCGAGCTATACTCGTCCCTCCCTGCCCGGTGACGCTGTCAAGAGCAGTCCAGGTTAACAGCAATAAAGTCCATTCGAAAAATAATAAAAAAGACACACGTGTTCATTACATTCTAAATTACCGCCGAGGAAAGTCGTTAATAGAATTAGTATAGAATATATTAGTATAGAAATAGAATTAGTAGTATTGTAACTGTAAATAAAATTGAATTGTGTGTAACAAGAGTGAAAAAAAATAATTATAAAAACTGGATTTTATGTCTGTTGATAGTGCGAAGACGAAATAGTATGTACAGGGTAAGGTTGGTAGTTGCGTTTGTGTACGACTAATGTCATATCATAATCAGATCACAGGCGTGTTTGTGGGTTGATGTGGATCCACTAATGTATTACCGTCTCGCTTTCATCATAAATAATTTAATTGTACGACTCATATTAAGTTATGATGTTGTTGTTGATGATGATTGATGATGGTTTAAGAGGGGACGGTATGTACGAGTGAGTACCTACATGTCATGTCATTAGACTTGTGCATCTCTGTACGACTAAAGTTACAGGTCCGATTAGACGCATATTTGTAGATTAATGTTATGGATTTACTGCAATATCATTATGTATCCAGTAATATGCTAATTGTATAATCTCTATATATAATAAAAGGATAGAAAAGTCAATTAGCGTGAAGCTAATTTAATTTTTTAATTTTTACATCTAATAATTTTGAAAAAATCCTATGTATCGATCAGTGAGCAGGTCATACCTTACACTGGAAGATGCATGAAAGAAACAGCTAGTTTTTCACCAAATTTGTCAGATTTGGTGTACTTTTCTGTAGCTGTTTTTAAGTTTTAAATAAGTTTTAATTTTTTCACTTCAAAGTTCAAAAATCTGCTCTGATTACCTTTGGAGTTAATAAAAATAATCTTTAGTGGAATCTGTATTGTAAACGACTTCAGAAAATTTAAATTTGGAGTATCATTCTGAAGTTTCAGGATATAAGCAGCTTAGGTCCGCAGTTTAATCCACGAAGTCTTTTTATCTACCAAGTCTTTGAAAAGATGCTCCGTCACAGTCCTGCCAAGTGAAGAAAATAATAAGCAGGATCATATATAATATTATTATAGTAGTAACGAGATAAAAGATACCGAAGATCAATAATATTTGATTTAGGTGTAAACTATCAATCAGACTACAAATCATAAAATTTTATAAAATATCAGTAGTTTAATATTTATTTGAGTTTGAATTCTCTCTAGAAATTATTGTAAAACCTTTCACCCGCACTGAATTAAAATTAAACGTATTAAAATTATATATTTGACTGTGACTTGACCAAGTGGCTCCAAAACAAAAACGCGGCACAAATCTGTAAATTTTTACTTTGTATCTATACCATACAAATGATCTTTTTAAATTATTCTTTCTACCACAATACAAACTAATCATATATAATTTAAAAAATCTAATCGTGGATATTAGCGGGAATCGAATTAGTTTTTATTACATGAAAATAAAAGAAAACTTTAAATTATCAAAGAAATAAATAGGTCTCAATAAAATGCAATACAAAAGAGAGAGAACGAAATCAGAATAATTTCAACAAATACAATATCAAAAATCAATTTGGTCATGCCCATTAGCTATGTATTGCGTGGTGGATGAAGGATATTTCCCTAGAGATAAGCCATTGATCGAAACCTGATCAGTTGTCGGTTTATATTTTAAGAAACAAATTATGTTATAATAATGTTTGCTTTAAAATATATATTATGTTACCTATATATAATATTATGTTTATTTTACATTTTCTAGGGTTTTTTTCTTTTTACTTGAACTAATTAATTTTTTTCTTTATAGGCCAGTCGTGGCGTAGCGGCACGAAGTGTGACTGTAAAACCGACTGGTTTTGAGTTCGATCCCCATTCGAGGAGATG